>JAJTUV010001391.1:0-392826 GCA_021653895.1 Mastomys natalensis
AGATCAATTCATTCTGCTCCAAATATCCCTAGATCTGTGGTCTTCCACTGGACAGTGTCTTACCCAGGGCTACACTCCAGAAAAACTTGACTTTCTTTACCAGCTAACTGTCAAGCCACAGCTAGGGATGGGACTGTGTGCCTAGCTCCCCACTCCACACTGGATTTGGGCTGACTTGGGCTTGCACAGGTCTTGTGTGCTATCATTAACTATTGAGTTCGTAGTGAAGCTGCCCTGCTTCCACCTTCCAGCTGTTTCCTTGTCATCATGCATGGCCTCTGGATGCTACATTGTTTCAACCCTCTTCTACAATGATCCCGGAGCCTTGAGAGGGACAGTGTTCTCTTGAGGGCTGAGCATTCTGCAGTACGTTATCCTCTGCACCTTGGCCACTCGCCGGTCTCTGTGTTAATAAAACCATCCACTGCAAAGACAAGCCTTCCAAATTAGAGAGCTGAATTCATCCTCGCTCAGATTACAGCTGGAAAAATAAACTCTCCCCATTTTGAGGCTGCCTCATGTTCTCTGCTCTGCAGAAGCTTTTTAGTTTCATACGGTTCCATTTATTAATTGTTGGTCTTAATGCCTGGGCTACTGGGGGTCCTTTTTTGGGAAGTCAGCTCTTTTGCTGATGCGTTCAAGCATAATCTCTCCTTTCTCCTCTATGGAAGTCAGGGCATCAGGTCTTCTGTCAATACATTTAAGGTCGAATTCTAGATTTTTTAAAAATTTTCCTTTTGTCTTATTTCTTTCATCTATAGAACACTTTATGAATTTGTGTGTCATTTGTCTTGGTTAGGGTTTCTATTGCTGTGACAAAAACACCATAATGAAAAAGCAAATTGAGGAGGAAAGAATGAATTGGGCTTACACTTCCACACTAGTCTACCACTGAAAGAATACAGAACAGGAACTCAAACAGGGAAAGAACCTGGAGGCAGGAGCTGTTGCAGAGGCCCATGGAGGGGTGCTGCTTACTGCCTTGCTCTCCATGGCTTGCTTAGCCTGCTTTCTTAAAGAACTCAAGACCACCAGCCCAGGTATGGCATCATGTACAATGGGCTGGGCCCTCCCCCACTGATCACTAATTAAGAAAATACCTTATAGTCAGATCTTATCGAGGCATTTTCTCAACTGAGGCTCCTTCATCTCTGATGACTCTAGTTTGTGTCAAGTTGACATAATACCAGCCAGTATACCGTCCTCATATAGTCTTTTTTGTATGGTTCCAATTTTAGTGTATGTGCTGCTGAGGCAAGCATACATTTTGGATTTTTTGAGAGATTATCTTTATTAAATATTGATTTTATATCTTGTATTTTTCCATTCTTCCATTCAACCATGTTTTTGCATCTTCATTCTAGCATTCCCCTTTGAGTTCTTTGATTGTTGCTATTTTTGAAATCATTGTCTTGTACATCAACTAAGTTGCTTTTCTCAGCAGGGAGCCATTACTATGAGAGTACTAATTTTTGATTAAACATGATTTATGTTTGTATGTTTGTGATGGGACCTAAGCAACCGGAGCTAGGTCACTGGCATTTTTTGATATGGAATCTTGTCTCCCATTTGTTGAGCGAAGCCATTTTCTGCTATCTTAATTTGTCAGGTGGTTGACCTGGGGCTTAGGGTTCAGTTCTTTGGGCAATTCAGTGTTGATATTCAAATGGATTTCTTGGAGTAGTATCAGCTCAGCTCAAACTGTTTTCTAATCCCAGTAGCTGACCTTCCATAGAGTTTTAGGATTCTTAGTCTTCAGGAGTCTGGGGAAGTGCTCAGAGCTGTCCCTCATGTTAATGAGTGCTGGTGAAACTTTCTGTGAGAACCTGAGATGTCCTACATAAAGAGGAGGGTGGGGTGGGATGTAAGGCAGGTACAGGATACAAGCTCCTCAAAGCCAGTGGCAGAGGTGGACGGAGTTACCAGTGTGTGCACCAGCTAGACATGAGAACAGGTGTGCTCTGGTGGGTGTGTATGGGGTTAAGAGTGAGAGTTGGGCCTCCGTACCACTATGCAGAAAGAACTACAGAAAGGCAGGCAGGGCTCAAGTCTTTGGCAGGTTAGTTTTAGCTTTCATGTATGTATAAGCTGCATGTTTAATGTATTTTACCCTCATAACCCATTACCATTCTCTTTTTCTCACCCTTCCCTCCTATTAATCCCCTTAGTCACCTAAACAGTTTTATTTTAAAAATATTTATTGTATGTTTATTTAATGTGTATATTGTGTGTGAGTGTGCCTGCATAAGTTAATGTGTACCAAATGTATGGGTGCATGTCTTTGGAGGCCAGAGAGCACTGGATCCCCTGGAAGTAGATATAGATGTTTGTGAGCCACCTGATGTGGGACAGTTTTACGTCTACTTTCGTGTCATGTTACACACATGATTATGTATCATGTCTTCTAGATCTAGGAACCATAGGTTAGAAAAAATACACTGACTTTCTGTATCTCCAGTTACATCCATTTTCCAGCAGATGGCTTGAGTTCATTCTTTATGGCTGAAAAGTATTCTATTGTGCATTCATATACCACATTTGCCAATGCCTATCTATATTAGTCAGGCTTCTTTAGAGAAACTGAACTCAATTCTCTCTCTCTCTCTCTCTCTCTCTCTCTCTCTCTCTCTCTCTCTCTCTCTGTACATACATACATGCACATGGAATTTATTAGAATGACTTACATGTTGTAATCCAGCTAGTCCAACAATGGCAGGCTATGAACAGAAAGTCCAAGAATCCAGGGGCTGCTCGGTCCACAAGGCTGGATGTCCCAGCCGGTCCTCAGTATAAGCTGGCATCCCAGGGAAGTAGGCTTTAACACCTGTGAAGGAACGGACTTGTTAGTGAGATTGAGAGCAAGCAGGCAAAGAGCAAACAAGTTTTCTTCTTCCATGTCCTTTATTTAAGATGCCACCAGAAGGTGTGGCCCAGATTGAAGGTGGGTCTTCCCACCTCAAAAGAATTGGATTAAATGTCCCACCTCAAAGATCTAGATTAAATAGAAGTGGGTCTTCCCACTTCAATTGATTTAGTTAAGAACAAATTTCCTTACAGGTGTACCCAGCTATTTGTTTTTTTTTGTTTTGTTTTGGTTTTGGTTTTGGTTTTTCGAGACAGGGTTTCTCTGTATAGCTCTGGCTGTCCTGGAACTCACTCTGTAGACCAGGCTGGCCTCGAACTCAGAAATCCACCTGCCTCTGCCTCCCAAGTGCTGGGATTAAAGGTGTGTGCCACCACTGCCTGGCTTTTTTTTTTTTTTTTTTTTTTTTTGGCTGTTTGGGTTTTAATTAATCCAGATGTAGTAAAGTTGACAAGAAGAGGCATCACAAGTTCATTCATTGCCAACCTGACCCACAAGCATATTTCCCTATGTCAGGCTTCTTTCCAAATGAAAACAATAACCAGATCATGATTATGTCTAACATGATATAACAAACACATTATAAATTTAGATTAGGTGACAATTTTCCTTGAGGGACATTCTTGTAGTATCTCAAACTTAAATATGATAATCACTGATATTCTCTTAATTGATGTAACATTACATGATAAAGAAATTGAGGGATGAAAATATAAATATCTGTACAAATACATTCTTAACAAAATATGGCAAACACTCATGTCAATTATGATCCTCATTTCTGCAACTGGTCACATGGCCCTAGCTTCCTCTTCTACCCATTCGGTATTTCCTCCATCCTCAGCAAGCACACCTCAGCAGGTCTTGGGTCTTTTCCTGGAGAAGTGACCCACACCTTCTCCATGGTCTAAATGGTCTCTGCCCTTTGTCATCCTGCCTGAATTAGGCTGATGTAGTTTCCCATTGACTTTAATCACAGGACATGTAGCACCATCAAGAGATGCCCTCACACGGCGGTTCTCAACATTTCTTCGACCCTTGAATAAGTTCCTTGTGTTGTGGTGACCCTCAACCATAAAATTATTTTCATTGCTATAATTGCTGTAATTTTGCTATTGTTGTGAACCATAATGTAAATGTGTGTGTCTTCTGATGGTCTTAGGTGACTCCTGTGAAAGGGTCGTTTGGCCCCCAGAAGGGGTTGTGATCCACACTGTTTGAGAACTGCTTCCCTAAAGGATCTTCTGCACTCTAGACATAGACTTTCTTACTTAGATTATGAAGTGATACAATGTCCCCATGGTAGTGTGGTTCAGTCACTCCTAACACTGTTACTCCTTCCTTAGCCTGTTGGCTTAAAAGTATCAGCAGCCCAAAGTGACCAGGGGGAAGTATGAGCTTCCAGATCAATAGAACTGGAATGTCATATCTCCTGGAAGGAGCACAGCTGTCTCTGGAACCAAAACTTCTAGGCCATCAGAACTTAAGAGTGTGGGAACAGGAAGCCAAAACATTCCTAGTGGGTCTCTAGAGGTGATAGTAAGTGACACTATTTCCTTTTCCACTCCTTGATTCCTGGACCCATGGATCCTGGCTATGGGAGAAACTGTACCATGTACTGGATGCTGATTCAAAGCATATACCTCCTTCTAGAGACCCCTGCCCAGCTCTCAATGCTGCTTCCTCCTAATTGGCGCTGTAACCAGGTCTTCAAAAGGCTTATTCCATCTTTCTATCATGACAGCTACTTCAGGATAGTATAAGACCTGTGGATTCCATGATCATGGGCCCACTATCATGTGAGCAATACTGTATGGAATATCATAAGATAGTCTATAAGTCCATGTACGGTGGTTTTGGCAGAAGCATTACATGTAGGGAAGGGCAAACCCATAATCAGAATAAGTATCTACTCCAGTAGGAACAATGTGTAGTCCTTTCTACAAAGGAAGTGCTCCAATGTAGTCAACCTGCCTCCAGGTCACTGGCTGGTCACCCTGATGGAATAGTGCTACATCTGGGTCTCAGTGTTGGTTTTTGCTGTTGGCAGATCTGGAACTTAGCAGCAACTGTAGCCATCTCAGCCTCGGTGAATGGCAATCCATGACATTGATCCATGCATAATCCCCATCTCTGCCACCATGGCCACTTTGTTGATGGGCCTATTGGGATGGCTGAATGGAGGACAGGAATGGGTGGGAAAGCGGCTCACTGTCCACAGAATGGTTTGTCCAATCTACTTGATTACTGAACTCCTCTTCAGTTGAAGTCACCCTTTGATAAGCATTTGCAGGAGACACAAGTACCTTCACATCCTTTGCCCATTTGGAGAGATCTATCCACATACTTCTTTTGCAGATGTCTCAACAATTTTCTAGTCCTATTCTTCCTGAGTCTCTGATCATCAAGACAATCATGAGCTACAGCTCATGAGTCAGTGAGCAATCACACATCTGGCCGTTTCCCCTCTAAACAAAATGTATGACTATGTGTACTGCCCGAAGTTCTGCCGACTGTGAAGATTTCCCTTCACCCAGCTTTCAGGGTTGTAATGCTGTGGCTGCCTACTTCTGCATGGTACTTGCATAACATGCAGAACTGTCAGTAAACCAGGTCCTAGTCTTCCCTTCCCCAGTCAGCCCATTATAAGGAACACCCCACAAAGCTATAGGTGCGAGCTCAGCAGCAGAAGGCGTTACAATGGAAGTAGGAACCACAGGCAGTTAGGCAAGTTCTTCATGTAGCTTGCTTATGCCTTTAGAACCTGCTTGGGTCAGTCATGGATACACCACCTCTATTTGATAATGGATTTCTGCTGTTTGTATATTCTACTTTATGACTTGATGGGTCTGATAAAACTTAGGCTTATGATGGGCAGCTCAGGTCACATGGTAACTTGGTGCTCCATAGTCAAAATACAGTTTTCACTAAGGCCCCATAGCAGGTCAAGAGCTGTCGATCAAAGGGAGAATACTTGTCTGCAGATGATGGTAGACTTGCTCCAATATCTCAAAGGTCTTTTCAGTGATTCACCTATATTTCTTTTTTTCCTTTTTTCTTCTTTCTTTCTCTTTTTTCTTCTTTTTATTTTCTTTTTTCTTTTTGACTTATTGTCACCTGTATTTCTTACCTCAAATGATTTAATCAAGGAAAAAAAAAATCTCTCACAGACGCGCCCAGCCATTTGGGTTTTAGTTAATTACAGATGTCATCAAGTTGATAACCAAGAGTGGCCATCACACGTGGCAAATCAGTTTTGAGTTATTTGAGAAACATACATACTGACTTCCATGGTGGTTGATCTACTTTATGTTGCCATCCGAAGTGCAAATATCCTCTCCTTTGGCCACATCCTCACCAATATTTGCTATTGATTCTTTTATTATTTTGAGACAAGGTTTCTCTACATGGTCCTAGCTATTATGGAACTCAATATGTAGACCAGGCTGGCCTCAAACTCAGAGATCCATCTGCCTCTGCCTTGTGAGTATAGGGATTAAAGGCGTACACCACCACTCCTGAATGCTATTACTTTCTTAATGACAGCCATTCTGAGGGAGTAAGATGGACTCTCGGTGTGGCTTTGGTTTGCATTTCACTGGTGGCTGCTACAGAGGTGTACAGTTCTCATCTTTACTGACCATTTGGGTCTCATGCTTTAGGGGCTGTTACTTCCAGTAGCCCATTTATTGAGTTGATTTCTTTAGTATTTTGAATTCTTTGCTTAGTCTGGATATTTTCCATCAGATGTGTAACTAACAGAGAATTTATCCCGTTCTGCAGGCCATCTCTTCACTTACTTGTTTCCTTTGAGGTGGACAAGCTTCTGAATTTCATATGATCCCATTTGTCAGTTGTTGATCTAAATCCCGCTTGCTAGCTGTTGAACTAATTTCCTGAGTGACAGGAATCCTGGTGACGAAGTTCTCACTCATGCCTCTGTCTTGAAGGGTTTTCTCTACTTTTTCTTCTAATGGTGTCAGAGGTTCAGGTCTTTCTTTGATCCAGTTGGATTTGATTTCTGTGCAGGGCAAGCTTTTGTGATCCAGTTCCATTTTTTTAACATGGACATCCTGTTTCCCCAGCATGCTTTCTTAAAGAGGCTGTGTGCCCCAAGACACATTCTGCATCTTTGTTAAAACTTAAGTTACTACAACAACATAGGTTTACATCTGGCTCCTTTATTCTATTCTATTGCTCTCCATGCCTGTGTCTGTGTCAGCACCATGCTGCTTTTGTAGTACAGATTGAAAGTAGAAATGGTGGTGTCTTGTCTCAGGGTTGCTTTTCTGGAGTCTTTGGTACTTCCGTGTAGGTTTTTTTTTTTTGTTGTTGTTGTTGTTTTTGTTTTTTTTTTGTTTTTTTTTTTTTTTTTGAGGGGTTTTGGACTGGCAAAGAGGCTTTATTAGAGAACACCAGGACCACATAAGTCTAAGGAGTTAGCATTAAGGCCCTTCTTGCTAAAGATTGAAACAATATTAACAATGCCTCAGGGTTGTTCTGCATCTGTTGCTTAGCACAGCCTACCGTCAGGGTAATGCATGACCATCTTCTGGTTGGTCACCTCAAGGGTGTGTAGCCCCTGGGTTCAGACAGAGAGATGCATGTCGGCCACGGACCCGTAGATACTTCTGGAAGATGCCAGAAGACAGGGGAGGGGCATTCATGTCCTTGCCTTCTCTGCAGGCCATGCCACTGTCATATGACTCTTCGGATTATTTCTTTCCTAGTTCTGTTGGGATTTTATTTACAGTGGATTGGGTCTGTAGATTGCTTTTGGCAAGACAGTCATTTTCACAGCGTCTGTTCTTCTAATCCATGGCATGAGATAGCTTTCCACCATCTAGTGCCTTCAGTTTTTCTCTTGAGTCTTTTACTTCCTCAGCTACACTTACTTTTATCCCAAGTGGATTTTTTGTTTGTTGGTTGGTTGGTTTCAGTTTTGATTTGTTGCAATTGTGAATTGAATTGTTTCCTTGAGTTCTTTCTCAGCATGTTTGTTCTGGGTATCTGAAAAGGCTGCTGAGTTTTGGAACATTAAGGAATTGTGGGGCAGCAGAGTTTCCCTGAGTCCGAGTGCCATCCCCAGAGCCTCTCCACCCAGATAGATGAGGTAGCTATATCTGTCTTTCCTTTTGAGCCCAAAGTCCTGAGTATCTGTGGACTTGAACCTCAGTCCTCATCTCTGAGAAGTGTCCCCAGGGAGCATGTCAGTCCCTGAAAGAGAACTGCTGAGGGCAGCTGTCTCAGAGGAAGGAAGAATCTGGCTGGCTGCAAGTGCTGACAATACAGAGACACCACGGATGGGAACACTGACACAGTGAGATGTGCAGCAGTGTAGGAGTCCCTTCTCTGTCCTGGGCAGCGGTTACGGCTTATGTGCAAATGCCCACAGCCCTCTGACAGAGATGGACTGTGAGCCCCATTTCCACATGGGACCCCCTCTTCCTGCTCTCGAGTCTGTCCTAGCCTCATATACACTGCTCTTTAAACAATTCTGATTCTCATAGTCCCCTTCTAACTACCCAGCTCCCAAGAGCTCAATCTGGCACAGAGAGGGCCCAACTGGATCCCAGAGCACTCCTTCACGAATGCTTCCTGAAGGCTTGCCTGCCACATGCTGTAACCCTGTGCAGGACAAGCTTTTGTGATCCAGTTCCATTTTTTTAACATGGACATCCTGTTAAAAAAAGGACCTCCATGTCACATAGGGAGGAGTACAGTGGGTCTGTAGTACTGTGTCTCTGTAGCTGCCTGTCTATCTGACTATATCTGTATGGGTGTGTGTGCCTTTAAGATTGAACTTGAGCTCAGTACCAGTTGTCTCTCCTTTGAGGACATAATGCAAAGGCCTCAAAGCCTGGGACAAACTCTGCTAGTTGGAGACTAGATGCTGAACTATAGCATAAGCCCCTGATGGTTCATGTCTTCATTCTCTGAGGGACCAGGGTCCTCTGCTCTCTGACTGATCAGACGCTGGTACCTCCCCATCCATGTGCGTTAAGCTCCTCTACTCACTTCCTCCGCATCACAGCTTGCCTCCAACTGGTCTAAAAAAGGGCAGGCTGCTCAGAAACATCCATCTCTGGGACATGGCCAGAGCAAGGAGGAGCTGGCATGCTGCAGCCTTAGTGTGGTGTGTCACTCTTACCAAGCACGGTGGCTTCCCATCCAGGAAAGTCCCTCTACTAGAAGCCATTTCATTCCTCAAGGTGCTGGGCACACTCACATGGTGTGCTGGATGGCTTGAGCCTATTGATCATTGGCCACCTTCCTGACCTCCACTTTTCCACTGACTTTCCCCTAACTCACTAGTACACCTCAGTCTGGAGTCCAGACTGGCTCAGAAGGGCCATCTTGTTCAGATTCACAAGACAGACTGATGGGGGCTCTGACAGTTTAACTGATTCTGTTTCCAAGGTACTGATTAATTCTGATTGGCTCAGCAACTGGTCACCAGCTGCCTATCTGAAAGGCCTATAAAGGATACAGGAGGAAGAGGGGGATAGGAAGCTGTCTGGTACATGCCTGATAGACTTGTCTCTAGACTTAGAGACCATGCAGCTCTTCACTGCAAGACCCTGCAGTATTCAGAGCCATCCCCTAGAAGCTTCTTCATGTAGAACGCCACATAAAGTACCACCTACCCCTCTGTGTAAGCCACGTACCAGGAATTACCCAGTCCTCAAAAAGGACCGACTCAAGGGTTTTTTAATATTGGGTATTGCTCTTTGAGGACATGTATTATAAACTCAGGAAGATGCTAGAATCTCAGCGAATCTCATTGCATTCCTGCTCCAAGAAAACAAGGGATTTGAAGGCACCTCAGGCAGAGAAGGCATGGATGGCCTGGAAATGCGACTGTCAGGGAGGAAGAGTGGGATCCAGATGGTGCTCTTGCCCCTCGGCCACAGCTGCTGTTAGGAACAAGCCTCCCTTCATGTGCATCTGAGACCTCCTAGTAAGGCAATGACTGCATCTCAGCTCATGGCCCCTCAGGCTGGCATGCTATGAAGGCAGGAGAGGGCTATGCACTCATGGACATATGGGGAAGAGGAATCGTTGCTTGCTTCCCTGCAGGACATGGTTTACACCACAATGCTTACACTATGTCCCTTGAGCTGGTGACCCCCGCCCTCCCCACCCCCGCCTGTGCTGCTGAGTTTGGCCTCACTAGCTTTGACCTGCATTTTCCTTAAGTTTATTGAGCTCCTTTGCAGGTGTTGTTTGGCCACTTTTATACTCTTTAGTGAAATATTTAGGTTTTGCCTGGTTTTGAATAGAGCTGTTGGGTTTTCTATTGTTGGGTTTGGAAACTGGCTTCTCCTACACTTTTTTTTTTTTTTAAATCTAGTTCTGGTTATATAGATGGGCTATGCTTCTGAGAATCCATTAAGATGCATCTTTATGACTGATATGGACAATGTATGTGTGTGTACAATATTATATGTGAATCACATATACAATATCTCAATAAAAGTTAAAACAATACATTGTCCACAAGAACTAGGATGAGGAGAAATAGACAAATACACATAATTTCAAAATACACATAATTTCAAATACACATAATTCAAATACATATAATTCAAAATACACATAATTCAAAATACACAGAATTTCAAAGAGGTCGGTTGTCATTGGGAAAAGTACAGTGACATGGGCTTCCTTCTCCCGTGTGTAACTGTGTGGGGTCTGCATGCATGTGTGTGTTAGCTTATGGGTAGATGCATGTGTATAGATGCATGTGTATGTGGTTACCTGTGCATATGGAAGCCTGAGATGGATGTTGGGACTCTTTGCTGATTTTCCATCTTATTTATTGAGGCAGGGTTTCTTTTTTTCCTTTTTCGTGACAGGGTTTCTCTGTGTAGTCCTGGCTGTCCTGGAACTCACTCTGTAGACCAGGCTGGCCTCGAACTCAGAAATCCGCCTGCCTCTGCCTCCCAAGTGCTGGGATTAAAGGCGTGCGCCACCACCGCCCGGCAGAGGCAGGGTTTCTTTAGTGAACCCGAATACAGTAGTGTGGCTAGTCAGCTTGCTTTAGGATGCCTTGTTTTCACCTTCAGAGAGCCAGAATGGTAGGTGGGCTTCCGTGCTCACCCAGCCAATTTCCTAGGTTCTGGAGATCCAAATTTCATCTTCATACTTGTACATCAAGTGCTCCAACCACTGAGCCATCTCCCTGGCCTCTGGCATGGGCTTTTTACAACTCTTCCTCTTCCTCCTCCTCCTCCTCCTTCTTCCCTCCTCCTCTTCTTACTTTGTGACAAAACTAACAGTATGATTGTATGTGACTGAGTAGAGAGGAATGAAGAACATATGATAGAGAAAACACTGGAACAAGTGGAAGGCTGGCCTTAGAACACAGCCCAACTCTAGAATGTATGCCCCATAAGGAGGAGCTGTACGTCCCCAAGGAACAGGTCTTTGCCATTTCCTGGGAGGCACTGAAGTGGGTGTAAGGAAGGTCTATGCTTCTGCTTCTGCGATCTCAGAGACAGGAAGCAATGTGTCTCCCAGCAGTGGCACTGACTGAGAGGAAGAAGGACAAAGGTAGAACAGTGTGAACTGGAAGACACAGATGGGGGGCACATGGTAGATTCCCCAAGATCTTTTGGATTATGCTATGGGTTGTTGCCAGCATTTATAAAGGGGATTTGCCAGGTTCTGAAGCTTCCAAGGGCAAAATCAAAGAAGTCCTCCTACTGTGTGTTGCCAGGACACAGTGGGTGGGTCCTCCGTTTTGTCTTGAGCAGTTCCCTGGCCTCCTGCCGGTCCTCTGACAGTGGTGACCAGAGTGAAAGACTGTGAAGAGCAAGATGGACAAAGAACTGAGGAGAGGAGATGTGCACCCTCGGGAGATGGGAGGCCCAAGCTCTCAGGTCTCCTTAGAGAACTCTGGGCTCACAAGTGTGGGAGCACGTGTGCTAGGAGGGAGACAGGTGCGAGTGAACGAAAGTCCCTTAACTTGTTACCCAGGGAAGGCAGCTCACTTGCTTCCTTCCCTCTCCTCCCTTGCACTCTCTCAATGGCCCTGTCAAAAACCAGCAGATTAGGTCACAACATTTACAGCTTAGGAGCCTTCATGCCCAAGCCAAGCTAAAGCTAGCATGGCTAAGCAAATGGAAACATGTGACAAGGGAGAATTGTTACCAAAGAAACCCTCTCCTTTCACTTGTTCTTGATTAACTTTTTAATGAAACAACTGCTCTGGGAGGTCCTACAGCTGAGTAGTAGCTCATACACTCCCCATCAACACTGGTGACATCATTGATGTTATGGTTATGACGACTGCAGAGACTTAAAGGCCAGTACTCTTCAGTTGTGCTTATAGATCTCTGATGGATGAGGACAGTCAACAGAAGACCTGGCATCCACTTACACATCAGATCTGCACATTTTCTGCCTCAGCACTTGAGTCAGACCCTGTTTAACTCTGCATGTAGACTCAACTTTTTGGGAAATGGTTTGTTCCCAAAAAGACTTCCCAACAGTGTTTATTTGGTCTATTGTCCACTGCAATGAACATGTTTCTTCCACTCTGTCTAGTGCTTAACACAACCACCAATGGTTCCTCACAACTCCCAGAACAAACCATGACACAAGATGCTCACATAAGATGGTAGTAGCAATTGGAAGGATCTGGCAATTCCTGGATTAAGTTGCCATTCATATGCCTGCAAGTCTTAAGGTCTTAGAAGAAAGAAACAACCTTTCAAAGCACAAAAGTGCATGTAAGTGTGTGTGTGTGTGTGTGTGTGCTCACTGAGGCACATATGTACACACACACACAGATACACACACACAATTGACAACTACCAAAAGTTTAGCCTCTTCACCCAAACAGAACTCTTCTGTCGAGCACAGAACAACCACCTTTTTGGTTAGAGCTAATTCCTTTAGGCTTTTATTTATTTATGTATGTATTTATGTAATGTATTTATTTATTTATTTAAAGGCAAGGTGTAGCTCGAGCTGGCCTGGAACTCACAGAGATCCTCCTGTCTCTGCCTCCTAACTGCTGAGATTAAAGGTGTGCAGCACCATGCCTGTCCTTTAAGTATATTAGCTGAAGCTCTTCTTCCAGCAAACTGAAGGTTCACTCACCCGTGTGGGCAACAGTGGCTTGGTTTCCATGCCAGAGGATGCAACCGCCTGCTAACAAGAGGGAGGCATTTCAGAGCAGAAGCTTTAAGGGATCTACAGTCATGGAAATAAGCTCTCTGGCCTCTCCAAAGGTGAGCACGGCTAAGAACAGGTGAAAGTCAAATCAGGGGAGGGAATAAGAGGCCTAAGATATTGGGAAGGCTATTTTTTATGCGTATCCAAGCAGCCAAACAGGAATAGTGCCATGGAGAATATTAAGAACAGAGATGTCCCCCACAAAGAATGACACTCCAGGGGTAGGTGATGGCCAAGTTGGTTTGATTTGATATATTCTGCTGTGGATTTCACACAATATTTCCTGTATGTTCTTGTGTTGAATGGTTTGTCTTCACTTGATGATGCCATTTGAGATGTGATTGGAAACTTGAGTAGATAGGACCTAGCCGGGGATGCAGGTCACAGGAGGTTTATGAATGCTACACTTGCCTTCTATTTGCCATGAGGTAAACAGCCTGCTCCTCCACAAGCTCCTACTATCACGATGTTTTTCTAGAAGGAGTCCAGAAATGCACCCTTCCTAGTGCCTAGAGATGTGGCCCAATTGTAGGGTGTCTGGCTTGCATATACAAGGCCCTGGGTTTAATACCCTGAACTGAAAACAAAACACAACAACAACAACAAAAAACACCAAAAAACCCCTCAAGTTGTTTTGCTGAAGTTTTTGTCACAACTATGAAAAGCTTGACTAATACACATTGTAACCACACAATATACAACGTTGGAGGTTTTAGGGACAAGGTAGGAAAATATTCCTGGGGGTTGGTGTGCACACCTAATCCCAGTATTTGGGAGCAGAAGCAGGAGGCTTGCCAAGAGTTCAAGGTTAGCCTGGGCTTGTGTGGGTTCTGTGCCAGCCTGGGCTAAAAGTAAGACACTATATAAACAACTTATTAGTATTACATAAAATTTGCATGAGTCCTTGGACGTGGCCTAGGTTCCCACCTAAGCAACAATAAACCCAATTGATGTTGAGTTTAACCACGGCCATTGCATGCTGGCTGGTGCAGGAGGTCTTATAGCTGATTAACTGAGGAACAAGCTGAGCGGCTGACTAAGGCTTGCTCCATTAAGTTACGATCTGTTTCTCACCTCCAATTTTCTAAAATGTTGTCTGATCACATTGCTGTCTAGAGTTCTTAGAACTTGTGCTGATTCTGGGAACTGACAGATTTGAGATCCTGTTTCTGCTTTATTTTGTTTATCTTTGCTCAGATAAATGTCCTAAATTAATTGGTCCAGGGAACATCCAAAAGTAGCAATGGGAAGCAAAAAAGATGCATCCCTGCAGCGTCAGTCCCTGAGATGCTAATGGGGATGGAGGAAGCCGAAGGAGTGAGTCACCACTAGAGGGCAGCAGAAGATGAAGGTGCCAATAGGAGCCAGAGGGTGAAATAAACTCAGATCATCTCTGGGTTACAATGGTTCCACAGATATCTTTGGAAAACTGTGTGTTGAAAAATAATTTTTAAAAACAATACACATTTAAAAACCATACTTTAGGAGGGGATATATTAGTTACTTCTCCCAACACCGGGACAAAATACTTAACAGAAATAACCTAAGGGAGGGAGGACTTATTTTGGCTTATAGCTTCAGTGCATCACTAGCAGGAAGACGTGTGGTTGGAGCAGCTTGTTTCACAGCTGTGGAAGCCCATGGCTGGACCATTCACATCTCAGCAGATCTGGAGGCAAAGAGCTGGACTGAACTGGAGGTAAGATAGCCTTCCCTGGATGTTTGCATCAGCAAGACAGGTCCTACATCCCAAAGACCCCACTGTCTCTGAAAGTGGTGTTATCAGCTAGAGACCAAGTGTTCAAACACAGGAACCCATGGAGGACATTCTATATTTAAACCAAAACAGGGGTCATGCTAGGATGGCAGATTAGAAGCAGCCTTTGTATGATTGTGTGGTACAGAGGTTGGTAGAAATCTGAGAGACCACTGACAGAGTCTATGTCGAAAACAGAAAGAGAGGAAAGGAGATCACAGGAGAACCAAAGACTTCCACAGTGTAAGCCTGGGGTGTCCTGATTCAAAAGAGACTGGTAGTCATTGATCAGGATACAACCACAGTCCCAAGAAGCTTTAAATCCTGTTGGGGGCTGTGCTGTATAATACTGTATTGGTTAAGTTTCTGCTGCTATGATGAAACACCATGACCAAGGTAACTTGTAGAAGAAAGAGTTTATTTAGGCTTATAGTCCCAGAGGGTTAGAGTAGAGTCCATAATAGCAGTGAAGCATGACAGCAAGTCCCAGGCATGATGGCCAGAACAGGATGCTGAGAACTGACATCTTGAACTGCAAGTGCTAAACAGAGTGAACTGGAAGTAGGTTGAGGCTCTGAGCTCTCAAAGCGCACCCCAGGTGACATACTTCCTCCAGAAAGTCTGTGTCCCCTAAACTTCCCCAAGTAGTTCCCCACCAACTAGGGAACAAGCATTCAAATGCCTGAGTCTACATAGCACATTTCTCATTCAAACTACCACATATTCCAAAACCTGGGAAAAAAAGGAATGGACAAATTCCTAGATACGTAAGACCTCCCACATCGAGAAGATATGAACCAAGTAGATCTATAGTGAACCATGAAGTTAAAGCAGAAACAGGCTGCTCAACAGACAGAAGCTCAGACTGGATTCGTTCACAGCCAAATTCTACCAAGCCCTAAATAAGAACTAACACCAATGCTCTCCGAGCTATTTCATGAAATCCAAAGGGAAGGCACACTCCAAAACTCAGCCTATTAGGCCTGTGTTACCCTGAGACCAAAGCTGGATAAAGACAAAAACTGTAGATTGTTTCCCCTAATAAACACAGATACACTCTCAGTAAAGTGCTGGCAAACTGAATTCAACAGCACACCGAAAGTGTGACATGCCATGAACAGGCGATTCTCATTCCAGGGAAGCAAGGGTGTTTCCACACATGCAAAAGAAGCAGTGTAACAACGTAGTGGTTTGAATATGTTTGTTCCCCATAGATTCATGTGTTTGAATGCTTGGCCATACCGAGTGGCACTATTAGGAAATGTAACCTTGTTGGAGGAGGTTTGGGCTTCTTGGAGGAGGTGTGTCACTATGTAGGTGGCTTCGAGGTCTCCTGTGCTTAGGCTCCACACTGTGCCAAAAAATAGTCTCCTCCTGGCTGCCTTTGTATCAAGACACAGGACTCTCAGCTCCCCCAGCACCATGTCTGCCTGCACGATGCCATGCTTCCCACCATGACAACAATGGATTGAACCTCTGAAACAGCAAGGCAGCCCCAATTAAACGTTTGCCTTTATAAGAGTTGCCTTGGTCATGGTGTCTCTTCACAGCAATAAAACCCAAACTAAGACAAATAGCATTTAAATATAGAGGTAGATCTAGAAATCACATGATCATCACAATTGATCAGAAAAGGATTTTAACAAAGTTCAAATCCTTTCATGACAAAATCCTCTGTAGAAACTAGGAGTAGAAGGAACACATCTTAACATAATGAGAGTTGTACAAGCACTACACAGCCACCTGCCACTGACCAGAAAGCTGCCAAGATGTGAGCAGAGATAGGGACACTTGGCAGCCCCTGCTCATCTGCCTGTCCTGACCTCCCTAACTCAACCCTAAAGAATGTCTGCCAAGTCCAAGGGAACTCTTCCTCATCGTCTCTACTTCAGGGTCCACCAGCATCCTCTAAAACCAAGGTCAAGGAATAGGTCAAGATCATTGTCGAGGCTCTGGAATTAGTTCTGGGTGATCTGAAGGATGAGGTTAAAGAACTTAAAGAGGAGTTAACCAGGTTGATACTCTGACCTCTGACCCACAGGTTAAGGTGATTGAAAGCTCCAAAGCAGTCATGCTGAACAGTCACTCCAGCAGCACGATGGCCTCCAGCACAGAGAAGATCAAAGAACAGGCCAATCCCCTGCTTCTTAAACTTCCAACACCCCTCTGTGACTCCCCTGATTCTGGGAAAGATGAACACTCCATCACTCCCTCAAAGGTGGACACCTGTAAGATGTGAAGAGCCTCAAAGGATGGTGCCAGCCATCAATCCAGTGAAGGCAAGTGGCACCCTAGTATGGAATGGAGGGTTACTAAGTGGACTAGCAAAACCCTAAACAGAGACAACTGCTACATACCTGTCTTAGGGTTTTACTGCTGTGAACAGACACCATGACCAAGGCAACTCTTATAAAAAACAACATTTAACTGGGGATGGCTTACAGGTTCAGAGGATCAGTCATCAAGGCACGAGCATGCAGCCTCCAGGCAAGCATGGTGCAGGAGAAGCTAGAGTTCTACGTCTTCATCTGAAAGCTGCTAGCAGAATACTGACTTCCAGGCAGCTAGGATGAGGGTCTTAAAGCCCACGCCCACAGTGCCATGCCTACTCCAAAAAGCCACACCTACTTGAACAGGGTCACACCTTCCTCTTCCTTTTTTTTTTTTCTAGACAGGGTTTCTCTGTGTAGCCTGGCTGTCCTGGAACTCACTCTGTAGACCAGGCTGGCCTCAAACTCAGAAATCTGCCTGTTTCTGCCTCCGAAGTGCTGGGATCAAAGGCGTGTGCCACCACCACCCAGCGAGTCACACCTTCTAATAGTGCCACTCCCTGGGCCGAGCATATACGAACCATCACAATACCCAACAATGACTTGGGTAAAGTTCCAGGGAAACCGCTAATGCACAGACAGTCTTCTGAAGAAGACAGGTGTCCTCAGGCAGGACCCTGAGAGTAAATGCAGGATCATGGTTAGTGTGTTAACTGTCATACCGGGCATAACAAGAAAATAGGGAGGTTCACTTACACACTGAACCAGTCCATCCACCAGGAAGGCTCCCCACCAAGGTCCTCCCTTCCTCCCCCTTATCCACTCAGTGGCTGCTTCCCACTTTCAGACCAGCAGGTATGCATCCTTCCCTTGCATCTCAACCACAGAAGGTCTTAAGGGAGTCACCCTTGAGACGAGGCCATGGGAAGAGAAGAGGGTTTTTTTTTTCCTGTATTATAAACATAAACAATGGGTAAAGAGCACTTTGTACTCAAGCAATAACTCCCACATTCACCAAAATGGCATAAAAATCACCTGGTAAGTACACAGTATGCTGTTTCTCTCCCAGGTTGCATGCCATTTTCAATGTTTCATTATCAGAAACTGCAGAACAGTGAGAAAGTCTGGATATGCTGTTTAACTGACCTGTGACAAACTGAACCCTTAGGATTTCAAGTACTTGGATTTATTTATTGTAAGAGGTGGGATCTCAAATATTTGATTTTGTTAATAAAGTCAAACCTAGCTCATTTCATTCATGAATAAATAAATTCATCTATGCATTGATGAATTCTCTTTGGTCTAATGCTTTTTAATAATTTTAATACCAAAGAACTGTTTCATTATGTTTTTCTTTTTTTTTTTTTTTTTTTTTGGTTTTTCGAGACAGGGTTTCTCTGTTAGCTCGGGCTGTCCTGGAACTCAGACAGGCTGGCCTCGAACTCAGAAATCCGCCATGCCTCTGCCTCCCAAGTGCTAGGATTAAAGGTGTGGGCCACCACCACCCGGCAATTCATTATGTTTTTCTAAAGACATCTTTTAATGGTTTTATACTTAGATGCTGAGAATGATAACAGATGATGAATCCTGTATAAAACTGTATGTGTCATAAAATATTTTGAGCTTTGAAAATATCATTTCAATAAATCATGGTTAATAATGAGGAAATGGATCTTGCTGGAGGCCAAAATTAAGTAGAGGTTCATTATATAGGAACTGAGGTAGGGCAGAAGTCCCAAGAGTTTGGACAAGATCACAGCAAGTGGATATCAGAATTAAATTAAGTATCATATCCAGGTGACAAATCCATATTTGCACATTTATACCTTCATCATGGTACTCTAGAACTGTCTGTCAAAAGCCTTGCATGTTGTTCAACATTCTCGCAGGACATACTGTAAATAGCATGTTGAAACACTACACAAAAAAAAATATGCTTTGCCTCCTGCCTGTGGGGTATGCTCTGAGTCTCTTGAAAGGATCCACCTTTATAGGACAGAGAGTGTAGCCATTTGTGGTCAGAAGATATGGTAGAGTGCGGTGTGGTCAGCAGTGGTCTTTAGCTTTTTCTTTCCTGACTTGAAGAGTTCTTTGCTGTCATAGTTGTTTGCTGTTCCATAAAAGAATCTTCTCTTTTTACGTACAAGTAAAAATTGCTTTCTTTAGTACCATTTAACCAACTTACCCCAGCAGCACTGACTGGGTTTACGCAATGTTTTGCCTTGTAGCTAAAACTCAAGTTTTTCTCCCCTACAATCACTGTGAGGAAAGTGCCTTGAAGGAAAATGTAGTCTATTAGTGGGTAACAGTGATCGCGTGTTTGTGGAAATTAGTTTATTGTGTAATTCAAAGAGTGCAGTGACCTTCTCAAATAACTGCCTTTTGATTTAAAACTTTGATTTTTTGCTGCTTCAGAGAGGCAATCTTGTAATTTAGAATGCTGTGTTTAAGCAGCTTTCTATTAAAATCTGACCATGTATTTTGGACAGAATATTAAAAGAAAATAGCATCTTTAAAAATGAATGATCAAATGAATGAGGACCAGAGAATGCCATGTTAATTTTTCTAGAGGAAAGAAATGCCTTAGACATGGCACATACTCTCAGCATAGTAGAAGGATAAAAAATAAAAATTAGTAGTTGAAAAAATAATGCTAATGATAAGGTTGCTGTATAGAAAAATCTCATTTATGGTAGGCTCAAAGAAGTATAGTAGGTAGGAGTGAATTCAAGCAAGGAGGGGAGGAGCCTTTAAATGAAAACTTTAAGATATGCCAGAAAGACATCCAAGAACACACAAGAAGATGGAAGACTGTCCATGTTCATTGATTAATGTAACAATATAATCAATTAATTGAATTAATATATAACAATAGCTGTACTACCCCCAAGCAATCTACAGGTTCGGTGCAATCCAAATACAAATGTGAATAGTATTTATACTGGATAGTTATATGTCAACTTGACACAAGCTAAAGTCATCTGAGAGAAGGGAACCTCAATTAAGAAAATGACTCCAAAAGACTGAGCTATATGAAAGCCTGTAAGAAACTCTCTTAGTTAGTGCTCAAGGCGGGAGGGCCCAGCCCACTGTGGGCGGTGCCATCCCTGAGCTCATGGGGGTCCTGAGTTCTATAAGAAAGCAGGCTGAGCAAACCATGAGGAACAAGCCACTAAGCAGCATTCCTCCATGGCCTCTGCATCACTTCCTGCCTCCAGGTTTCTGCCCTGTTTGAGTTCCAGTCCTGACTCTCTATGATGATGATATGAAAGAATAAGCCAAGTAAACTCTTTCCTCCTCAACTTATGGTGTTTCATCACAGCAATAGTAACCCTTACTCTATATATTTTATTTTTAAAATAGCAACCCTAAACTTTATATGGAAACACAAAAGGCTCAAACCACAAAGCAATCCCAGGTAAAAGAGCTGCACTACAGGTACCTAATGCCTGGTTTCAAGCTATCATCTCAAGCTACACTAAAAACACCATGGTACTAGCACAAAATGGACCCGAACATGAATGGAATAGAATAGAGGACCCAGAATTAAATCCACATAGACATGGCTACCTAATGTTTAATGAAGGTGTCAAAAACAGATTTAAAAATGTCCATTCAACAAATACAGCAAGATTGAGTAGTGACCTGGGAAATGACATTAGGTCTAGATCCCTAGCCCCACAAAAATCAACTCAAAATGGATCAGAGACCTTAATCTAGAAACCAAAATGCTGAAACACTAGAAGAAAACACTTCAAGATGTAGGCATAGCACAAATTTCTGATCAGGACTCCAATAATATAGGAAATTGCCTCCCCCCACCCCAAGAATGAAAAATAGTGTTATATGGAATTAGAAAGCTTTGAAACAAAACAAAACTCTACTTTGACATTCCATCTCATCCCAGTCAGAAGGACTATCAATAAGAAAACAAAGAACAACAAATGCTGGTGAGGATGGGGGGGGCGGGGTCTGGGGAGAGAGGGGGAGAAACTAAACCATTATTTACTGTCAGTAGGGGGTCCCAATCAGCATAGCTGCTGAAACATACAAATCAGTATAGAGGTTTCTTCACAAATAGAACTACTCAGAGATGAATAGGTTAAAAAATGTGGCATACACACACAATGGACTTTATTCTGCCATAAAAAATGATGAAATTATGTCACTTGCTGGAAAGCAAATGAACTGGAAATTACTATGTCAAGGAAAATGATTCAAAGAATCCAATATCACATGTTTTCTCAGATCTGTGGATCTGTGTTGTGTGTGTGTGTGTGTGTGTGTGTGCTTGTGTACACACAAAGAGAGGGGAATGGGAAACAATAGAAGATAAGAGGAGAAAAGAGAACATGTTCTCTTTTTCAAAAAAGATGAAACGATGCTACATATTCTTTGTCCTTTGCAGAATGGAGTGGAGGTGGGTGGGTTAGGCATGGAGGAACACACCTATAATTTCAGCACTCAGGACTCTATGGTAGGAGAATTACTACAAGCTAGATGCTGGCCTGGGCTACAGATGAGGCCATGTCATAAACATAAAATAGGATAGGATAGGATAGGATAGGATAGGATAGGATAGGATAGGATAGGATAGGGTAGGGTAGGGTAGGGTAGGGTAGAGTAGAGTAGAGTAGAGTAGAGTAGAGTAGAGTAGAGTAGAGTAGAGTAGAATAGAATAGAATAGAATAGAGTAGAATAGAATACCAAAAACCAGACTGATACTTTGGATTTTGTCCTGTTTCAGGATAGTGATGTATTCCAGTGTGACATGCATATTACTGAGACAGGATGCTTACTGCATTAGGTGTATTAAATGCATTTTGACCAATAATACTTTCAATTTATAATGACTATATTTGGACATAACACTAGAGCTAGGAAACAACTTCATGCAACCATGGTCATCTTAGGGATAGTACTAGCCTCACTGCCAAGTAGTCACTTCTTATGTGTGGAAGGTGCACAGGGGTAGGAGGTGAAGAGGGAATCTGAAAATGCAGGCTCTTGTGCCCCAGCTGCAGACAGGTGACTCAGTCTGGGACAGGGGGACCCTGGGGACCTGTACATTCAATGTACAATTTTAATGGTTGATATTGTCAACCTGACAGGATCTAGAATCACCTAGGGCTTTTGGATGTATTTATGAGGCAGTGTCTAGATTGGGTTAGTTGAGGTAGAAAGACCCATTCTAAATGTGGATGATACCATTGCCTGGGCTGAATAAGAGGAGAAAGCTGACTGAATGCCAGCATTCCCCACTTTGTCTACTTCCTGACCATATGACCAGCCACCTCACATTCCTGCTGCCATGCCTTCCCTGCCATGATGGGCTGGACTGTTATCCCAGACAAGCCCTTCCTTCCTGAAGCTGCTTCTTCATGCATTTTGTCAAAGCAATAGAAGGTAGTACAGGTTCTCTTATGCCTTGCCGAGGACCAGTCTCGACTTGGTTGGGGTTCCTGAGGAAAGGGTGTCTGGAGAGATGAAAGAATGACACAAAGCCACTTATGAGTACAAACTGACAGCTTTGTAGTCTGCTCGATATGGCTCTCTAGACAGCTCTCTCTAGATAGCTCTGGGCTCTGTAGTCTGCTCAAGATAGCTTTCTGCTCAAGACAGCCCTCTTTGGTAGGGACAGCTCTCTCTTACTAGAAAAGAATTGTAAAAGTTTTCTGGATAGATAGTACATGAGTTTTCTGACCAAAGTCAGACATGCTGCTAGAAAATTCTTAAAAGAGCTGTGTTCACACTCCAAGCAGCTCTCTCTGGGTATCTCTTGCATACCAAAGCCCAGTCTTTTATTTACATATCAATTCCGTCATTTACTCCAGTTCCCTTTTAGTTATCCCACGAATCATCATTTTATGACCTTAGCCACTTGATTCTTCCACTACCACCACCACCACCACCACCACCACCACCACCACCACCACCACCGAGACAAGTTTTCTCTGTGCAGCCCTGGCTGTCCTGGAACTCACTCTGTAGACCAGGTTGGCCTCAAACTCAGAAATCTGCCTGCCTCTGCCTCCCAATTGCTGGGATTAAAGACGTGCGCCACCACTGCCTGGCTAGCCACTTGATTCTTAGGAAAAGCCAGCAAGTATGTTTTTTTTTTAAAACATGACAAATGAATTCAGAGATCCGCCTGCCTTTGGAAGCATGGACAATAAGCTAGCTGGGTGGGATCTTGCTCTGAGATTACAGTTCCTACCACTTGTGGACCTAAATTGGCTCTGTCCCAGGCTGTCCTTGCTCTCGGGAATCTGTCTGCCATTGTAAGCACAGAAAATAACTTAGCTGGGTGAAATCTTGCTCTGTGATCACCACTCTCCAAGTCTCTTTATCTCCTTCTATAATATCTTTCAGACAAGCTGGCTCATAGTGCAGCTGCTTCTGTTCTTTTAGGTCCATGAATTCTCTCATATAATTCATATTGCAGTCTTATATTTTGCATAGTTGATAAATGTATACATTCTTGAATTAATGTTTTCAGAGTTCTTTCCCACTGCCTTAGGGGCTGTCCTGAAGGTCACAGATTTACCATTTTGCTAAGGACATAGGATACACCCTTGACTCCTGGACCTGTACTATTTTTAATTATCATGGAGTTATTAACCTTGACAGGGAGAACATTCCCTGATAACTTTGGTGGGGAGAATATTTCCCAAAGGAGGAACATAAAGTAAATTATTACATTATTATATGAACAAGTCTCACACCTAGCCACTGTCAACACTCATGGAGGTCCATACTCTGCTAGCTCTGCTCCAGGAGCAGGAACTGTGTCACATCATCCCTTCCTCATGACAGGATTTGGCAGTGCAGGTGGAGCAATGTCCCTTAGACACTGCCACAGCAATTGTGGAAGGCTTGGGCTCCGGTTAGATGAAGTTTCTTGAAGAATCGTTAACCTCTGTTAGTTTCAGCTCCTTGTTAGCAAGCTTGGCATCATGAGGAACATTGGTTTATTATAAGGGCTAAAAGACTGCACTTACAGGCCTTGGTGAGTGCCTTAGGGCTGCCAAGTGTAGTACAGTTTTACATTCATGTTAAAGTGGGAATTTCTAGTTTCATTGGAGACTCAGTTGTGTCAAGTGGTGTTTTTCTGGAAACTGTCTTATGATAGGATGTTTTGCTGAAGCATACACGTGAGAGGATGTTTGGTTGAGAACAGACATGTAGTGTTTTTCTGGAAGCTGTCTGGTGAAGGGTATGAGGTGTTTTTCTGGAGTGGAAGCTTGACAAGCGTGGAGTCAGAGTCCCAGAGAGACTACTTTAAGGTCCTGGAGAACACCAAGTTTCTGCCAAACTCAGCCTGGGCATCTAGAAACCATCCAAAAGGCAGAGCTGCTTGGGTGGCATGGCTGCCAGACGTGTTGGGTGGGAAGGGTGCAGGGCTTGCTTAAAGAACTTTCTCTGGGAGCTGGTGGGATGCTCAACAGGTAAATCCCTTGCTACATAAGTGAGCTGTATTCAGCTCCAGGAACCTGTGTAAAGGTGAAAGGGAAGGACCCACTTCACAAAGTTATCCTCTGACTGTTATGTGTGCAGATGTATGCTGTTTGATGGCCTTATTCCTGGGTACGCCAAGATGAGAAAAAGTATGTTAAAGGCCTGTGGTTGGGTCAACTGTGAGATGGAATCAAAGAACTCAGTGCAAATGTCCCAAGTTCAAAGCTTGACCTGGGCATTACCAGTTTCTGAGAGTATAATATTGAGAAAATCATTCTTGCCCCTCTGTAGAAGGCCAGGTTTAAGTTCCAGCCTGTCCTAGAATGCTGTGTTAGAACCATTACACACAGCTCATCTGGCCTCTAGCTGTATAAAGTGGTCCACTATGGAAGCCTGTGGTCACAGAAACCATCACAGTCTACAGGAGGAACTGCTGATACCTTGGTTTCCCATATTATTCCATGTACGGCCAGAGAAGTGAGAAACCCAGAAAAGCCAAGTGTCGTTCAGAAGTAGGCAAAACTGGGAAGAGTCATGTCAAGTACAAACATCGTATGTGTGCTATATGGCTCACTGTGTGCATGACAGGAAAGCAGCATGAACCCAAAAGAGGTGTCTTTCAGGGTGGAGACAGTCTTGGTGGGGAGACAAAGAAGGAAGAGGAGGTCCAACTGTTTCTGTGACTTCATAGGACAGCCACAGATGGACTTCATTCATGTGTGGCAACATGCCAACCAAATTCCCCATGCTGATTGGTTCCTGAGTTATTTTCTGTAATCTTGGCGTTTGACCGACCCATCATTCAACTGAAAAGAAAAGCCAGGCTTTTTCAGCATCAGTTTTGTGTATGGTAGTTCATCCCTCCCTCCCTCCTTCCTTCCTCCTTTCCCCCTTTGGTGCTGAGGTTCAAACCCAGAGCCTTCTGCATGCTAGGTCAGCACTCTGCTACAGGGCCCTACAGCAGCTTCTTTAGTTAGCAGAGTTTTCCATAAATAAGAGGGCTGCGTTCATAAGGCGGATTTAATGTCCTCCATATGTATAGGGCACTTCTTAAGGGGAGAGAAGATTGTCCTTAGTGGGAAGCTATGTTTTCTCCTCTGTGGGGAGAAGCTCATCCTACCTGCCCCTTGGAGTTATAACTTGTGTCAAATTAGGCAACATTTAAGAAAACAGCTTAAAAACAACAAAAAGATGCAAGCTGGTAGAAAGGGGTTATTGTCGAGATATGAGCCCGAGGCTTCATTTATTAGCAACATCAGTAGCATCAAAAACAAAGAGGAGGGTGGATAAAGAAGAGGAAAGAAAAAGAAAGAGAGAGAGAGAGAGAGGGAGAGAGAGAGAGAGAAGAAGGAAGAAAGACACAGACTGCAGGCAGCCAGAAAAATAGCTGCACTTCCCAGAGCCTCAGTTGAGGGAAGTCTTTCAGAATAAGAGAAATTGAACTTTGTGAAAAAACGACCCCTGTGGTCATTGCCATTGGAATATCAATCAATATTTATATGGCTTCCCACAGTGAGTCAAGGGCTCTTTCCATAGAAGACACAGACCTTTGATTTTCAAGGTTTAAATAATGGACACAGAGACATCGCCAAAGAGGCACTTATTAAATATCAGTACAGAATCAACTTTGAGAAAGAGAAGAGCTGCACACTGTTCCCTCACTGCAGAGACTCCCACAGAGACTCTGTTCTGCAAACCCTGGGGGATCCGCCGGGATTGGATAGTTCCTTGAGTCTCAGGTTAAACTCAGTAGGTTGCAGCCTTTCTGGGACAGGAACAAGTCAATTTCTATTCTGCCAACCTCACACTGCCTAAGAAAATTCTAGCTCCGTCCAATGGAAGCTTTGTGGGAGGGTTGTTAACAGCATAAAAGACTACTCAGAAGTTCACCCACTGAGACTTTCTGGTTGCTGGTGTCAGAGGTAGCAAACTAAACGCACAATGATTGTGGCAGTTAACCTGGTCCCACTCTTCCCCTTGGTCCCACCGTTTGCTCACTGACCCAGATTCCTTACCTCTTACCATGCTCAAAGGTCCCAGCCTTTATGGCTCAGTTCACCTATTCGAAGCCACCAACAGACTCAACATTTCAGAACCACCGCCAAATTAAAAAGAGTGGTAGGCGGGGGAGCTCAGTGTAGTATTGGTATAGAATTAATACTTCACAATGAGAAGTCACTCTGCCACTTGGAGATTAATAAAGGAAGAGCTCTTTGATGATAGTGCACTTCTAGCTCTGCCTGATGCACCAAAAGGAACCAGCCCTGAACAGAAATCCTGATCAGCTTCTATAGTTGCATAGCCCCGGTTACACTTGGAACGATTAAACATTTCATAGAGACAGAAATTCCAGAGTTTGGTTGCTTGGACAGATGGGTGATTTACAATGTAAAATATTGTTTTGGTTATCCGAAGACCAGGGCTACTCTTCCCAGGCAGCTGTTATCCAGGGTGGTCCTGTCTGCCTGGCAGGATTCCACTCTTCCCAATTAAAGAGCCAGGGGCCACTTCTTCAGCTAGATTCTATTTTGTGGAACTTAATATTTCCTAAGCAAGATCCTCTACAACTTCAATTTATTATTCTCGGTTT
Organism: Mastomys natalensis; assembly: GCA_021653895.1. Classification (NCBI taxonomy): domain Eukaryota; kingdom Metazoa; phylum Chordata; class Mammalia; order Rodentia; family Muridae; genus Mastomys; species Mastomys natalensis. Next base: position 27,123 of record JAJTUV010001391.1, read on the forward strand.
CTCCTCCATCAATAGGAGAGCTTTGCCACCAGATGAACCTGGATTTGACCCAAAATGATCCATGGCTTCTTTGAGCCAACTAACCAGCCAGGTGCCAACCTACCAGACTATGAGAGACGATATCATTGTTTTGAAACTTAAATTTTGGGTTAAAATTTTTATATGCATATTAAAAGGTAATCTTGAAGCACTCAAGGGGCAATACCCTTTGGAAACTTCTATACAGCTATAGCAAGTGTTAAACATTTCTCTGCTGCTTGTGAAAAAGTTAGATTAATTCAATCCTAGATTGCTAAAATTTTCCCCCCCAAAATTTCCCTAAGCAAAGCAAGTCCTCTTCCAGAAGGGTAACAATCTTGGACACAAGAGGTTTCAATGGAGGGTTACAAATGTTAACAGATCAACACATGAAAAATGAAGCAGACTAAAGGCAAAAGCTAAATTTTCTACTAGACGGACATCCCTCGCACCAGGCTTATACCAGAGAAGCGTCACACAGATGGTGCCAATGGGTGGCCGTGTATGAGGGGTGGGGTAGGGATCAAAAGTTGGAAGAATCAAAATGGCCAAAGGAAAGGGCCATGTACCCTTACCAAGTCTGACCTGGCTCTAGGAATTTCAGAGATGGAATTCCCTCCCTTGATGTTCTCCAGGAGGAAGCGGACTTCATATAAGGTAGCTGGGGAGTGTTACAGTCCCGTTTATTTTTCTCAGAAATGCTGTCCATGGACTGGGCTGGAAATCAGTCTGATTGCATTTTCAAAGTGGTCAAAATGAGGAGATGAGGGGTTAAAAGAGGCCATGCTCCTTTGAAAGTCTTTGATGTTAGAAACCCAGGAATCCTGGATACCTAAGTAGAGGAAAAATGTCCCACAGCCAGAAGAAGGGAGACTATGAAAGCTACATCAGATATGGAAGAGGACCAGACTGGTAACTTAATGTGACCTTGTCTTAAAATTTTAAAACAATTTTGAGAGGGTTAAGGATATAGTTCATTGTTAGAACATTACCATGTATATGCAATGACCTGAGTTTAACCCAACTACCACACACACACACACACACACACACACACACACACAGAGAGAGAGAGAGAGAGAGAGAGAGAGAGAGAGAGAGAGAGACAGAGAGAGACAGAGAGAGACAGAGAGACAGACAGAGAGACAGACAGAGACAGAGACAGAGACAGAGAGACAAACAGAGACAGAGAGGTAATGAAATGCCGAGGAGCCACACAGGTTCCAGCACAAAGTCCCTCAACAAACCAGGAGCCTCTGTAGCCCTGCCGACTGCTTTATGACTTGGTGACCTCTCGGTCTTTCTGTAACTGTCTGCTGTCTCCTCTGTCTTTCCTCAGCCATTAGACCAACTCCACATGGGTCATAGCCGCTCTAGGAACTCATTACCCAAATCCTGCTGCTCACTCATGGATGCAGAATGACTTGGGCAAGATGAAGCCTCCAGCGAGCTGCATCGGAAGAAAACCCCAGTGCTGAGTTCTTAGAATCCAGTTGCAGTGTTTCGCTTTCCTTGACATTTTAACATGGCTGTTACTGCTTTTGCATATATCAGAATAATTGACAGAAATGGGCAAAAAGTCACTGCGGATGGAAGCACTTGAATTAAGGAATATTTTGTTTTCTTTGGGTTCTGAGTGCTTAAGGGAAGTGGAAGAGATAGCAAATAACAGAGAGCAGGCTGCTGCAATTAAATGTGATTTAGCACCGCTTAAGTATCGCTTTCAGAGAGTGTCAAATTAAAGCGTTTAAGGAGATTGCTGGAAAGGGAACTTTTTTCTTATCTAAGTGAAATGCTGGCACAGGAGGCCTCCAAAGGGAAACTGCCAGGAGCTTGCAGTTATGTGGTTGGCATGTTTGTACCAAGCATGTCCTTGGTGTTTTTGAATCTTAGATTGTCTTCAAAATTACCACTTTATGAAAATACCCTCAGAAATTCCCTTGCAAAGAGCAGAGGTAGGTAGCAACCTGCATCCAGGATAGCTTGTCCATATTTTAGAAACATAAGGAATGTTTTCAAGAATACTTTCATGCGTCACTTCTCAGGAAAAATCCTTATTATTCCTGGAAATCAGAGGGATGGCTTTTAAAATTCAATTTATTTAAAGTTTCATTTTGTTTAACTATTAGGTTAAAAAAAATCTCCCCTTTCCTTTGGTTCTTTCTTTCTCTCCTCTCCTGCCTTCTGGTCCTTTCTCTTTCCTTCCTTCTTTCCTTCCTTCCTTTCTTCCTTCTTTCCTTCCTTCCTTCTTCCCTCCCTCCCTTCCTTCCTCCCTCTCTTCCTTCCTTCAGAAAGGAATAGCCTTGAATTGGAGACACATCTCCCTCAGCCTCTCAAGTACTGGGATTGCAATCATATACCCAACTTGGAGATAAATACATCTGAAGTTTGACCTTGTGGCTCTGATATATGCCAGAGTCTCCCAATATAATTTTTACTCTTTTGTTTAAGAAAAGGTCCTGCCATGGAGCCCAGGCATGGAGTTAACAATCCTGCTCGAGGCCTCCAAGTGTTGAGGTTACAGGCAAGTGCCACGATACTTGTTTTCCAATGTGATTTGATTATAAGGTTGGCAATGCTCTTACAATTTGCACTGAACAAGATTTCTGGAATTGTGTCTGACACTACTATAGTTATGTAAATGTTGGGGAAGTGACGGGAAATTTTTAGTTTAATGTGTGAATTTCGAAAAGCAGTGCACACATACATAAAGAAGATTAGGCCAGCTGAATATACTTAGTGGGATTATTGGAAGTGGTGGGGGCAGGATCAGTATGGTTCAAATGTCTAAAGTTATATTTTCCCAGAAAAAAACAATGCAGAGTTGCAAAAACAGTTGTCAGAAACCAAAAATTCACCTAGGGGTTAGGTCCTAACATGGGACATAGATGACTGATTGTATGAAGTATTAGGCAAGCATTGTTTTTTTAAATGTAAAAATATTTGGGGTATGGAAAGTTTACTGATGGAATTTTATATTAGTATTTTTTCCCTTTTTCTTTAGTAATTAATAATTAATCTTTAATTATAAATAGAAAAGTCCCCATCCTATTGTTACATAACATTTTCCTCCTAATTAAAATTTTTTCTTTAGCAAGGAATGATTATGAATCTCTAGAGGTAAACAACTCACAAATCTCAGGAAGTTCCTGAAATTATCAAGATTCACGAAGTCTATCCCCAGGTTATAGAAGTAATAAACACCTGCTAAGGGAGGGATTCTCTGACTATTTGAGCTACATAGGGTGGGTTGTGGCTAAGGTAAGCTTTTTGGTGATGTAGCTGTCTTTGATTTAATTCTGTAAGAAATCCCTTACCCATACTTTTATAAATAATCTCAATACTTCATTGGTTTACCAAGTTGGATTTTGGAGTAATCATTACTTTGGTGTCTGATTCACAGCAAGCATGCATCTGGTTGTGTCTCCTCAGGAAGTCTTTCCTACAACAACTACATATGAGCTTGGATCATTGAGTTACATTTGTTAATGTTTTTTTTTTTTTGGTTTTTCGAGACAGGGTTTCTCTGTATAGCCCAGGCTGTCCTGGAACTCACTCTGTAGACCAGGCTGGCCTCGAACTCAGAAATCCACCTGCCTCTGCCTCCCAAGTGCTGGGATTAAAGCCGTGCGCCACCACTGCCCGGCTTGTTAATGGTTTTATGTGTATCAGTGTGAATTAAAAAGTTTAGAATTATTTAACATGAAATATTTTATTTAGGTATTTTGACTAGCTATAAAAAAACCCATTGTTTATTAATTTAGTATTTTAAAATTTAGTCTTTGATAATTTTATTCATGTATACAATGTACCTTGATCATATCCATCTTTAACTCTCCCTTCCCACTTCTTCTGGTTTCCCTAATATGGCCCCCTATCTTTCTTTAATGCTGTCTTCATGTACACAGGTATAGCATCAGCCACCAGAGTTTGGACAACCTACCAGTGACCACACTCTTAAAGAAAATGACTTCCCTCTCAGCATCCCTCAGTATCTTCTCAGTTAGGGGTAGGACCTCATGAGCTTCTCCCATCCATGCTAGAATGTTGATGGAGTTCATCTCAGGAAAGAATTTCGGGACAAGTCAGAGTAAAGTTGGTGAGGGTTTTTTGTTTTTGTTTATTTGTTTGTTTTGTACAGTTAACTTTAAGCTAGGGAGAGAGACAGGGAAGACAGAGGGAGGGAGGGCAACCACAGACGCCTTCAAAGGCTGTATACTAATGTTTGAGTCTACGGTTTTCTAAGTTATGCTGTTCAAAGGATGTAACTTACAACAAGTAAAGACTGAGCAAAGTTTAAAATAAAGTTAAAAAGCTGGAGAGATGGCTCAGAGGTTAAGAGCACTGGCTGCTCTTCCAAAGGACCTGGATTTAATTCCCAGTACCCACATGGCAGTTCACATCTGTCTGTAACTCCAGTTCCAGGGGATCTGACATTCTCAGATACAGGTTACAAGCAGGCAGAACACCAAAATACATACAAACAAAAACCAAAAACAAACCCACAACCAGACAGACTTATTCCTCTTGAAGAATTTCTTTCTGTAAATGAATTCTTTTTTTTAAACATAATTTTTCATTGATTATTGGGAATTTATTTATTTATTTATTTATTTCGGTTTTTCGAGACAGGGTTTCTCTGTGTAGCTCGGGCTGTCCTGAACTCACTCTGTAGACCAGGCTGGCCTCGAACTCAGAAATCTGCCTGTCTCTGCCTCCCTAGTGCTGGGATTAAAGGCATGTGCCACCACCGCCTGGCAAAAGATTTATTTATTTATTTATTTATTTATTTATTATGTAGACATTGTTCTGCCTGCATGTATACCTACAGGCCAGAAGAGGGTACCAGACTCCATTACAGATAGTTGTGAGCCATCATGTGGTTGCTGGGAATTGAACTCAGGACCTCTGGAAGAGCAGCCAGCATTCTCAACCTCCGAGTCATCTCTCCAGCCCCCTGTAAATGAATTCTAAGATGGGTTTATGAGGCATATTCTTTATATTTAGGGGAGAGGCAAACAAGCACAACTAAGATCACAAGTATTCTTAGATTACTTAGGAATTACCCTAGGAAGCATAGGTTTGCTTGTTTGTTTGTGTTTGTTTGCAACCAGTATCCTTGTTTTTGATATTTTTAGGAAAACTGTGCATTTTCTCTGTGGACAATCCATTGTGTTCTGCCTGTGCCCAGGTATCAGGGAATATAACCATATTCTATAGCAGGACTCTCTTGGACCTACCAGTGACATAAATAATGACACAGAGGCTTATTAACATTTTAAAGCTTAGGCCTTAGTTGGGCAGTCTCCTGACTACACTAGTCCTGCTAATTCTGGCACTACATCCCACCCTAGGTCCTGGGTTACCTCTCTGCTCTACTCTGGTCCACCTGTTCACCTGTGTCTGCTGGCCGAATCTCATTTTTTCTCCAGCATATCTCTCTCTCTCTCTCTCTCTGGAAGTTCCACCCTCTACTTCCTGTCCAGATATTGGCTGTCAGCTCTTTATGACAGCCAATCTAATACAATTCTCTTGCAGTAGGCAAGTGAAGTGAGGGAGGAACAATACCAAGATCCTGCCAGTATTTAGCTCTTTGTTGGTACAGAATTAACAATTGAATATACAGAAACATGCCCTCACACAATGTACCCTAAAAAGATTCTGGAGTGGGCTTTCTCCTCTTTTATGTGGTGAGTGCCAGCTTTTCTGGGGTTCAACAGCCATGTCACCCTTTATAGTCTTTTCCTTTGGTTATTTCTCTTCTGCTTTGTTCAGGAGAATGCTGTGAGACACAGGAAAGGAAGTTCAGTTTTGGATGGACAGTGGTAAGTCTGGTGACCATGAGGCTGTGGAGAGAGGAGGACACAGTAGATGGTAGGGTGCTAAGCCATGGCAGTAATTCTTTTTAGGCATTTGGACAAAAGATATTTGGTGGCTAGTTCATGGCAGGGAAGTCAGCTGGGCTGGATGGAAACAACCATGTGGGGTCTGTCTAGGTCCAGAAAGAGGAGTAAAGTGGGACTCCTGCCCCTAATACTCCAGTGACCCTGGAACTGAAATGGTCCCAATGTTGCCCAACAAATGCTCCCAACATTGATTTCTGTTTGCTTCTTTGCTTGTTTGTTTTGTTTTGTTTTGTTTTGTTTTGTTTTCCAGGTCAGGATAGATTGTGTCTCAATAGAGTAAATGCCGAGAAAGAAGATGGGGAATTTCCTGGAAGTTCCTTTTAAACTTTCAGCACAGTGGTTCCCGGCCTAATGCTGTGACCCTTTAATACAGTTCCTTATGCTGTGATGACCCCCAGCCATGAAATTATTTCATTGTTGCATCATAACTGTAATTTTCTATGATTATGAATTGTAATGTAAATAGCTGATGTGCAGGATAGCTGACATATGACCCTTATGAAAGGGTCATTTGTCCTCCAGAAGAGATCGTGATCCACAGCTTGATTATTCGTGCTTTAGCGATATGTGTCAGCATTTGGAGAGAGACGTCTAGCTTTCTTTTGCTTTGAGTGCTACGATAAGTGTACGCCATCACAGGGCAGACAGGGTGAGTGCCCCACTTCCCACCAGTTACCAGAGACTCTCTCAAGTTTCCCATTCTTTCCCATCTGGTGTTTGTAAACACAATATGGAAAAGCAAAGTTTCTTGTAGACTTCAAGTGTCTGAAAATGAGGATTCTCTGTGAAAGCATCTTGATTTATCAAAGGAGACAAAGCATAATAACTATTCTATTACTTTGGTCTCTAGTAACGTCAACTCTTACATTAAAGAGTCCTATTGTAAGTAAATACAGGCTGCCACAGCAAGACAAGACTTGGGCAAACTGCCCAACAGATGGCTAAGGTCTATGTGTAGCGCCAAGGGCCAATGTAGCAGACAGAGGCTTCTGTTTGGGTTTTAAGTTGGAGTAATGGATACAGAATAATGACAGAATGACAGGAATTCTTGATACAGTTCCATGTGAGAGAAACTTATAATGCTTTCTCTCAGGTTTGAGTGCACAGTTTTCTCTGCTGCGCCCTCAAAGTCTTGGTCACATCTGCTGACTGGGGAGAAAGCCCTGGGGCCCAGGGTAAGGGTTAGGGAGCATTCTTGTGTGGTTCAAAATGTGTGTCCTATCTAGCCAAGATCTTGATTTTTCAGACCAGCAGACAACCTCAGAAGTGGCAAAGGAGAGTCAACACAAGTGAGCGTATCTTGTTCAATTTTATGTTACTTTAACTGGGCTAAGGGGTGCCTATGTAGCTGATATTTTGGGTGTGTGTGTGCCTGTGCTTCTAGGAAAGATTAGTGTTTGAACTGGCAAAGTAAGTAAAGGCTAGCAACGTCTTTTTTTGGTATGTGTGTGGAGTAGTTTCTCTGTGTAGCCCTGGTTGTCCTGGAACTCACTCTGTAGACCAGGCTGGCCTCAGACACAGAGATCTGTCTGCCTCTGCCTCTTGAATGCTCAGGTGAAAGGCATGCACCAGCTCTGCTCTCTGTATTTTCTAGCATGGTAGGCATCATCCAATCCATTGAAAGAAAGCACGAAGAAAGCAAAACAGTTGTAAAAGTGGCCTTTATTCTCCTGTAATAATTGTTTTCTCAGAGGCTTATTGCCTCAGTCTGCCAACCTAGGCATAGTCCTGGAAGCTTCTAGCCTCTCTACAGTGTTATCTAGGCCTAGAATGTTATCAGCCCCTGAAACTTACTGCTGAATAAGCTCACCCTTTCTAGTTCTTTCTGGTCTCTGCCTGGCTGATCAACTCAGCTGTTCTGGCTCAAACTTCTCAAACCTGCTGACTGATTCATTCTGGCTTCTCTGGACTTCTGAATTGATCTGCTTGACCACAAACTATCTCTGTCTATCTGTTCTAATCTTCTGGTTCCTTCTCATTCTCTGGCTCATTCTGTCTTCACCTGTGTCTAGCTTGTTCTCTCTTCAACCTGTCTCTGTAAAACTCTTCTGGTAAAACTGCCTTCTTCTCTCTCATTTTTCTTTTTTCTCTCTGCTCTGTTCTCTCTTAAGTAGCTTCCCTTTCCTCTCTCTTCTCACGAGAAATGGGCAGATCCTATTCTGTCAAATCTTTCTTTGACCTGTCACTTTGTCTGTCATTCAATTAGACATCACTTTCAAATGTGGTGCTTTCTTCTACAAACTAACTTTATCTTCAATGCTTGGGATTAAAGGTGTGTACTAGGGGCATGCCTACATAACAGTCAGAGGTCTGAACTAAGGCTGAGCCACACCACAACTAGAACAGGTTGTTGTTTTTTGTTTGTTTGTTTCAGTAAATAACACAATCTCGGGGTTCACAGTGTCATCAGATAAATATCCTGCAACAAATGGTGGTGGAGGGGGACATCTGCTCTCCCTGCTTAAGCTAAGGCAGCCATCTTATCTCTGAGCCCTGATATCTTTGTGTCCATTGACCCTCAGATCGGGAACTTACACCATCAGTCCCCTAATTGTTAGACCTTTGTACTTAAACTAAATGACACCAATATCTTTCCTGATTCTGAGAAAGTGGCACAGTGGGGAGGTGGTTTTGCAGATTGAGGTGTGGACCCTTTAGTTTGGGGCATCTTTAGTTTGGGGCATTATTATATTTCTGGCCGTTTTCATTTCCCACAGACATGGTATCATAAAGTAAGGGTCTGCCTAGCCTAGTGCTTGCACCCTAAGCTCACAGTAGGTCAGTCCTTGACTTGCACATTTTCAGTCACCACTGTCACTCTTTCTAGTGTGTCTAGAAAAGGCCCCCTTTGTAGATCTCATTGTCTAGAAGCCTGATAAGGGCTACAGTCACCAAGCGGAGCTTCTCCTCAGCTGACCCACCTAACTCTTCTCTTGCTGCAGGAATTGGCACCTTGGGAGCCATAGCTTCTGAGGGAAGAGCTAGACACCTCAAGAGTTATTCTTAGTGTGGCAGTTGAACACAATACGTCAGCTAAAAGTCTGCTGTTGACCCCTGAATGGAAACTTTTCATCAATATTCAAAGTGTTTCTATTTAAGAGGTGGAGTATATACCAGTAAAATCCCCCCTACTCCTTAGATTCTAAAAAACCAACAAGCCCATAAGCAAACTGTTTTACTTTGTTTTTGTTAAAATTTAAATTAATTTCTTTATATTTCTTTATTTTTTTTTTTTTTTGAGACATAGCCTCATGTGCTCCAGTTGGCTTCAAACTCACTCTGTAGTTGAGGATGGCTTTGAACTGATTCCCTGGACTCCAGCTTCCCAAATGCTGGCATCACAGTGAGGTACCACCATACCAGGTTGGCTAAACTAAAATTTAAAATTTATCCCCAGCACCATAAAAATAATTGTCTAAGAGGATGCACATTGTAGATGTTGTATCTTTAAATATGTCTTTTTAAAGTATTTGTTTATTTATTATTTTGTATGTATTGGTATTTTGCCTGCCGGTAAGCCTGTGCATTACTTGAATGCCTCATGCCTGAGGAGGCTAGAAGAGTGTATAGGATGGTTATGAAGTGCTATGTGGGTGCTGGGAACTGAACCCTGGGTTCTCTGGAAGAGAACCACTGAGCCATCTTTCCAGTTGGCTTAGTTCTTAGTTACATCTTTAATAAAGAATTGAAGTTTCCTTTCTCATAGACTCCAAGAACATTTTCCCCAACTCCCCTACCCTCTCTTTCTCATTACTCCTGGCTCTCACCATTGTTCTAAACAGTGTTATTTCTGTTTTCATTATATATATATATAATATATATATATATATATATATATATATATGTGTGTGTGTGTGTGTGTGTGTGTGTGTGTGTGTGTGTGTGTGTATGTGTGTGTGTGTGTGTTTGTGTGTGTGTGTGTGTGTGTGTGTGTGTGTGTATGAGACCACAAATAAAACTAGATTAATTAGCTCAATACTATTATTACCATTTAACCTATTGTCAATGCAAATAACAATTTATTCTTTGTATGGCTGAGAACTTTTCCATTGACTTTATGGCACATTTTATCCTGTCCTCTGTTGCTGGATACCTAGTTTCACTGGTATGAACAGTGAAACTAAGACACCCATGTGCAAATGTCCCTGTAATGTGTCCTTTTAGAGTCCTTTAAGTTAATATCCATTAGTGATATAGCTGGACCATATGGAACATCTACTGTTAATTTTCTAAGAAATTTCCATACTGATTTCCATGATAACTGAACTAGTTTACACGCCCAGGAGCTTACAAGAGCTCCCTTTTGCCCACATCCTCACCAGCCTTTATGTCTGCCTTTATGACTGGGGAAAGATGGAATCTCAATGTAGGTTTGGTGTTGTTGTTGTTGTTTTAAATATATAGGTATTTTGTTCGCATGTGTGTCTATGTGTCTATGTGCCATATGTGTGCCTGGTGCCTGAGGAGGCCAGAAAAAGGGATCAAATCCCCTGGAACTGGAGTTCAGATGGTTGTGAGCTGCCCTCTAGCTGCTGAGAACCCAACCCAGGTTCTCTGGAAAACAGCCAATGTTCTTAACCACTGAACCATCTCTTCAGGCCCCTCAGTGCAGCTTTGGTTTGCATTTCTCTGGTGACTAGTGAGGCTGCTTCCTCTGCTGTTCAGAAGCTATTTAATTCCACAGGCTCCCATTTGCCAGTTTTCCTTATTCCTGAGCAGTCAGAATCCTCTTCAGAGTCTTGTGCCTATGTCTTAAAAATGTTCTCCCTGCTTTCAAGGATTAAGTGAAAGTCTTGAATGTTTCTAGAATTGATTCTTGCAGGCAAGAGCTTAGGAGCTAGCTTGTTCTTCTATATATGACTCTTAGGGATCTGAAGCAGCATTTGCTGAAGAGGCTGTCTTTTCGTCAGTGTGTATTTTTGGCATGTTTGTCCAGTCCGGATCTTCTCTTCTGTTCCATTGGTGTGTGTGCCATTGCCACTCATGGTCCTGTTGGTGACAGATAGAGGGCTGCTCCCTAGAGAGCATGAGGTGGGTGTGGGGGTCTGAGCAAGGGGCCTAAGGAAACCACACCTTCACAGGACTGAAAGGTTCCTTCTCATCGGAGGGTCTGCCTATCATGTGACACCTTTTCCTGTGTCGTACAAAAAGAATCAAGTCAGACAGGCGAATTTGCTTTATTATTATTATTATTTTTAACAATCTTGAAGAGGAGCATCATAACTCCTTCCTTCTCTTTGATCTGTTAAACATTGGCTCCTGAAAGACAATGGAGACGATAAGTGAAATGACCTGGGATGCCCCACAGTCCCAGAGCATCTGTATTGATCCAGTGTGTGTCCTCAGATGGTTTTTGTTTAAAAGAGTGTAAGATAAATTTAAATGTCCTGTTTTTCTGAGAATTCATAAAAAGCCATAATATTAGCTGGGATCAAGGGCAAGTTGATAAAACTAGCTAATTGCCCTTCAGCATTTGTGTTTCCTTAAATTTGGTGCTAAAGAGCTCATTATCTTTGTGAGGACCTCCTAAGAGTGCCGAAAGGCAGTGGCTTGGGATTGAGCCTCACACTGTGATGACCGGATGCCATCATTATTAAATATGATCTTGTTCTTTAAAACTTGTGATCCCTTCTTTTCTCTGATTTTTTTTTTTTTTTGAGACTCTATGACCCAGGCTGGGCTCAAACTCATGATCTTTTTCCTCAGTTCTACCCTGTGACCACATCTAATCCTACCATCTCCTATAGCCTTTGCTTCCAAATGCTATGAGCAGTCATTTGGACACTAAGTGTCTAACATGTGAGCTCTGTAGGATGAGTTCAAGCCACACCATTGGGTAAACACACTTACTATAGAGTTTGACCCACTGTAGGCTTGAAATCAAAGAAGCATGGTTACTCTCAAACCAGCATTCCATTGCACCCTGATTGTTAGGAAACCACAGTGGAAAGCCACAGTGGCCCATACCAGCCTGGAATAAAGCTTCCGAAGAGGATTGTGGGATTAATTCACAATGCATTTCATCTTTGAAAATCTCTGATAATCTTGGATCTCCTTTTCGTTAGACAGAATAAATGTTTGCATTCTTTCTAGTGAAAATCTAATAGCACAAACAGGCTAAACAGCCAGCCAGCCAAGTATTAGTATTTTATAGTTTCAAATATATCACTGAGGGGCTGAATTGACTCTGCAAGCAAAATTGTATGTTCTGCACATTTGTTATGTCTTGCTTTTGTAGGAAATAGTAAATGTCACAGAACTTCAATTCTTTCATTCACTTATTTTGAAATGTTTGAATAAATCCCTCAATCCAAGTGGGTCAATAAACACATTATCGTAAGACCGAATGGTAGGTGCTGCTGCACAGTCTGGAGAAGGGGCTACTGGACAATAATCCTTCAGGAGCATCTGAAAGTTTTCTCAGGGAAGTCCTACAGGGTGAGGAGGCCTTTGCTGTGGGAGCCTTGGTATCTTTAAAAAGGATGGTGACATAGCTTTTATTAGTTCGCTTTCTATTGCTGGGATAACACAAGTAAAAGGAACAGGGAGGAAGTTATTTCATCTTTCTTCTTAAAGCCCATCATGAAAGGAAGCAAAATCAGGGACTGAGAGGAGGGATACGGGAGGCAGGCACTGAAGCAGAGAACATGGAGGAGCACCCCTTACTGATTTGTTCCTCATGGCTTGCTCAGTTTGCTTTCTTACAGCACTGAGGCCCACCTACCAAGGGATGGCCCCACCCACAGTGGGCTGGACCTTCCCACATTAATCATCAATTAAGGAAACGCCCCCACAGACTTGTCTATAATCAATTTGATGGAGGCATTTTCTCATTGAGGTTCCCTCTTCCCAGGTGATTATAACTTATGTTGAGTCAATAAAAAACCAAAATGAAACAAAACAAACAAACAGAAAGCTAACAAGCACATAGGTGCCAATAGAATTTCTTTCTGTTAGCTATACCTCGTTGGACATTGTAGGAGCATGCTCTCATTAATGTCTCTGCCTTAATTCACAGCCTGTCTCTTATTTCACTCACCTCACGACAGCCTGCTCTGAATATACTATTAGCACTTTAAGTTTGTGGCTGATGCACCTTCAAAGTGTTTAAATGAAAGTGAACATTTCAGGCGACCAGCAGGTTGTAACCCTTCCATACCACATACTCTATATAGTCATCAAAATGGTTCATCCACCTCTCCTGTTTCCCTAGTGACAGAGATGGAGCTGGCAGCATTTACAAGGTCCCTCGGCCCCAGTACAATGATGCTCAGCTTCAGGCTCCCAGTGCAGGACTTGCTTATGCTCCCCACTCTCCTGAAATTTCTCCTGCTATCTCACTCCACAGGACCCAGCTTGGGAGCAAGCTATAACAAATCTGTTCTCCCATGTTCATTCACTTCACGTGAACATGGAGGAACTGGAGACCTGGGCCTTGAGAACATTCACTCTAATGTCACATAGTCACAGGGAGGCTGCTGTTACTTCAGGCAATAAACTTATGTCCTTTAGCACACACAGGTCTAGACTCAGATCCGCCGGGAGACAAGACCTGGACATTTAGCAGGGTTGGTTAGAGTTGGATTCTGCCTGCAGTCTGGAGTGAATCTGCAGACTTGTGTATATGACAGAAAACTTCAGTGAAGTTTTCTAATTAATTCTGTCTACACGAAGCTGGTGGTTCATGCTGATAGAAGCATAAAGGAGTGGTACAATATTTGTCTGTCTTTAAAACGGACTTAGCTGCTCCTTTGTGCTGAGTCTGGAGAGTAGGAAATGGTCTTGGACGTTCACCCACATACAATTTCAATTTCTGTGCATTACAATAAAAGGTTGGGGTTTCTCCTTCTGTCTTTTCCTGCTCTTCTTGGAAACAAGTTGAAATTAGACCAAGGATGCTCTTAAACGATCTGTCCGATATCCAGTCATCATATTTACACAATCCTACACCAAGAATAGATCTGGATTTAGTGTTTTGTTTTTTTTTTTTTTTTTTTAAAAGGTCTGGCTTTATATATAATGCTGAATATTGAAATAAAATTTAAAAAGCAGCATTTTCTACATCGAGGTTGTCCCAGAGACACCCACTTTTCACTTTTTAAAATGTTTTTCTGCAACTACAAAAATGCTTTCTGCATTTTTCTAAACAGCGTTTTCCATAACGCTATCTAAATGTTGTCTGTTCCCTTTCTGGCTGTGTGAAGAAGAGTTAGCTTTGCAGCCCTACCAAACACTTCTCAAGGTGGAAGGCCATGTTTTGTTTTGTTAGAAATAATTTAAAAATCGTCTGCTTTTATTTTAGGTGTGTGGGTGTTTTGCCTGCTTGCATGTCTACATACTGCATGCATGTAGTGCCCACAGAGGCCAGCAAAAAGCATCAAATCCCCTGGAATTGAAGTTACAGATGATTGTGAGCCACCATGTGGGTGCTAGGAATTGAAATCAGGTCCTCCAGAAGAGCAACCAGTGCTCTTAACTGCTGAGCTATCTCTCCAGCACCGTGTCATGTTTTTTAATTTACTGATCATGATTTACACTGTTGTGATTTGGGGAGTTTACAAACAGGGTCTCCCCATGTAGCCTAAGATGTCTCCTGAATGATGATGGGATTGCAGATATGTGCCACCATGACCTGGCCAGTTATTGCTTTTTAATATTGCTCATGGCAAAGGTTTCAGTGTGAGGGCATTTCTTCTTCTGACAAGTTTTGATACAGTGGTTGCCACTGTCCTTTTAAATACACCATGACCCCAACAGATACAAACACCTTCTCTATGAAGATTCTTGCTTGATTTCCCTTTGTTTTGTTGCTATGCATTGAACTCAGGTTCTATCCATGCCAGGCAGACACTATGCCACCCAGCTACAGCCTGGCCTTCTTTTCATTTTTTATTCTGAGATAGGGTTTCACTAAGTTTCCCAAGCTGGCCTTTAGCTTGCTCTGTAGCCCAGGCAGGCCTTCAGCCTTTGATCTTTTGTCTTTATGGCCCAAACATCTGGCATAACAGGTCCCTTCTACCAGTCTTGCTTAAGGTCTTAAGGACATGCAGAGATCGAAGGGCCTCTGCCAAGGCTGACCTTATTGCTGTTACTATGGTCACCAATGTGCATGCACTACTCAGAGGCTTGCCTCTTCTTCTTCTTTTTTTAATCACTCATTTTTATTAATGCATGCAGAGAACTAAAATGAAAATACTTTTGTGTCATAAACTTTTGTGCAAAATTTACAAAATCAAGTACAAAAATATGTACACTTGTTATATACAAAAAAGTTTTGATCAATCAATGAAAGGTCAACATGTATAATAACAACAAAACAAAAAATTTACATAAATAGTGTTAATAGTTGGTGTTTGAAAATAGAGAAGCGAGCATTAACGATGGACTCAGTAGCAGTTCATAAAACTTGAAATATTCCTAAGAGACATGCCCGACAATTTCAAAATGACATTTTCATAACAATCCATTTACTATATACATTTGCATCTTTTTTTTTGTCTTAATGGATAATGAAGTCATACCAGAGGCTTGCTTCTTACGTGACACTCAGAGATATATTTTCTGCCTGCAGATTGTCTCCCCAGTAGCAGTCGCCACAGGTAATTGGCGATTATTCTTTGTTCTGCCAGAGTCATGCATAGTATGAAAGCTATTCAATAGGGAATGAAGCTTCCAGGTGTACCAGTTTGATTTCTCCTCATTCTATGACTAAACTATGAGATGCCTTCACCAATAGGGTTTTGCTTTCAAGTTCTAGATGATAACCAAGAACATGGCAATAACCTGTAATGTTTGGGAGTCTATGAGAATTCACTTAACAACTTCAAAAGAAGTTAACACATTCCATTTCCTGTTCCTCTATTGGTTAGTCCGTGGTATCAAGTTGGGGCATTGTCACCTCATTACAGTGTAACTCAATTTAAACTTTAAAAAAGTATATTTGTGTGTATGTGCCCATACCTATCACTAATATCAGGGCCAAGAACCTGTGGATACAAAGTTCCTAGGCTCTAGATGAGAAACGACTATTCTTCTACTAATGGACATGTGTTAAACCATGTCTAAGTACATATATTATACCCATAGATTACTATATCTCTGAACCTTATCAGAAGACCTTCTTTATATAGTAATAGAGAGATGCACAACTGGTCAAGATGCAGAGAATAAGAGACTTCTTAATACTCAGCACGAAATGAGACATTTATAGCACACACCCCTCCTCCCAAGGCTTAGGTATCATGGCCAATAAAGGGTCAGAAATATTGTAAGAGTCAGAGACTGTGGATGGTTACAAGAAAACAGTGTTTTGGGGGCACAACTGGGCAGAAGTACATTATAATCTCACAGCAATTGTGGTAGCATGCACAAGCTCGAGCCAGACAAAATCCCAGCATGAAGAGGGGAGGTGAACATAAAGTCCCACCCACAGCTGGCAGAAGAGCTATTAGCAATTGCTAGCTGCTGGAAGAGGGAGGTCAGTTTTCTTTAAGCATGTGTGGCCCTTAGTAGGTCAACCACATTCCAGTGGATGCCCTAATTATAAAGCCAGGAGGGATGTTTATAGATCCATCCCAGTATAGCAAATGAAGGGTTGTATTTGTTCTGATTAGGGAACTGTCAGCCAAGCAACTTCATGGCAGCCTGACTGTTTTAGACTCTTATCTAACATCTGTGGAGACCTTGCCAGCTGCAGAAGACACTACAATTGAAGTTCCAATCAGGCTGCCGTCTCTAGACAGAAGTCACTGGCCTTGGGAAGTTACACTCCAAATAAGATAAGCCTCAGTGACTGCCAGGTAATCCTGTCACTGTCTCTGCTCAGGCCAGAGAGGGAGGACTTCCCCTGGTGGCCTGGAAGAGGGCAATCTCTATCTGCAAATCCATAGCTCACCACATCTGCAAAGCCTCCTTTGCCAAGTACGGTGACATGGTCACAGGTTCCAGTGATTTAGGTGATGACATCCTTGTAGCATCGTTATGCTGCCTGCCACAAAGATAACTTCTGGTGATGGTGATTCCAAAAGCCACACTCATAAAGGATATGCAACCAGATGGGCCCATTGGTGCAATAACGGTATGACTCTCACAGGAGTAACTAACTACTTTCTGCTTGGATTTAAGGTCTTCTTACCAATTTAAAGAACGAACTTTCATGCCAATATTCCAAAGATAAACTTGTGATGGTCAGGACCACTGAACTCCTTCATTTGTTTCAATTTCAAGTGTGAGCACATTGAGTAAATCTTTCTCTGGTTTTCACTGCTACTCGTATCTTTAATTGATGAACTTGGAACAGGCTGTGAACCTAAATTCTCTGGTAACGCTAGTTTCTAAAATCTGGAGCAATAGACTCCTGGCTCTCAAACCTTAGAGCTCTAAGTTTCTTAGGACGTGGAAACTCAAAGGCCTAAGACTGCAGATATTAGAAGAGCTTCCCCTTGCCTGCTCACAAGTCCTACTTGTCATAGAGTAACAGTAACCCAGAGCTGTCCTTCTTTCACAACTGTCCAGGGGACCAGAATGCTCCCATAGGTCATGCCTGGACCATGAAGTCGCCTCCAAGCTGGGAGGGGTGGTGATCTCCCTCCAAACCTCAAGGCTAAGATTGGGAAATCATTTTTCCATAGACAACTGGTTTCTTAATGGAAAGTTCAGGCACTGTCCCCAGGGGATGAGGGGGAAGAACTGTAAAGTCAATGAAAGCCAACTACTCACCCATTTGTATACCAAGTGAGTTATCAAACCAATAGTACAGATTTTATAGTACAGATTTTTTTATCAGTTTAGCTGAATCTAGGTTCTGGAGAGTGAGGAGGTCTTTAGTTCATCTGCTGGACTGATCACCAGGGCTCTGAGGCTTTTTCCAACCATTGCCTTGCTGTGTACCTACATCACCATCTATACCTTACCTTCCCCCTTTCCCTCTGACCAGGAAGAGTTCCTCTTGCTACTGAAATGGTTACAGCTGCTGCTGCATGCCAGTCATGGAGCAGCTGGCCTGGTGACAGAAGGGTGGAATGGCCTCTTAAAACAGTCACAGCACCAATTAGGTGGTAGCAACTTTGCTGGAAGGCAAGATGTACTTTGAATAAGCATCCAATGTATGGTATGGTTTCTCCTAGAGCCAGGATTCATGGGTCCAGGAATCAAAGGGTAGAATTGGCAATGATTCTACTATCATCCCTGGTGACCCACTAGAAATATTTTCTGCTTCCAGTTTCTAGGACCTTAAGTTCTGCTGATATAGAGGTTTTGGTTCCAGAGGGGGGAGTGCTCCTGCCAGGAGACACCACAAAAATTCCATTGAATTGGAAGCTCAGATTTCTTTCTGGCCACTTTGGGTTTCTGATATTCTTAAACAAATAGGCTGAGAAAGGAATGAGTGTTAGAAGGGGTGATTAATCCAGATCACCATGGAGAAATTAGATTGCTTCTCCACAATGGAGGTAAGAAAGGTTATATCTGGAGTAACCTCAGTACCAGTGGATCTAATGCTCTCTTCTGGCATCCACAGGCACTAGGCACAAGGTACAGACATGGTGCACAGACTTACACTCTGATAAAAACACCCACTTGCATAAAATAAAATAATTTTTTAAAAATTGTAAACAAAGAAGAAAAGTAACTTTCAAAAAATTCAACCAATGACCTAGCTCCAGATACAAAAGTCCCAAAACAAAAATGCAAGTAATATGAGAAGTCCAGGCAACACATCTCCTCCCAAAATGACCAATCCCATAGCAATGACTCCTAATGAGAGTAACTTAGTTGAAATACCAGACAAAGAATTCAAAAAAAAGATTATACACATATCAAAAGAAGTCAAAGAGGAGGAGCTTTGAGGTACCTCAGGAGCAAAGAGCATTTCTCTGCAAGCATGAAGGCCTGAGTTGGAATCACCAGTACTCACATAAAAAAGGCAGACATGGTTGCAAGTGTCTGTTGAAGGAAAGAGAGAAGAGGATTCTGGGAGTTCACTGACCAGTCAATCTGTCTACTCTATATCCAAACTGTAGCATTCTTCTAGGGACAAGGGAAGAGGGGGGGCTCTAGGCATTTTTGAATTAGTGAATGATTTTCAGGCCCAATGGGTGAATCCAAGGAAACATACTTCCTCCAGGCTGTATGCATGTTTGAGTTTTAGTTTCTTCTCTAAAGGTTATTAACACTTCCCAGTGACTGAGATTTTGTGACAGTTGCATTCCCTCCGGGAAAGAAACACCTCTTGTCCCCTGGGGTAACCTAGGAGAAAGCTTCTCCTTTCACTGAGAGAGGAGCACCAAGCGTCCCTCAGGATAGGGCCACAGTGAGGCCAGAGAGCCCTTGGCTCTAAGACTCGCCTCATATCAGCATCAGGGTTAGGGCGCTGTTTTCTGAGCCTCCAATTCTGCCTGTCCTCCCAAAACAAGGACTAGAGAAGGATGATAAGGCTTGCACATGAACACACACACACACACACACACACACACGGGGGGGGGGAGAGGAGAAGAGGGAGAGAGAGATACACACACACACACACACACACACACACAGATATGCACACAAAACACAGACACACTCACAGACACAGACATATACATAGAGAGACAGAGGCAGAGAGACAGAAAGATCCAAACTTTTACCTATCCCAATGTCATGCACTATAAACTATGCTTCAGGAATGGCACAGGGCTGTTTTAAGCCTGTAGTTAAACTCTTTCGGGAACTGCTAAGTAAATTTCTCAATTTCTTCTTTTTTTCCACATCAGTTTCTCATCTTGCCTCTCTTTAGTTAATTCATCTATTTAAATCTTTAATTTAAAAAATTAACCTCAAGCAGAGGTAGCTATCATCTAGAATGCTAATTAGCAACACTGACTGGCATTTTAAGTAACTAAAAAGCACCACACAGGGATAGGGACATCTGCTATGCAGAGACTTTATCCTCAGACAGAGGGGTGGGACACCTAGGAGTGTGTCACTTATATTTCTAGGATGTGGGGTGTGTGTGTGTGTGTTTTTAACTCTGATGATAAATTTTTTGCAAGGTTTTTCTATTTTGTTCAATGCTGTCTAGCAGACTGCAGAGTGGAATTCATGGAAACTGATTTTCTGTGTCCTAGTGGACTGCTCTCCCTTACCTGAGCCAGACCTCTCCCTTGACATCTGTGGAGAAAGGTCATGGCTGAGAGACCAAAGGGAATGAATGGGTCTCCAGTGGAAGTCTCCATCAGAAAGGTCTCCCAGAAGAGGCTCTGTCCCACCCAAATGGCAGAACAGTGGCTAATCAAAGTTAGCTGCAACTCAGTATCATAGCAGTGCCTTTGTTTGCAGGATGGAAATTGTACCTCAGGAAACTACATGCATAGATGCATACCCACACTGCCTAGAGCAGAGTATGGCTCAATTAGGACGAGTCTACATTATGGAAATTAGATGCTGGAAAATTACACGCTAGGTAGCCCACCCTAATCAAATGAGGCCTCATCTAAATTAGAGATGCCCCAGCCCATCATCACCCCTTGTGTTGTTCCCTGCCCACTCTTCTGCTGCAGTGCACTTTGTAGCCTTGGTTTGTCTCTACCCTGGTCTACAGGGTGGAGCACTGTGGAGGCTGTATTGGAGAGGGAATTTCACCTCTCGTCTTTGTTTCTTCTTGCTCATATGGATTCAGATCTCCAGAAAACCTCAAGTCAGGGCAACATGGCTTGCCACTTCCTGAGGAATGAGGTAACTTACTCTCTTCATGGAACTTTCTCTCTCTTAGAGGGATTCTTACAGGATTCAGAGGCTATGGTTTCTGAGTCAACTCTCCAGGGAAATTCAAAGGTCTCTCTTCCCTGATTTCATGAACAAGACCTAAGGCCCCGAGGTCTTCTAACAGATCTTTCAGCAGGAGGCCCCTCCTTCCCTAGCAGTGAAGTGTCTCTAACCAAGGAAACTCTTCCGAGAGATATGAAGGCTGGAGTGGCCCTACTGCTTAGCCTGTGAGGGAGAAAGGACCATTTTTTTCTTACGTCTATTCAGTTCTTATTCCCAGTGCACACCACTAGCAGCCGCCTCAAGTCCACTGTGGATGCCCCATCAGGAGATCATTACAAAAGGATATATAAAGGTTACTGATTTTGTGTGCTGATTTTGTATCCTGCTTTCCTGAAAGCTTTGTAGGATCTAAGAGTTTTCAAGTGGGGTCTTGAAGGGAATTTATGTATAAAATCATATTGCCTACATGTAAAAATGTGATAGTTTGTATATGCTTGGCCCAGGGAGTGACACTATTTGGAGGTGTGACCTTGTTGGAGTTGGTGTGTCACTGTGAGTGTGGGCTTAAGACCCTCACCCTAGCTGTCTGGAAGTGAGTCTTCCACTAGCAGCCTTCAGATGAAGATGTAGAACTCTCAGCTCCTTCTGCACCATGCCTGCTTGGATGCTGCCATGTTCCTGCTTCGATGATACTGGACTGAACCTCTGAACCAGTAAGCCAGCCCCAATTAAATGATGTCCTTTATAAGACTTGCCTTGATCATGGTGTCTCTTCACAGCAGTAAAACCCTAACTAAGACAAAAAGTAACTTTTATTTGCCTGATGTAATTGTCATCTTGGAAGCTTACTGCATTTGCCTGGAACTTAGACCTAGTCCTAGAAGCTTCTAGCCTCTGAACAATCTCATTTAGGCCTAGAAGGTTTTCAGCCTCTGAAACTTGCTGCTAAATAAGTTCACCACTTCCTAGTTCTTTCTGATCTCTGGCCAATTGGTTCAACTCAGCTGTTCTGGCTCAAAACTCCTCTCCAAGCTGACTGATTCAATCTGGCTTCTCTCAGTTACTTACTGAATTGCTCTGCTTGGTCCCATACTATCTCTGGTAATCTGTTCAAGTCTCCAGGCTCATTCTGTCTTCACCAGTGTCTAGCATGTTCTCTCACTCTTTCTGTGACCTATCTCTATAACTGTTCTAGTAAAACTGCCTCTCTTCTTCTCCTTCTTCTTCTTCTCTTCCTCCTCCTCCTCCCTTTTTTTTTCTTTCTCTGCTCTGCCTTCAAGGAATGCTCCTCATGATTTTTCTCAGCCTACTTTCTCATAGCACCCAGGACCACAAGCCCAGGGGTGGCACCACCCATAATGGGCTGGCCTCTTCCACATCAGTCACTAGTTAAGAAAGTGTCCTATAGCCAGATCATATGGAGGCGGTTTCCCACCTTCTTTCAGCTTTAGCTTGTGTTGAGTTGATATAAAACCTACCTGGCGGCCGGGCGGTGGTGGCGCACGCCTTTAATCCCAGCACTTGGGAGGCAGAGGCAGGTGGATTTCTGAGTTCGAGGCCAGCCTGGTCTACAGAATGAGTTCCAGGATAGCCAGGGCTACACAGAGAAACCCTGTCTTGAAAAACCAAAAAAAAAAAAAACCTACCTGGCACATTATCACATCCCTGTGGTGCTGGTTTTGCATTTATGCAGAATACAATTGTCAGGGGTAGGGTCACTCACTGAGTCTTGCACAAAAATTCCACTCTTTGGAAGGCTTTGGAGGCTAGGCAGTATGTAACAAAGTTAATTTCTTCTATATAGCTCCTGGGAGCTGTAGGTGAACTCTGAAGGTGAAACCTGAGTGGCAACAGAGAACCCAGGATGTTGGAAATACCGGGACCATAGGATCTACATCAGAGAAAGCTTCAGGAACTGAATGGAACTAACCCAACAAAGAGCTCCCAGATGCTGTGGCAGGGCTGCTCCAATAGGCTGATCAAGCCTAGTGGAGTTTACATTTGTAGATTGGGAAAAAATCCCGAGTAAATGTGTTTTGTAGATGTAAGCACAACCATGTCAAGGACCCAATGCCTTAGATCAATGGGAATAGCAAGGTTTTCCACTGATCCAAATACGAATGTTGATTAGTGTGTGCAGAGAGTATCAACCATACCTTTATCTTTCCCAAAGCCTGAGACCGCTTCCCTACAGACACACAAACACCCTCACAGAATTTAGCTAGCCTGCCTTCCCATTCAGCTCTATATGTTGGATATAACAAATGTGTTGAGTTTCCAGACCGCCAATGCATCTCCATTAGAGGAGAGATCCCACCTGATTCCAGCTTTTCTGTACCTGTTCTTCTTCATCCTCAATTGCCTAGTCAGGTCAATCCCAGAGCTATGCAGGTTACAGCCCCGCATGCTACCAGAGTACTAGACCTGGAGCTGCAGGCTTAGTGTTTTGCCTTGCTGGGTTTCTGGTTCATTTTGGTCTGATAATTCATTCATGTAACTTTACTCCTCTATTTTGGAATGAAAATGTTTACTGTGTGCCTTGTCATTGGAAGTATGTAACACTTCCAATTTTTAATTAAAAATATTCATTGATATTGTTTTGAGACTTGGTCTTATGTCACCCCAGTTGGTGTGGAATATTTAGCTGACACTGGCTTTGAGAGCCTCATTCTCCTGCCTCTGTCTTCCAAGTGTGGTTTTACAATCATACACTACAATACTTGGCTTGTTTTTTGTTTTGTTTTGTTTTGTTTTTTTAAGAAAATAGAGGATTCAAATTAAGGGATTACCTTGGGTATCAAAAGAGATGTTGACCTTTTTAATGTGTGGGTGCTTTCAATCTGATGATCTGGCCCTTTGCTTTATGTAGATAGAATCGTGTATAGGTAAGGAGACATGCTTCAAGCACGAGTCCTTGTCAGCTTGTTTCCTTCAGTGTTTGGCTGTAGTGAGAGGCTGTAGTAGGCCAGTGGGAGCTACAGCAGGTGGAGCCCTCTGTTGCTACAGTTCACATGCAAGCCTCAGACACCCAAACCTGTAGCCCTACACGTTCTTCAGCCCTTAACTGAGACTTCTGGGCAGACCTGGGGAGCAGGGACTCCTAGGTTCTCGACAGCAGCTAGCTCTTGTCCTCGAGTGTCTGAGATCTTTGTCCCAAAAAACTTGAAAACTCTCTGGAACTCTTTTAGGACCAAGGCCTACAGTTTCTCTTCTTTGGCTCTTTAAATCCATTGTCCTTTTGCCTCAGCTCTCTTTAGTATCTCTCTACTTCCAAGACCTTCCTTCCCACCCTGGATGCTCTCAAACTGTACAGCTGCTTTTTCTTCAGCTGTCAAACAACTGGCTGCCTTATCCCTTTCACAGCTTGTTCTGCCAACACCTCAGCTGCTACTCCACTGCTCCTGCTGTCTCTTTCTCCATGTTACCAACTCAGCCTGCCATAGTGAAAATAGGAAAAAAAAAAAAAAGACCACTAGAGAGAATTCTTTATTGACTGTTAACACCTGGGAGGTACAGTCCCAGTAGACTAAGTGAGCCCAAACAGCATTTTTACACAGCCCAAGAAGAGGTATTTGGACCAATCATAGCCATTTGCTTTGAGCTAAAGACAGTCTTGTCTCTTTGGCATTACCCATAGTCTCTTGCTAGACTACCAGGGGAAATAATGTCCCCTTCTAGTGTAACTGGAAATGACTGTAGGATCACCTAGAATTCAGGGAGTCTGGTGGTAGCAAACAAACAAACAAAAACAAACACATAGTGTTTCAAATAGCGTTGATTGATGTTGGGCCCTCAGGAGTCAGAACAATCAGCTGTGACTGTGGTATGGTTTCCTCAAGGCAGCCATGGAGTGTTTCAGCTGGCTGGCGCTGGTTTATCTTAGTCTCTCTGGTTAGTTGACTGACAGCTGTGTGGAGACTACACAGCTTAGGGATTGACCTAACTGGGGCAATAGGGAATGAGAAAATGTCAGACACACATACAGAAGAGCTGAGATCTGGTGGGTAGTGCTTTTTGATGAAGACACACCAGCAACAGGTTAGAAACTCAGCTCACTTTTTATAAATGGCAGTAGTGAGGAGGTAGATGAGCTAATCTGTGTAGAAGGTACATAGGAGAGCAGTTTCCAGGTTTAGTTATCCAGGAGAAGGAAGCTGCTATTGCTGTTAAGAGTTTCTGAAAACATCATCAACATCTGGGAGAAGGAAGCTGCAGTTGCTACTCTGCAGTTTTATCATCATCTATCATCATCAAAAGGTCAACCATTTGCCAACATCCATATTTGGAAGGCTTTGACATCCCCATGGGTATTTGACATGACCATGTCAGTAATACACACTCAGTCAGGACGTCACCAGCTCCCCACACTTAACACCTGCTCTATGCCCCAGAAATGGGTGGGCTCTTCTCACTGTCTCATTGGGACTGTGAAGAGTAAACCTGATGATCAAATGAGCATGATTTTCTGAGGCCAGGAGTTTCAGGATGTTATGATCTAGAATATTCCCACAGGCTGATGTGTTGGAACACCTGGTCCCCAGCTGCTGTGCTGATTTGGGATGTAGTAGAACCATGGAGACTGTGTCCTGTAGTAGAAGAAATTATTTAAACTGCCAAATTTGTTGCTATAAGATCTCCTACCCAAAGGAGACCAGTAAAAGGAAAACACAACTCAATAATTATGGGTATAAATAGCACACCTAGATTGGGCAGATTTACCACTACCTACTTTAATCCCCAGCTATGAGATACCTTATAACTTGCGGTATATCCAGGCCGCGTGGTTGTCCTTCCGGCTCCTGCTCCTCCATCGTCAGCTTCCTTCTACTGCTGACTTCCTCCGCCTCCCCTCTGCTCTACCTTTTATATCGAATTTCTCTCACTCTCTCCTCCCCTAAGCCTTTTTCTCCGCCTCCCTTCTACTGCCCAATCTCTGGCTCTAGCCTTTATTTTACAGGTTTTAATTGGACAGAAGGTTTATAAGACATCACCTGTGTACAGATTCAATCATCCTCTGCAGCCCCTCCCAGGAAAGTGAAACTAGGATCAAAATACAAGGCTGGGGCTATCCACTGGGAACTAGGATCAAAATACAAGGCTGAGGCTATCCACAACAGTGTCCTGTATAGCAGAAGTGGGTCACTGCAGGTACAGTTTGGAGGTGATATTTGCTTCTTGATCTGTCCTAGATCTCTGCTTCCTGACCCTCTGAGATATAATAAGCCATGTCACAAGTCCCCACCACCATGAATGGAGCCATCCCAAACACCTTACCTTCTCAGCCATTCTGGACTCATATCCCTCGATGGTATGCTCCACAATAAACCTTTACACTTATATATATATTCTTTCTGTTAGGTATTTTGTAACTGCTACATTAATGCTGGAAAACATTGATCATCACGGGATCTGCTTTGTCGACGTTTGCTAGTTCTCATGAGTATCCACGGCTTTTTTTTTTCTACTGCTCTGAACCAGGCATCAATGTCCATCGCAGGAGTGGATAAACATCAGTTTGTTGCTTTAATAATGTTCTGTAAGAAACAACATGACACCTCAGAAGCCAGCAATAATGCACAGTTAAACTCCTAACAGGTCACACCACGGCTCTTGGATTTGGTTGAAACGCACTAGATACAGTTAGACCAAATACCAGATCAAGCCGGCTCAAGACTTCTCAGGAACCTTCTCATTCTAGAGGCAGCAGTGCCCTGAAACATGTTATTTTCATGTCCAAGAACTGGATTAAAAAGGCTACACAAGACCACATTTAAATTTTCTGCATGCACATGCAGGTCACATGCCAATAGTAAGTAACAGGACTCAAGTCTAACATCTACGGAGTGGGAAACTCCCTCCACCGTGGACAGGGAGGGCAGAAAGAGTATTTACCAACCCATTACACAACCTACCAAGAGGGTGGCATGAGAGGGTGTGGACATATGGTAATGGGCGGCCATTCAAAAGGAACCATCTGAGAGCTAAGACATCCCTACCATGTGCTGCTGAGCCCATGGCCCATGCCAGGCCCTCACCAGGTACTAAGAATATACTATATGATCACTTAAGGTGCAGTCCATGCCATCTGAAATGTCATCAGACTATATAGTCCTTAAAAATACAATAAAGAGATACTTTAAACAGGGGAAAAGGATGCTGCCGATTCCTTCACTGTTGGGTATCAGCCACCAGCCCTTTCAACTTCCTCCTCTCCCTCCAGGTGTCAGCTGCTTCCCAGTGCCAGGGACTGGGACATAGGGATGCCAAGGAAGTGCTCTCACAAGATGCACGTGGCAATTATGCCATCAGCCTCGGCTTCTAGCCTGCACTTGGTGGTGTTTCTCTCCAAAAGAAAATGAATCAAATTACAGGGAAGGCTCCTGCCCCACTTTACACTTTGATCTGTGCCACAGCAGTAATTAAATATCTAATTGCCAATGTTACAGAGTAAACTGGAGGGTCCATGTATGATTTTGTCTAATAGATCAGGCTCAGCTCACAAAGCAGACCCCACATGCAGCTCAGGGGCCTGGGGTGTTCCAGGAGAGCAATGCGTGGTCTTGAATCTTTGATGTCTCACTTTATAATATGTTTTCTCATCATGAAAACACAGACATTTCCTTCCTCTTTCACAATTTGACATCCAGTAGCACCTGAGGAGTGAAGTGGGGTTTGATCCATCCTCCCAGCAGGCAGACCATACCTCTTGTGTACCCCTCTAAGCTAGAGAGTTAGCTAAGAGCTGCTTTAGAGGTATGAAGAAGAAGCTGCAACCAAGGCAAGGTCCCTCTCATTCTTGACCACAGATAAGAATGGAAGAGAAAGGGAGAGAGCATTAGTAGCAGTCAATGGGCTGAAGATCTTGGCACCACCAACTTCCAAATGCAAAGAATGCAAAATTTTCATAAGAAACTTGGTGATCCCACATGATTAAGAAGTATACATGTCATGCCATAAAACAGGATGTTTTATTTGAAGCTTCTTCCCTCGGTTTGACTCGTTAAGTGTTTAGACAAACAGCTGGCAGGCCTCTGTGTGTAATCTCTTCCCGAGCCCTCAAGTGTCAGGGGTGGTCTGCAGCTTCTTACTCATGGATTTCTCACAAGCATAGTTTTCCAGCCACGGGGCCCTATCTGAATTACACTGTGGATCTCATTCATTCACTTGCAATTTCCTGTACATTCAAAATAGCACAAAGTTGCCAGCACAGATCGCTTTTTAAAATTAACAATGGGGGAAAGAGGCAAATTAACCCCAACACTTTCATGAGTTATGAAAAACCTCATAGTCACAGAGCAAAGAATGAAAGTGAGGGAGGGAGATTTCTGGAAATTGGGACTGGGGAAGGTTTCAAGAAAGAGCTTCTTGCATCAGAACCCTGGGGGTTTCAGCAAAGCCCTGTTTAAAAGCCTTACTCTATTTTGGCTCTCAGAAGGCTTAAACTATTGGATTGACTAATATATTGGCTCACAGAAACCTTAAAATTTAGGATATGACCAAACACAAAGTTACCAAAACCAAAGTACCAGTGGCCCAGGGTTACGTGCTTCTGTATGGGAATCCACAGCAAGCAAGGTTGTGCAGAATAAACTGTTCTGGGGGTGTTGATCTGTCACCCTTGTGCCCCAGGTGTCACCTAATCATCAGCACTCCTGGCCTCATCTGGAAGCTGCAAATGGTAGAGATCTATAGGGCCACCCCGCCCCCTCCATGTCTCCCCTCACCCCATCCTCACCACCAACTCAAGAGCTACTCTGAAGTCCTCTCCAGTGATTGTCCTGAGAACATCTGCTGTCAGTCACCAGTGATGCTTGCTTTCAGTTTTCAATTGCTTTTGGCAGTATATTAGTCAGCGTTCCAGAGAAGAGAGCCAGTGGAATGTGCACACGTAGAGAAGACGTCTTCAGGTGAACTGGCATGTGCAATTATTGAGGGTGATAAATGTTTAAAATCTGCAGGCTGAGGCCCAGAAGAGCTGACGGTGTTGGTTCTTGTCTCAGTCTGCTAGCTGGTGGGCCTGAGTCCTGGGAAGAGCCAACATTTTAGTTTGAGAGTATTTTTGTTTGTTTTGTCTGACTGTTGTTTGTTTGTTTAAAGACAAAGTGTCTCTCTGGAGATTAAATGTCCTGGAACTCATTATGTAAGCCAGGCTATGCTCAAACTCACAATCCTCCTGCCTTAGTTTCCTGAGTGCTAAAACTGCAAATGTGGGCTGAGATGCTCAGTTTGAGTCTAAGTCAGAGAAAACAAAAACAAGTCTCATTTCAAGAAAGGAGAGGAAGGAGTCCTTGGCATTCATGGTGGGCTCAGCCCTTTACTTCCAGTCAGGCTTCAGCTGTTTGACAACTGAGGCCCACCCACCCCTGTTCACTCAGTCTATCACCTTAAATGTTAAACACATGTGTGTTAGAGACCAGCCTGGTCTACAGAGTGAGTTCCAGGACAGCCAGGGCTACACAAAGAAACCTTGTCTCAAAACAAAAACAAAAAACAAAAACAGATATAGACAGACAGACTATGTATGTATGTATGTAGTATGTATGTATGTAATGTATGTATGTATGTTAAGTTCATCTGAAAATATCCTAATGGAAATACCCAGAAAAATGTTTGACCCAAATGTCTCCATAGCTGGGAACTCTATACCCAAGTAAATTAATTAAAGTTAACTATCATAGGCAGATTACTGGGGTGGGGGTGAGGGGATCTTCACTGGCTAGAAATTACTCCTTCTGTTCCTCTTCATTACTCCTATCCCATCCTTGAGTCTCCATGCCACCCCAGCCCTATGACCTGAGATCCTGACCCTCTTCCATCCTTGGCAGACAGGTGGTGTCCTCATAGGGCACAAGGACAGGGGGACTATTCCCAAGCTTCCTTGTGTCCACACAACTGATGGATCAACTGATTTTGTCTTTCCACTTCAGGATCTGTCCCTTCCATCACTGCATTGGCCTCATAGTGAGATCCTTGCTATAGCAACCAAACTCACACCTAAAATCCTGCAACATTTTCTAGCACATATTGAACCCAGCACTAAGCAAGGATTCGGGTGCCTCTGTGTGATAAAATTATTTGAGAAGGATGTCATTGATTCTTTGGCTCCATCTGAACATCTTTGGAACAGGGAGAATGTCTAGTTTCACCCCAGGTAAATTCTACTCAAAGGTGTAGAAAACATCTGCACTCTAAATCTCATTTAACCTGTGTTGCCCAAACGGCACCCCCGTGCAGAGGAGTCCTCCCGAGGTTAACATCTATGACATATATTTAGTCTTCTTATCATTTGCTCTTTTCCACTTTACCATCCTCATGAATGGGTGTGACTTTCGTTTTATTTTTTGTGCTATAGTCTTACATTTTTGTAAGACAAAATGGATTTCCCAAGACAGAGTTCTGATTGCTAGCTTGGTGTCTTCAGGAAAAGAAGGGTAGTTTACGAAGACCTGAGCTATCGCTGTGGCTCTGGGATCTCATTAAATTACAAGCTCAGGTGAGTTGTATTTCTTTCCCCAGTCTAAGCGCCAGTCTCCTTGGCTGGCAGGGAGGGGCTTGCTGTGTATTAATGAGGCCCTGGGGCAGGATTACTAGGGTCAGAATCTGATGTATTTATAGCTCACTGGCTATGTCTGCCTCTCTGTCCCATCATGCCTAAGATGGAGAAATTGGTCAATACAAGCTGCATACTAATGAGTCTGTTAGTATAAAGTATTCCTCAGCTCCTAATAAAGGTACAGTTGGTGCAATGCTATTAAATATCCTTCTCCTCAGTGTAAAACCCATGTGTAAAAGAGAAAACAGGCTTTCACTTTCCATACACAGGATCGGACGGAGGCTGGCTGGAAGAACTAAATCTTGAGGCACATGCACATCTTGACAAGGAGAGAGCCTTTGCAGAGCCTGAACATCATCCTTCCTCAGAAGAGGGTGGTGGCAGGTGACCTCAAGGTGTCCCTCTGCTAAACCAAACACTCGAGCAGCCACTTGCTCTGCATGATTACTCGGGTCCCTCCAAGGACTACAGAACTCTAAGGTGAGCTCCTGGCTAGTCCTGCTGTCTCCTGGGTGAGGACATGGAAGCATGCTCTAGACCCCATGTAGACGAGACTCTTTCCATAGCTGGCTCACTTACCTCTCATGCCTCACACACTGTGGAGCATTTGAGTTTTAAAATTGCTCCGAGTGGTTCTTCATTTGCTCATGTCCATGTGAGATGGATCGCTCATGAATCCTCTGGTAACCAGCCTGAGGGGGTTTGCTTCATTCTTTAGCTGTCTCCACCGAGAGGCGAAGTAGCCTGGGAAAGAACAGAAAAACCTATGGGGGAAGTTAGAATGACCTATATCTCAAACTAGCCATGGTCACATGATTAAACTCATTGACATAAGAATATCTTTTGTGCTGTCTTATGATGTGCACACTTCAATCCTCTCTTCTTTTTAAAAACTTTTTTTTATTAGATATCTTCTTTATTTACATTTAGTGTTATCCTCTTTCCTGGTTTCCCCTCTGAAAACCTCCATTCCATCCCCCTCCTCCTGTTTCTATGAGGGTGTTCCCCCACCTACCCACACACTCCCACTTCCCCCTCCTAGCATTCTTCTACACTGGGAGCATCAAGCCTTCACAGGACCAAGGGCCTCTCCTCCCATTGATGTCCCACAAGACCATCCTCTGCTACATATGCAGCTGGAGCCATGGGTCACTCCATGTGTACTCTTTGTTTGGTGGTTTAGTCTCTGGGAGCTCTTGGGGGGGGTCTGGTTGGTTCATATTGTTCCTCCTATGGGGCTGCAAACCCCTTCAACTCCTTCAGTCCTTTCTCTAACTCCTCCATCCGGGACCCTGTGCTCAATCCAATGGTTGGCTGCAAGCATCCACCTCTGTAGTTGTCAGGCTCTGACAGAGCCTCTCAGGAGACCGCTCTATCAGGCTCCTGTCAGAAAGCACTTCTTGGCATTTGCAATAGTTTCTGGGTTTGGTAACTGTATGTGGGATGGATCCTCAGGTGGGGCAGTCTCTGGATGGCCTTTCCTTCACTCTCGGCTCTACACTTTGTCTCTGTATCTCCTCCAGTGGGTATTTTGTTCCTCCTTTTAAGAAGGACCAAAGCATCCACACTTTGGTCTTCCTTTGCCTTGAGCTTCATGTGGTCTGTGCACACTTCAATCCTCTCTTCTTGAACATACATTATTACACTTCAATTACATTTTTAAGGAACCATAAGAAGACCTAGAGGAGAAAGTCAGCAGGCACATTCGGGCATCTAAGACAATTGGAGCAGGTATCTGAGGAGGAAAATGACCTGTGGCTTCTGAGGAAGTGAGAGAAATCCTAGGTCAGAGCTCTGCTTCCACTTACGCTGTGGGTATTCATAGCTTTGGCTTTGACTTTAATTGAAAGCCAGTTTCAGAGTTAACAGCAGAGACAGGTGAGCTCATTGCTTCTCCAGCAATCTATCCCCACAGACACGGAAGACAGCCCTCCTCCTCGCTTGAGTAATCCCTAGCAAATTACTTCAAGATGGGCCGAGGGATCACAGCCTGCAAGAGTTCTGATGAGTTCAGAATGGGAAACCATTCGGTCCCCTTAATAGCTACTTGAGCATTTGCTGTTAGGAATCCTCTGCCCCAGACACAAATGGTGGGTTATAAATTATTTATGGACCCAATTAGGGAGTAATTGGAGTGAGTCTGGCTGGTTGCCATAGCACTAATGCATGTGAAGTTTTCATCTTTCCGTTAAGCTTTTCTCAGTTTCTGTTACACTTTGATTCTAAAATCTGAGCTCCAGAAGCCTGCAAAAGAAACATGTTCGTGACTCTTTCATAAGCTTTTAAAATGGAGCATTCGTTAAGAGTCACTAAGTATGTGTGAATTTGTCCTGTTATTGATTCATCACGTCCCCAGTATTAGCAAGAGGGACCAAATGCATGTCCCTTATAAGAAAGAGCAGTGAGGCACATAAATTCTCTCTCTCCTCTGATGGCACCTCCCTAGGTGTTTCTCGTCCCTTCTCTTTGTAGTATTCATGGGTGGGGCCTTTTGTTTCTGGACTTTTAAAAACAGTCCCAAGCACCTTCTGATGGTATCATTTCTTTATTAGATCACTAAATTAACTTTTCTGGGTCCTGTTCTGTTTGGTTCCTGGCTGTCCTTAAGACAGAAGAAGAAATTAGCTAATTTCTTCAATATAAATCTATCTATCCTTCCTCATTGAAAACTGGAGCCTCTTCATCTTTACCATACCTGGTCCTACACTGACACACTTAATAGCAACAACCTGCTTTCAATCACCGAGACATCCCTCTCAGGGCCACCCCAGTTCACATGGAGTTCCATGGACATTACTTAGAGATATTTCTTAGTCTGAATCCTTATTTCTCGGCACTTTCCTGTGATCTCTGTGTTCTCCCTAGTAAGGCCCATTGCAGGGACTGGAAGCTTGAAGGATACCCATGTGTATGGTAGAGGTATATTTAAAAGTCTGTTGATCTCTCCAACAGCTTTCCACAATGCAGTCATTTTACTAGACTGGTCCAAGGTCTTCAGCCCAGGAATTTCATTTTATCATTGTTCAGAGGGCATCGGGACTGATGCCCACAAAGACCAGAGAAGCTGACCTCCCAGGATGGAATGTCACCACATTTGTTTGGTATTTGTTGCCAATTGGCATGGTAGATTCAAATGTCCTATGGGGACCTTGGGTCAAGAGCCAGGAATTTGATCTAGACAAAAAGAAGTCTTCCTAGAGCTAAGCTGAGGTGGCCCCTGCAGCCATCTCCCATGGATACTACCAACCCCATCTCCCATGGATACTGTCAGCCCCATCTTCCATGGATACTGTCAGCCTTATCTCCCATGATACTGTCAGCCCCATCTCCCATGGATACTGTCAACCCCATCTCCCATGATACTGTCAGCCTCATCTCCCATGATATTGTCAACTCCATCTCCCATGGATACTGTCAGCCCCATCTCCCATGGATACTGTCAGCCCCATCTCCCATGATACTGTCAACCCCATCTCCCATGATACTGTCAGCCCCATCTCCCATGATACTGTCAACCCCATCTCCCATGATACTGTCAGCCCCATCTCCCATGATACTGTCAGCCCCATCTCCCATGATACTGTCAGCCCCATCTCCCATGATACTGTCAACCCCATCTCCCATGGATACTGTCAGCCCCATCTCCCATGGATACTGTCAACCCCATCTCCCATGGATACTATCAGCCCCATCTCCCATGGATACTGTCAACCCCATCTCCCATGGATACTGTCAGTCCCATCTCCCATGGATACTGTCAATCCCATCTCCCATGGATATGGCCAATCTTATCAGAGTTCTTTTCACCATGTCCTCATCTTCATCTAAATCTCTCTGTCCTGGCTGGGCACATACTGCCATAGAAACATTGTAGTAGTCCTGTGATTCCAGATACAGCTCCACCTCTAGAATGGAAACAAACTACTAAGGCCACCTAGGAAAGCTGCTCCACTGGCATTATCCTCTCTCAGAGATATAAAACTTTCCCCCTTGTCTTAACTCACCACGAAAGTTGTGTCCAGTCTAGATCTCTCGGGGAGTTTGACTGAGGCATTGGCCACAAATGCATCAACACTCAACCTGCTCTTTTTGATCTCTCCTAGGTGCTGACCTCCTAGCAAGAATTCTTGTCTCAGATCCAATTTTCAGGAAAACATGGTCTAATAATATTGCCATTCTCAAACTATGCCTAGTGAGCTTCAACCCAGCTTTTAAAAAATGTGTTTTATAGTTAAACTCTCATTCGAAAATGGCCATTTTCTCCTTTCATCCCTCACAGGGGTCCCCTTAATGGTGTCCCTGTGTCTACTTACTTATCCATTCATTACTTCATGCTTCCATTCAACAAGTATCATTTGAACACTGTGCTTGATGAGCCATTCAAGAAGTACATAATTTCAATTCTTAAGTATAACTGAGAGATGATGTAACGTGTTATTTTAAAACTTTTGACATAACTAAAGTCATTTAAAAGTTTTAAAGCTTGTGTTTTATATCTATTATCTCATTTGTGGCCACAGCTTAATGAAGTCAAGACAGAAATTTGCATGTTCGGATGAGTTTAAATGGGCTCCTCATATTTTGGGAAGAACTAAGTTGTGTCTGGAATCCATTTATCTGAGTCCAAGCCCAGGGGACTTTTCAGAGCCACATTTCAGGCTGCAGACAGCCAGATGTGAAAAATTAAAGAGTGTGTAATTAAGTGATACATGATTAAGCTGAGCAATATTCCAGACAGACAAAAGGGAAGGGAATTGTGTGAAGGGTAATTCCAGAATTTCCCCTGCATTTCTCTATGCTTATGATGTAACCACAGATTAGTTAAGTCCATGTCCAAGCCTGAAAGGTGAACTCTAGAATTTGGATTCATTTTGTATTTGTTTGGTTTGGTTGCTTTTGTTGTTGTTTGTTCTAAAATTCTCATATGTAGCCCTGGTCAAGAGTTCTCTACATAGAGTAATTTGGTCCCAGTCTCCTGAATGGTAGGAATATAGATGTGTGCCACCATACTAGGAAAGATTCATCTTCTAAAATGGTGTATCAGCATCGTTTTAGCCTCCCTCATAAGTTAGACTGACATCCTTGGTCTGACTAGTATAGTGGCTAGGGCTAATCATGAAGTTCAAAAGCCAAGGTCAAAGGTTTCAATAAAGTGAAAGGTCACCTCCGTTATTAAGAAGTTGTGGCAGCAGGAGAATGGGCTGTTTGGAGTTTCTGCTTCCAAAGACATGATGTAATGCTTAATCCTGGGAATGAACATTGAAGCTGAAGTCACCGGAGATGATTCTGTCAATAAAATAAGGACCCTCAGTGGTCATTGGCTTACCTGTAAGGAAGTGGAAATCACCCAGACTGCAGTAGACATGGAGGGACAGAACAGAACTGTGGGTGAAATGTTCTGGTGAAGATCTTGGCAAGCAGCAATGAGGGACAGGGAAGAAAGGTAGTGACTCTCAGTAGAACAGGAGATTTCTAGAAGAAAAGATTACAATGTATCAGTGGGGACAAAAAGAACACCAAACCCACTTTCTGGACCTGAAACTCTATTCTATGAAAGGAGAAAAGACAGGAAAACCAGCCGCCACCTGAGAGAGCTATCATGAAGTATTCTTATAGAAGGTTCCCCTGAGAGGGCTGTCACAGAATATCATACAAGAGGATCCACTTAAGTCCAGAAGGGAGAGGAGTGTTCTGGGAAGGCATTGATGACATCAGGAAATTTGACAGTATCTCCAACACACATAGAAAGGCTTAAAGATGAAGAACTTGTCCTTATTAGGGACAGACAGAGCAGTACAAGAATGAATCTGAGTGACAATAGGGTACTGACGTGACTCAGCATTGGAAGCCCAGAAGCACGGGGCCTGTTGCCTGTTGCATTTCTCCACCTGGATATCATATGGTACCTTATGCCAATCTGCATCTCAGGCTGTGCCATCCTATTCATCCAGTTTACAGATGTGACAAATGGAATCACTGTAAAAGCTATGTCACCAATTCCTGTTGCTTTTGCTTATTGACTATGTCGTTCCTCTCCATTTCTCCTAAGTGTCCCCATTATTCTTGCGCAGACATTACTTTACCATCTCAAACTCCTCCACACTACGACTGCAGAGGAAAGCACACCTGACTCATTGCTTTTACCTTTAAAGCCTCTCTGGCTCCCTGGGAACTCAGCAGAGTGTTTACAAGGACACTGCCACTTGACCCCACTCACCTTTCCAGTCTCATTCCCATCTAATTCTCCAATGTGTTATTCCCCATGATTCTCCCAAACACCACACAGTTCCCCACTACAGACTTGGCCTATATTCCTACAACTTCATTAGATACAAGACATGCTAGGTTTGCCTTGTTTACCAGAATGGATTTTACCCTGAATGGGTGGTCCTCATAGTCAAATGGAAACCAGGATATCTAGAATGGCCTATGGGACCTAGGATGGTTTTATGGGGTTCATCATGGCCTTATGGATTCCAGCATGACCTTGTGGTATCCAGGATGACCTTATAGATCTATTATGGCCATGTTAGGTCTAGCATGTTGTTCAGGAGCTGAAAAGCCACCTGGTTACCCCCAGAGTATCTTCTTCTCTGGGTACAATTACTTAGCTCATCAGCTGTTCTTCACTGCCATTAGCTTAGTACTCTGCTGTCTCATCCAGCAGGGAAGTGAACAGGGTCCTGGATATCAGGACCCTGGATATCACCTGAAAGAGAGAATAGGGGAAAATGGAGAACACAAAGAATTGTCTATGGCTGATCAAACACACAGGGGTTATAAACACATAAAGGCAAGATGTGGGGAAGGGGATGACACAGAAGCGATAGTGTTCTCAGGGAGAATACAAATATCTTCTAGAACAGGGTATCAGCTGGGTGAAAGTTCAGGGAACAGGTCACTATGACTCTGTCTATGATTCACTTGTTTCATATCTAAGCTGGTACTATCCACCAAGGCTACCTATTCACAAGGTCTATGACTATCCAGGCTGGTAAATTTCCACTAAGGCTGCCTGTTTAAAAGATCTTATAGCTATCTGCTCAGTGTTTTCCCACAGAGACCAAGACTTTGTGTTAACAAGCTGACTTAGGCTTATTGTTGACTTTTTGGCCTTCACTGTATAAACAAGGCTGCCCCTGACACTCTGCCTCTTTCTAGATGCTTCTGGCTTCTGTTGTCCCCTTTTTCCTGCACAATCTTTGTCTGATGCTCTCTGCTGTCAATTGCTCATTATTTTGTTGCTGAGATTTAAAAATCTCTCAAAGAGTTCAGAAGAGATAGCTTAGTTGGTAAAGTCCTTTGCATATGCCCAAGAATAAAGACCTATTTTAATGCCTAAAGGCAAGTTAAAAAAAAATAAATAACAACCTAGGCACAGTGGTTTATATTTTTAATCTCAGGGATGAAGAGATGAGACGGGAAAATAGGAAGACTCCTGGGGTTTACTCTTCAGTCATCCTACCCTAATCAAAAAGCTCCAAACCTGTGAGAGTCTTCCTCTCAATAACAACAAAAACCCAAGGTTGACAGTTCATCAGGAGAGATACCCAAAGTTGTTCTCTGGCTTATACTCATACATTTACACAGATGCATCATGCAGACAGACAGACAGACGGACAAACTGACAGACGACTGCACACTTGCACGCGCGCACAAAACATGCATCCACAAAATCATGTACATATACACAGTCAGACAAACACACACACATATCATATGCATCTACAGGATCATGCACACATATATAGACAGACAGACACCACATGCACCCACAGGATCAGATACATGTACATAGATAGAGAGACAGACACAAACACATGTACATACTCTCACCTAAAAGTCAGCATGTTGACTTGTAGGGAGTGTGAGATGTGGAGAAAGACCAAGAAAAAGAGCCAATAACTCACATTTCTTAGTCAGCTCTTGAACAAAGCTAGATAAGAGGGGCAGTCTCTCATAATAAGACCCCGTCTGAAGCTTCCAGAAGGGGA
The DNA here is from genome assembly GCA_021653895.1 of Mastomys natalensis. Taxonomy (NCBI): domain Eukaryota; kingdom Metazoa; phylum Chordata; class Mammalia; order Rodentia; family Muridae; genus Mastomys; species Mastomys natalensis. Next base: position 65,339 of record JAJTUV010001391.1, read on the forward strand.
AGAGGGCAAAAGACTGAGGAGGAAGCTTAGGCATCTAAGCCAACAGCACATTCCAGTAGCACATGGGAGTCCCAGGGTTGGAGGGCTCCAGAGGTTAGAAATGGCTTGAGGTTTTACAATTACAAAGCTCTGTCTCGCCTGCATGAGCATATCTAAGTACGGCTTCATGGGGCTGCAGAGGTGGTGGGCTACACTTGGTTAGCAGTGTACTTTGGGGGCTTTCATGCATAACACTTAAATATGATTTTTATTATTATTTATGTAACACACATGGAGTTTTGAGCTAGCAAGTCTCAGGCTATTTTGAGGAAATAAACAACCAAGAGGTAAAACCACAGAGAGGTTCCCTAGCTTGAGATATTGGGATGCCTTCAGGCCACGCCTCTGGCTGGCTTGCATGACGGCTGCCGTCTGATCTTATAGCTAGTTCTGTTCCAGGTTTGAAGCCACAGCAGGTGAACATGGTCATTGGTGTATGAGCAACTAACTGCCGAAGATGCCTCTGAGCTTGGCAGACCCAGACAGGCTCTTTGCTGTGAAAACACAGGCTTCTTTATTCTTCTTCATCTTCTTTTCCTGTCACTCAAGTCACATACCATCTCTTTACTTATCCTTCTACCCTGATACCTATCTAGCCACTTTGCCATCTTTGTGTTCCCAAGGTGTCCTTTGCATGTCTCTGTTACAATGAGAAAAATGGCTCCATAGAGGAAGTGCTGTTTAAATAGTAGCCCTGAAAGAGTGGGAGAAAGAAAGGCTGGGGGATATAGTGGAGGAGGGGGAGAGAAAAAGAGAGAGGGGGCACTATGGCTTTGATTAAAAAATCTCAGAAGCCTGGCACGGGGTTGGGGCTATCAGGACTATGAGACAGCAGTCACTGGCTGTAAGCACCAGGTATCTTGGAAGGGGAGGGGTGCAGGGAGAGCAGATGGGCACTAGAGACCTCCACAAGCAATAACAGTTGAGAAAATTCAGCCCAGACCTCAAATTTATTAATCCCAGGCAGACCAACTAGCTCTAACAAAGCTGATCTCATTTTTTAAAGGAATAAATTAAGAATGAGAGTCTCTTAATTAACAATGAAAACTCCAAACATCAGGCAGAACAGGAAGCTCACGAAAACATGACCAGTGTGCTCTTCAAGTGTAGATAATCTCAGGGGTTAAGGCAATTTCTCAATAGAACAAGGTGGTGATGCTACTGCAGGAAATGTGGATTTGAATGCGAAATGACATTTGTTCCCAGTCCTGAGCTCAGAAGAAACAGATGGTACATTCAAATTGGACAGCCTGGGACAGTGCAGTGGCCTGGTTCTACCTTACTACCTCTAGTCATGATAATGAAGGGAAGGATGACAGTGGAGGCCAGAGGAGGAATCCCACAGAAGTCAGAGAGATCCAGAGTCCCAGATCAGTGCAGCCAGCATGGACGGGAGCCAAATGAACCAATCCACCAATGCCAGTCTCATCCCTCTGTATCTCTTGTCTGTGTTCTCATGAACTAAATTCGAAGCCTGGCATTGAGGAAGCCCAGGGATGCAATCCATTGAGGCCGGTGGCCACAGTCAGAGCAGGATGGAACATCCAACAGAGAACTACTGGTATATTATGCTGCACAGGTGGCAACTTGCTTCATCTGTGACAAGAAGTCCACAGGATCCGAGAGCTGTGCTTGAAAGGGCATTACAGGCTCTTCCGTGTGGCCAGCTCATCTTCCTTCATGTGCCAAGGGCTCTGCCCTTTGTTATGTATTTTCTCCATGGAGTTTCTTTGAACATGGATATGGTCTTTTCTCTGCCTTGGCTTGCTCTGGTTGGCATAGAAAGGTTTTGTTTCAGTTATGACATTTGGAATCCTGAAATGATTTTATTTGTAGAGAGCATTTTGTGTATACCATTCCTATCCATTATGGGTTGAGACCTATGCTTTAACTTTGAGAGATAAACTATACTTTGTGTCCCTTCTAATGTCTTGAACTTAAATTCTGAATACATCAGAGATGGAAGTTGCTAATAGTAGCCATTGATGATTAGATATTTGAGAGAAACTAGTTAGGAAATTATTACAGTAGTGGTGGGAGGGGGGACAGAAGATGCTTTTAAAGACAAGTCTAGCTCCAAATAAGCTGTCAGAATGGCTAAGATCAAAACCTCAAGTGAAGCCGGGCGGTGGTAGTGCACGCCTTTAATCCCAGCACTTGGGAGGCAGAGGCAGACGGATTTCTGAGTTCGAGGCCAGCCTGGTCTACAGAGTGAGTTCCAGGACAGCCAGGGCTACACAGAGAAACCCTGTCTCGAAAAAACCAAAAAAAAAAAAAAAAAAAAAAAAAAAAACCCTCAAGTGAAAGCACATGCTGGCAAGGATGTGGAGCAAAGAGAGCACTCCTCCACTGCTGATGGGAGTTCAAATGTGTACAACCACTTTTGAAATCAACTTGGCAGTTTCTCAGAAAGCTGGGGATAGATTTACCCCAAGACCCAGCTATACTACCCCTGAGCATATACCCAAAAGACGTTCCACCATACCTCAAGGACACTTGCTCAACTATGTTCATAGCAACTTTATTTGTAATAGCCGGAAACTGGAAACAACCTAGATGTCCCTCAACTGAAGAATGGATACAGAATGTGGTACATCTATGCAATGGAGTACTATCCATTGTTTAAGTAACAAGGAGGACCCAAGGCAGGATGCTTGATTCTCACTCGGAAGGGGAAATAAAATAGACATCAAAGGTGGGTGGAGAGAGGGAACAAGGTGAAGAGGTGGTAGAAAGGGGAACAGGAGGGATCAAGTGTGGGGAGGACTGAGGGAGAGAGAACTGAAAGTGGGGGCAGCTATGGAGTGAGCCAGGAACCTAGAACAAGGGAAACTCCCAGGAACCTATGAGGGTGACCCTAGGTAAGGCTTCTAGCAATAGAAGATACAGAACCTGAAATGGCCACCTCCAGAAACCAGGCAAGACTTCCAATGGAGAAATGGGGACATCAACCCACTCACAAAACCTTCAACTCAAAATTTGTCCTGCCTACAAGATAAAGGGATAAAGATGGATCAGAAATTGAGGGAATGGCCAACCAATGACTGGCCTAACTGGAGAGCCATCCCATGGGAGAGAATCAATTCCTGACAATATTAATAATATTGTTCTGTAATTGAATATAGGACCCTACCCTAGCATAGCTGTCCTCTGAGAGACTTCATCCATCAGCTGATGAAAACAGATGCAGAGACCTATAGCCAAACATTAGGTGGATCTTGGGGAATCTTGTGGAAGAGGGAAACAAGGGATTGAAGGAGCCCGAGGAGGTCAAGGACACAACAAGAAGACCTACAGAATCAATTAACCTGGGTCCATAGGGGCCCACAGAGACAGAACCACCTACCAAAGAGCATGCAAGGGACAGACACTGGCCCCCTACATATATGTAACAGATGTGCAACTTGGTCTTCATGTGGGTCTCCTAACAGTAGGAACAGGGGCTGTCTCTGATTCTGTTGCCTGTCTTTGGATCCCTTTCCCCTAACTGGGCTGCCTTGTCAAGCCTCAATAGAAGATGCACCTAGTCCTACTACATCTTGATATGCCAAATCTGGTTGATATCCATGGGAGGGCTCCCCTTCTCTGAAGAGAAAGAAAGAGAAATATGAGAGAAGGGAAGATGGGAGTGGGGGGACTGGGAGAGGAAGCTGTGATCAGGATGTAAAGTAAGTAAGCTAATTAGTGAATTAAAAAAAGGAAAAATATGGAAACAAACAAACAAACAAAAAAAGGTGCTCAGGCATTTCCTATGTCTTTAACAAGTTTGATTATTATAATACCTTTGTAATGTAGACAGCAAGGAGACGATTGTGTATAAGACTCGCTGCACAAATGGCTCTGAGTTCAAGTGGCTTGACTAGGGAAATGCCAGTGAGATCCCTGGGGTTTCCTTTTTCTTTCTTGAGTGCAGTGGGCTTTAAATCTCACAAGCCATCTTGAGCATAAGTGACAGATGTCCCTAAGAGTGGTGACTAGTTAACAAGTCATACACTTGTCCAGAGTCTGTTGTGCTGGATGCTGAAGTTTGGCTGTGAATAACGAATGTGTGGTCCTGACTTCACAGAGTCCACTCTAGCCTCTACTCACCTGGGTTCTAACTACAGAAGACTGGGAAAACTGCTCTACACAGTGTGTGCCCTGTGTTGCTGGAATGTGGGGCAGTCACAGAAGCCAGCTGGTTACCTCCTTTTCCTATACTGATCTTTGCAATAAACTAACTTAGAATGACTAACCCAAATAGTCTTATTTTCTGTGCTTTAATTGGCTTAATGTACCATGAAGCCATCTGTGCTGGCTAGTTTTTATGTCATCTTGACACAGGCTAGGATCATTTGGAAAGAGAGAAAATACCCCTACCATATCGGCCTGGAGGCAAGCCTTCAAGGAATTTTCTTAATGGTGACTGATGTGGAAAGGGCCAGCCCCTCCATCCCTGGACCTGTCATCCTGGATGGTATAGGAAACAGCCTGGGAGGCCTAGGTCCAGCCTTTGTATGTTCAGACTCTGAGAGCCCCAAGGGTCCAGGTTTGTTGATTCTGTTGGTCTTCTTGTGGAGTTCCTATCCCCTTCAGGGCTCACAATTCTTCCTCCTATTCTTCCATAAGAGTCCCCAAGCTCCATCCACTGTTTGGCTGTGGGTGTCTGTATCTGTCTAAGTCAGCTGCTGGGTGGAACCTCTCAGAGGACAACATGCTCCTGTCTGCAAGCATAACAGAGTGTCATTAATAGTGTTAGGGATTGGTGTTTGCTCATGGGATGGGTCTCAAGTTGAGCGGGTTATTGGTTAGGCATTCTTTCAGTCTCTCCTGTACCTCCTCAGAGAAGAAGGGAAGGGGTATAGGGGAAAGATTGTAGGAGGGGATGACCAGGAGTGGGTCAGTGAGCAGGATCTAAAGTGAATAAGTAAAACTAAAAAAAATTTAATTTAAAAGAGAGAGAGAGAGAGGAGAGAGAGAGAGAGAGAGAGAGAGGGGAGAGAGAGAAAGAAAGAAAGAAAGAAAGAAAGGAAGAAAGAAAGAAAGGAAGAAAGAAAGAAAGAAAGAAAAAGAAGACTGAGCAAGCATGGGTAGCAAGCCAGTAAGCAGCACTCTTCCACGGCCTTTGCATCAGCTCCTACCTCCAGTTCCTGCCTTGAGTTCTTGCCTTGACTTAGATGATGGACTACGAGCTGTAAGCTGAAATAAACCCTTTCCTCCCACATTGCTTTTGGTCATGGTGTTTTATCACAGCAATAGAAACCCTAAGACATCATCTCAACTGACTGGTTCACAAACTTACCTGATGTCCTGCTCTTTAAGCAGAAGACTGGACATTTGGGATTCCCTCCTTGTTAGTGGCAATTATGCTGAGGATACAGTTGATCCTCGGGATTCTCCAAGCCTTTGTGACTCGGTTCTATTTTCTACCTTCTGACTTTTAGCTACTTAATTAACACACTCACTTATGAGGACCCAAGGATAGCAACGGAGAAGCCGGATTATCTATTCCAGCATATTTGGTGGCTCCTCCACCACAGCCTTCTAATTACAGTGCACAGACAGGCTTACTAACTATGTAACTCCTCAAAATGACTCAACCGTGGAATATTAAGGCAGACATTGCACTATATATGTTTTTGGGTTTTTTTTTTTTTGTTTTTTTTGTTTTTTTGTTTTTGTTTTTGTTTTTGTTTTTGTTTTTTTAGGAAAAGGGAGGATTGAGTTTTATTTATTTTTTCCTCCTTCACAAAGCAAATAATATTGAAATAGTGAAATCAAGTGTAAACCCAACAAAAATATATAAATTATAGTCCAGTATCTCTCATGAGTATACATACAAAAATTCTCAATGAAGTAGTTGCAAACTGAATACAAGAGATATAAAAAAATAATATTCCTGTGCTCGCTTCGGCAGCACATATACTAAAAAAAAATAATAATAATATTCCATGAATAACTGAATAACTGTTTTTTTTTTTAGAAGACCATACTCCATATACAGGCTGCATGTTTTGGGATAGCCCCCACTCCAGATGTTTGAGACCTACATGAAAACCAAGCTGCACATTTACAATATATGTGCAGGGAGGCCTAGGTCCAGCCCGCACTATATATGTTTTATTTACTGAATAACTGATATCTTCCTTCAGTAGTAACCAAATATTGTAGTAATGTTGAAAAAGTAATGATGTTACATAGAATTGTCTGAGAAAACTATATAATGTAGGCATCAGCAATCTGAGACCTAAACCCATCACTTTAAATTTAAAATATCCTTTCTTTTTTATATAATTTATTTATTTTTCATTTTTATGTACATTTTGGTGTTTGGCCTACATGTATGTCTGTGTGAGGGTGTTGGATCCTCTAGAACTGGAGTTATAGACAGTTGTGAGCTGCCATGTGGGTGCTTGGAACTGAACCTGGGTCCTCTGAAAGAGCAACCAATGCGCTTAACCACTGAGTCATCTTTCCAGCCTCTAAAATAGTCTTTCTTTCTTTCTTTCTTTTTTTTTTTTTTTTGTTTTTGTTTTGTTTTTTTTTTTTGTTGTTGTTTTTTTGTTTTTTTTTTTTCGAGACAAGGTTTCTCTGTGTAGCCCGGGCTGTCCTGGAACTCACTCTGTAGACCAGGATGGCCTCGAACTCAGAAATCCACCTGCCTCTGCCTCCCAAGTGCTGGGATTAAAGGCATGCACCACCCCCGCCTGGCCTAAAATATTCTTTCTTAATAACCTCATCTTTATAGTATTTGGTTAGAGATGAGGTAAAGATTTGTGCCCATTCCTCTGGATGTTTTTCTACACACATAGACATTCTTGACTCTACTGTGTTATATACATAAATGTGTTGCCAGGTTGAATTTGTAAACTTCCTGGCTCTGATCCTTTCCTTAAACATATTTTCTCACACTATGAATATAACAATCACTTGAACTGCTATGTTTCTAGCAGAGACTCCTGAGATCAGAAGGATCGCTAGTCTCACCCTCTCCTTTCATAATTAACTCCAACCATGTGAGTTGTGGCTTTTGTTTCTTTGCTTGGACTCAAGGATAGTTAAGTGAGTGTAGAATACCTCAGTGATACCAAAAACCTGCTATTCAGTCACCAATCCAGGCGATCCCATGTTTAAGGTGGATTTTTCCATAAGCATTTCCAATAGATGCTGGATTCTTCTGTGGAAATCCATTAAAAGTTGCACTATCTGAGTTCCTCTGATAAGTTACTTATTAGAAATCAATTAAAGATGAAGGTTTGAGACTAAGGATGTAGCTTATCTAGATTGTTTGGGTCCAGCACCATTTTTTTTTTTTAAAGGAATCTAAACAATAACGTCTAATGGGAGTGGCTCAAGTTCTCCTATTGTTTGTATTCTTTTTGCTGTTGCATGTGGCCTCCTGGGCAGGGACAGCTCTAGAAGGGATAAGTAGCAGGATAAAGTAACGTTACATCCCTTCTGCTCCTCAGAGTGCACACTGGGTGTAGACTTGTGCAGCGAATCACTATGGAGGGGAAGATAGCGAAAGCGTGAATCCTCACCTGTGAATGTGCATTGGGAAGATTTGTTTTTAACTCCACGTGGCCAATATGCATGCTATTCATATTAATCAGAATTTCTGGGGATATAAATAGACATCAATATATTTTTAAGAAATTCTAAATTTGCAGCCACATTTCAAGCAATGGTCCTTAAGCAGCTTCTGATGTCTGTGGTCACAAATATTCAGTGGCAAAAGACGTTGGGGTAGAGTCTGGGGACCAGAAGTCAATAAGTTCTCCAGGATCCCAGTTGTGTAGCAAGATTGGTAGTCACTGGCTTAATAAGGAGAGAGCAAAGCAATAGTATATAAAATGCAAATGCATTTTAGCCATGGAAAGTTCACCTTCTTGGGCATCTCTACCCTTTCTCTCCCCTGCCTTATAAAATAACAATCTGTTCAGAGGAGTGGTTGAACATAGTTTCGTTACCTAGCTAGTGAGAGGCTTTGGATGATACTGGGGAGCTGGGTACATAGGCCTGTCATGCGGCTCTTCTGAGGGTTTCCAATAAGAACTACTGTAGCAATGTAGACTACATCTGAGTGTGTTAGATCCTCTACCTGTGCCAGAGATGTCATAAGTCCTCCAGCCTTCCTCTTCACATAGAATGACCGGATCATTTACCTGGCTGAGACCGGATGGCTCCAGCTCACACCAGAAGCTGCAGAGTCAAGAAAACCACAAAGGGATTTTATCCCTTGGTGGATGGGAGAGAATATCTTGAATCTATATTTATTATTATTATTAATCAAAGAGTGGAAAAGATTGGCCCAAGAAAGGTATGCAGATAAATGACTGGTCATTATCCAAATTGGTTCCAACTAACTTCCTCACCAGTGTCCCATCTAGAGAAAACAGACAGGGTGGCATCTGAGGGAAAGTTCCAGCTGGTTCATGAAAACAGAAGCAAAGATCTAAAGATAGACCCAAACTGGAAAACCTTTAACCCAGGATTTAGATATGAAAAGCAGCAAGGATTTCACGGCAGGGGAAAGAAAAACCTAACAAATCGAGTGATTTTCTTTATATTTTGTATGTTTTCCCCAATCTCACATTCTCCAAATACCTGTTTTAAGGCGTAAAGCCAAACTTTAAGCCTTGGACGTAAGCAGTGGTTGGGATAACCTTGCATTTTGAGGTGTGTTCTCTGCGAGGTTGCGTGTGCAGCAGTAGGAGACCTGAATACAGTCTCCTCTTTCGGTGCTGGTAGGCAGGGACTGTGTTGTCTCCTCGATGGAATGATGAGAAGACAATGTAGCAGAGACTGAGGGAGGTGGGGGGTGCAGAAAGGTTTAAATACCTCTCTTATCTTGGGATTGATCAAACTCGGAAGTGTGCCGCCAGCACCCTGGCTTCAGGATGGTCCAGCCATCTGACACCCCACCTGTTCTGGTGCCGCCTCGCCTGCTCACCCCAGCGGTACTCATTAAACATTGAGATCTGTGGGGCTTCACTTCCCCTTTTGATTAGCTTGTTATCTGCCTTCAGAGCTAAGCCCTAATTAATGAATTCCCAGATGGGAGATGAACCCGCCATTGCCAGCAAGCCCCTTCCTCAGAGAATCCTTTGCTTCCCATCAGAAAGGGGCAGACAGTTGGCTGCTGTCCAGTCCGGGGCTTCACAGTTCCCCTTTGATAAAGCCGTGGAGAATTTCTCTCGGAATCCACTTCCGCAATCACCAGCATTTCAGAGGTAATTACACTGATCTAATGCACCTGGCTTTCTCTTATACTTAAAGCCTGAGTGACTGGAAAAATACTGGTCAGCGTTTATAGGAAAGTCAGGAAATCAGTAATGTTTAAGCCCTGTGAAAGGCATTAAGTCTCATAGAGCAAGAGTTGTCTGTGGCCAAAGAGACAGCATTCTGACCTCCAGTTGTGATGGTGTCAAAGTCATGTTGAGAGGCTTGCTGCTGGAGAACCTGTGGGCCCGGGCTGTTTCCTAATGCCTTGCATGTAAACAGGTCTGCTTTCTCTAGTTAACACCAATGACAGAGTACAAGGTTCTGTCTTCTCCTTAGGATGCTTTGAGAAGAATGGCTAGGAGAATAGACCCTAGATTCTACAGCTAGGTACCCTGGGTTTAAGATCAGCCTCTGACACTGGCTGTAGAGGTTGAGACAGTAATTATTCCCTCTATGTTAAATTTATTCACTACAGAATAAGACCCAACCCTAAATTTTAGCTTCATGTGTGAGCCACTTAGGTCTCAGTGCCAGGGATGCCAGTGTTATGGATGGCATCTAGAGCTCAGATGCTTCAGTCCTCCGATGCAGTCTATGCTATCAGCTATACACATGAAGCCTTGGAATTCCATGTGTAGTCCTCGGATCTGCAGTGCTGGTGTTAACCAAGAATTTGTTTGCATGAAATGTGGACTGCCATGTCCTTCCAAACACATTGAATCATAATCTGTGCTATATCCATAAACCTTGATGACTGACATGTATATCACAGCTGAAGAGGTACTGGTACTGAACAAAGTATATAGTGTTAGCCTGGAACATAGTAGGGGCATATCGGGGAGGTGGTGGGTTTGTAACTATCACTGAATATGTGAGCAAGGTATTAAGTGGACGGGATATTGTTAGAGAATTGATTTTGAGGTCCATACTGTGTGGGATTGGTACAGCTGTAGCTGCCCATGTCCACCCATCAAAGACTAACGGAGGAAGATAACAAAGCAAAGATGGGCCACACCAAAGGAATCTTGAGGCACCCCAGCAGAGGAAATCAAAAGAAACATTAACATTTGGGTTTGTACCAAAAAGTTTCATATTTTTGGTTGTGAGCTTAGCCTTTAACTGCTGAACCATCTCTCCAGCCTACCAAAAAGTTTTACAAGGCGAGTTTTTTAAAGCAGGGGACAGGCTGGGTGGTGGTGGCACACACCTTTTAAGCCCAGCACTCCAGAAGCAGAGGTAGAGGCCGGCAGATCTTGAGTTTGAGGCTACCCTGGTCTACAAAGTGAGTTACAAGACAGGCAGGGTATACAGAGAAACTCTGTCCTAAAAAAAGAAAAAAAGGAAGGAAGGAAGGAAGGGAGGGAGGGAGGGAGGGAGGAAGGAAGGAAGGAAGGAAGGAAGGAAGGAAGGAAGGAAGAGAAAAGGGAAGAGGAGAGGAGAGGAAGGAGAGGAGAGGAGAGGAGAGGAGAGGAGAGGAGAGGAGAGGAGAGGAGAGGAGAGGAGAGGAGAGGAGAGGAGAGGAGAGGAGAGGAGAGAAGCAGTTCTAGATCTAGTGCTGTCATGCTGGAGTCACAAAGCGAGTGAGAATCTTTGTCTGGTAGGTAGATTACAGTAGGATTGGGTTGTAACCCATAAGGAACAGCACTGAGTAACCTGGGTAGCTGCAGAGTACCTGCTTGGACACATCGCAGACATGACTGTCACTTACATCCTCTGTCATTGCTCATAACAGGCTCGGTGCCAGCTGTCAGCTGTGGGGCTAGCGTCCCTGTGGACTTTGGTGACCATGGAGTGTGGATTAATTCTGGTCCTGACTCATGCTCATTCCAGGCTGGGATCATCCATCAGAACAAAACTACCCTTGGATTATTAATAAAGCCGCGGCAGCAGCCTTTCTTGCTTAATTGCCTGCTGACGGCGTTTTCTCAATCCTGATGGATTATGCTTTGGGGAAGATTTCTCTCAAATGTCACTGCAATTTATTTAAATAACTCTCTCTGTGTAATCAGTTGCCATAAAGGATTATATGTTCAGCCTTCTCCATTGGAGTCAATTGGTGAATTGTATTTTTGTATAAATGCATTTATTTCATCAAGACTATCAAATGTGTTTATGTAGTTATTCAAAGCACTCCAATGGTGTTTTAAAGTTTTTCTTTTTGATTCTTCCCTTTGACATTTCTTTTTTTTTTTTTTCTTTTTCTTTTTTCTTTTTTTGGTTTTTTGAGACAGAGTTTCTCTGTGTAACACTGGCTGCCTGGAACTCACTCTGTAGACCAGGCTGGCGTCGAACTCAGAAATCCACCTGCCTCTGCCTCCCGAGTGCTGGGATTAAAGGCATGTGCCACCACTGTCCTGCCCCTTTGACATTTCTAATATAGTATGTTTTCTTCTTGTTTCTGACCACTTATCTAGCACTTGTTTGATTTTATTTATATTTTTCAAAGCAGATGTTCAACCCAGGCTTGAGGGCTCGGGCCTATAGTCTCAGCCTTCAGTGAGAGAGGCAAGAGGAGTTCCTAAACTCAAGGCCATCCTGGGCTAACCTAGTGAATTCTAGAACAACCAGTGCTACAGTCTGAGATCTGGTCTCCAAAACAAAAAACCAAAACAACAGCAACAACAAAATCCATCAACAGTCACAACTAACCAGCTTTTCGTACTCATGTTTGCTCTCATCCATAGCAACTTGTCTCCTGTGCTTTTTAAATCCTGGTTTCTAAGCTTGAATTATCAACTCAAGGGATGGCAAGAGCAGTGGCTCTTCTCCCAACGAATCTAGCTTCAGTTCCCAGCACCCATTTGTTGGATCAGAACTGTCTGTAACTCCAATTCCTGGGAATCTTATACCTTCTTCTGACTTTTATGGGCACTAGACACACATGGTGCACAGACTTGCAGGCAGGGAAAATATTCATGCATGTAGCGTAATAAAAAAGGAAGCATGCCACCGGAGACAGGTTTGAGAGCTTTAGCATTCATGCATTTAGAGTTCCCTCTTTCTGCTTCACGATTGTGCTCCTAGTCACACAAGCCCTCAGCTGCTGCTTTTGCAGCTGTGCCTGCCACTCGCTGCTGTGTCTCCCTGCCATTAGAAACTCTCAGCCCCTGGAACCATAAGCCCAAAGAAACTCTTTCTTCTATAAAAGAAATGAGAATTAAAAAGTTAACAGATAATGAATGAATGAATATTTTAAATTTAGATGTAGAATTCATAATAAGCACAGAGACATCAATTAACCAATGAAAGGCCATTGTCAGTGTCAGGATGAGGACTTCAATCCCATATCTGTTTCCAGAACCCACACTTCTACACCGGGATCTGTTTGCATCTCTGGTAGTTGATCTTGAGCTGTGTCGTGTGATTTTGATCTCCAGCTAACCATCAGGACTAACTGGGTCCCCAAATGCTGGGAGGCAAAATACCCTCAAGACCACCGGTGTGGAGGGAGACGTGGCAGGTGTCGAGAGCCGTTCTGCTGTAGCTGCACCAGCCCACAGGGGCACTGACCCATCTTTCTCCCCTTCTCTGAGCACAGTTCAGAAACCTCCCCCAGCCCCCGTCTGGCAGCAGCAGATCAGCCACCATCGTGAACTGAATACTCATGCCTGTTCTTTGGGGCTGTAATACAATTGGAAAAAATAAAATCACAGCTACATATGCATATGAAACCCCCACAGCTGGTCTAAATTCTCATCTAATCCATTTCTCACTAATAGAATGGTTTTTTTTTTTTCTTTTTTTTTTACAACCTTACCTCTTTTGTTGTCTCAGAGGCACTCAGTGGAGGATGACTGTGAAAACAACTGCCTTTCCCACCCCCAAATATTGGAGAGTGATGTATGGGAAGAAAATCATCTTAATTTCAACAGTGGAGGGTTAACAGTGTGGTACAGACTTAACCGTTCTGTATGAGGCAATCAGACGGCTGACAATGCTTTCTAAGTAGGAACGTACACCCTAAGCCTGCTGCAAAGAAGGTTCAGTTTGGGCGAGAGATGGTTTCGAGAGCCACCAAGGGCCTGACAGGCCCACAAGGAGAGAATTTAATGTGTTCTGTTTTCCAGGTGACACATTATTGATTCTCTGATACCTGCACGGAACACTGAACCCTCCACAACTAATAAAATTGCTATGTGTTGACCTGCTTACCCACTCTAGGCTACAGTTACATACAATATGCCTAACAAGTAAAGGACTTTAACCCAAATCCTCTTGTTGTGAAATAAAACGAGGCAAAGGGGTATCTTGTAGGCCCATGCCAAGGTGTCCCCTTGACAAATTACATAGGTTCACTATGGGTCAGGCCCAAGGAACTGACCAGGGAAATCACCATGCAAATAGGGTGGGCCTGAGGTGGGGGTGCCTCTGTGTTAGGGGAAGCCCAGCCCCCAGGCTTTGATATGTTAAATAGGCGTCACAACTGCTTTTCCTGTGTCTGAAACCCAACTGGAACCTGGAGAAATCAATAGACCTGTACATGGAGTTCAAAGTTAATGTGAACTTTTGCAAGTTTGTTTACACAATAATTTGCTATTTGTGCTGACTGAGAAGTTCACAGTGCGTCTACAGGACAGGTTGGGATTGTGTTCCTTCAGCCAATAAGGACTTCAGCCCTCTAGAGATGTGACATAACCTTCCCTGCTACCCACTGTACCTGCTGACCATTCCTACAAGATCTAAATGGAGGGCACCCATGAGCAGGGATGGGAGGGTGTCTTGGTTTCATGAAACTATTTTTGAACTTTCTGTGTGGATTATTGAACCCACAAATGTGTATTTGGAGATTTTTTTTTTGTTGCTGCTGGTTTTTTAGATAGTTTCATTGTAGAGTGTTGGCTGGTCTGTCTGTCTTTGCCTCCTGAGTGTAGTGTTGGCATTAATCCCACCACATCTGGCCAATATCAGTTCTGGAGATAGAGGATAGAGGCCCAAGGCCTCCTTCATGTGAAACATATAGTCTACCAGTGAGCGACATACCCCAATAAACCTGCATTGTTAAAATTTAGCTAACAAAGTATTTAGTGGTTATTTTTCTCTCTCTTACACACACACACACACACACACACACACACACACACACGCACACTAAATAAATAAATCTTTAAAGAGTAAAAAAAAATATCTACTTGTACAGCCATCGTGACTTAAGAATTGTAAAAGTCTCCTTGTAATCAGAAGAATGCTGCAGATTTCTACATCTGTCTCTTGGTGGTTTTCTTTAATGCAGTACCATGTACAATTTCCAAAGCGTGCGAGTGGAGTGTCTTTCAGCAAATATGATGGGCCAACAGCCCTAGGAATGGTCTCCTGCTCCCTAGTGCACCCAGGTCTGTCACAAAAACAAGGAGCAAATTTGTATTCTGAGGTTAACTACAAATGCAAAAAATCAGTTAATAGCATAGCCACTTCCTGTTTGTAGATTTCTGTTTGTTTGTTTTAAAAGATCTATTCACTTTTATTATATATGTATAGATGGTTTGCTTGCACATATGTCTGTGTACCACATTCATGCAGTGCCTGGAGAGACCAGAAGAGAGTGTAGGTCCCTGTGGAACTGGCATTACAGTTGGCTACGTACTGCTACTATAGGTGCTGGAAATTAAACGCTAGTCCTCTGGAAGAGCCACTAGTGCTATTAACCACTGAGACATCTCTTCAGCCCCACCTCCAACCCCACCCTGTGGGACCGGTCCAGAGGATGGGGGTGAGGGTGGTGGTAAGAAATGGAGTCACATGAGGAATCGTGGGAAATCAGACTCTGGAGACCAGCATCAGGGTATAGATCTGAGTTTATTGCCCAGCACATAAGCTTAAATACAGTGTTTGGGTCAATCCCAAGCCCCTACATCCTCAGCCAATCGTATCTTGCCACACTGTCACCATTCTCCAGTGAAAGTCCTGCCTGATGAGGTAACTCAAAAGGGGAGGGGGTGGGGAGAACATTGTCACCTGAGCAGCCACTGCCCTGGCCTCTGTTCCTTTTCACTGCCTCACTGGTGTGTTCCAGTAGCCATCTTAGATCTAATGTCCTGTATGACAGACTCTTCAAGGAGCCCCAGGAGCCTGTGACGCCTCCCTCTCCATCCCACGTTTTCCTTCACAAGGTGGACTTCCACACCTCCCGACACCACCTGGCTTTTATTTTTTTTTTTTTAACAAAAAGATTTGTTTATTTTTCTTCTATGTTTGTGTATTTTTCCTGGATATGTATATATGATTCTTGGTTCCTTCGGAGGCAAAAAAGAAGGCTTGTGTGTCCTGGCGCTGGAGTTACAGATTTGGCTGAGATATGTGTGCTGGGAACCAAACCCAGGCCTTTGAAGGAGCACCCATTGCTCTCAACCACTTCTCTGAGGCCACCTCTCCAGGCCCTGTTCATATTATGTAAAGTTCGTCAATGCATTTTAACTTTTTCAATCCTTCTCCCCTACGGCTATTAACTTTCCTCAGCCTAGCTGTGCTCTGTGCAGTCGATACAGGAAGCTACATCTAGGACTGCTAACCCTCAGCCCAGACGCCTGGTTCTAGCCCAGTGTATAAAGCCATGCCATGCTGGTCCTTTGGCGATGGCACTGGCTGCCAGGCCTAGCAGCATCTGGCTCTTTGTGAGGTGATAACAGCATCTTGATTGAATATTTCTTTCTCTTCTAAAGAGAATTGTTGCATTCCACAGGAGCCGTTGCCCTATAATACAGCACCTGGTGCTCAGGGGGAAGGAAGTAATTGATTATCTGAAGCTCGTCCTGCCAGCTGCAATGCACACCCAGAGCGGGGAAACCCTATCTTGTAAGGAAGCTAGCTGTGCTCTCCCAGACGCTAGCAAGCCACCGGAGCTTCCTGGCACAGACTGAGGAGTGATGACTGCATGCCAGGTACTGTTCTAATATTACCAATATTAACTGGCTAATTCTCAGAGCAGCTCCACGCTGCAGGAGATGACTGAGGACTCTAGGGGGAAACCCGGTCTTGCTTTGTAATCTAGGCTGGCCTTAAACATTCAACCTCTGCCACCATCTCCAAGATTCTAGGGTTATAAGCTGTACAACACATCCAGTATAAGAAGGTTCTAATCTTGGCCTGGGTGCTGGATGTTTGTGATATACCCACTGATGCTTAGTATAACTGTGTACTTATTAGTGTCATTCTCCAAAAAAGAA
Organism: Mastomys natalensis; assembly: GCA_021653895.1. Taxonomy (NCBI): domain Eukaryota; kingdom Metazoa; phylum Chordata; class Mammalia; order Rodentia; family Muridae; genus Mastomys; species Mastomys natalensis. The sequence continues at coordinate 81,742 of JAJTUV010001391.1, forward strand.
TCAAACATTCTAAAAGATTATATTGGTTTTGCTCCTTTCATAGATGGGAAAACGTGGAGCTTGCAAATGGCCACATGGCCGAAAACAGCACACTAATTGAAATCTAGGCAGCCTGGTTCTAGACTCCAGGCTATTGCCTGTGAGTCACATGGTGTTCGGGGAAAGGCTATGACCATGTAGGAGGAAGGAGACTATATCATCACCATCACCCCTCCAGCTGGGAGGAGGAACAAGGAAGCAGGTCTCCATGCATACAGCCTGCTCTCAATCGCAGCCTGTTCTCAGAACATTCAGCTCAGTGACAAAGGAATGCATCACTGGGATGAAGAAGTAGTCACTGACATGTTGAAGGAATAAGAATAACGTCAGGGGCCTGTGGTCTGTTAGGGGAGCCAGTGGCAGGGAATGAGAGGAATCAAAGACAACATTGATCAGGATAACCACAGAGTAGGTGGAGAATTAGCCAGAAAGCCTGCCTGCATGGAAAGACCCAGGGGGACTCTAGTGATGAGAGCCCACTGCAGCAAATCCTTGACTTATCAGAGTCTTGGTTTCCTTCTTCATGTTGATTTTAAGAAAAATGAGATTTTTCTTAAAACTATAAAGATTTGGGCTGGAGAGATGGCTCTATGGGTAAGAGTGTTTGCTGCCTATAAAAGCAACTTTTATACACCAGATGTACATGCCATGCCTCAGGGTACCAGGATGGTGACAGTCTGGGTCCCTGATATGGAATTTTTTGGAAGCTTAGGACTGGGGTGGAAGAATAATGTCAAACTGGATTCAGATTTATGAATTTATTCTTTGAGAATAAATTCAAGCTGTTAGCATAAGTCAATAACTCAGTGGTAGTCTATATGGCTTACAAATGCTAGGCCCTGAAATCGATACCAAGTACTGAAAAATAAAGAAAGAAAAGAATCAACACCACATCCCCTCAAACATGACGACACAGGCAAACTCCTTCCTTGCTATGGTGGTTTGATGAAAAATGTCCTCCCCTAGGCTCAGGAGTTTGAACAGTTGGGTCCCAGTCAGTGAAGATGTTTGGGGAGATGGGACAGCTTCGCTGGAGGAAGGGCAGCACTGAGAGCGGGATTTGAGAGTTAAGGGTCTCATTCTGCTCTGGTCTGCGCTCTCTGCCTTGTATTTGCGCTTGAGAATGTGAGAGTTCATCTTCCCTCTCCTGCTGCCATGCCTCCCGAACCCTAGGTCTCCTAAGGTAAGGGAAATGCAAATCAAACAACCCTGAGATTCCACCTCACACCGGTCAGAATAGCTAAGAACAAAAACTCAGGTGATAGTAGATGCTGGTGAGGATGTGGAGAAAGAGGAACACTCCTCCATTGTTGGTGGGATTGTAAGCTGGTACAACCACTCTGGAAATCAGTCTGGTGGTTCCTCAGAAAATTGGACATAGCATTTCCTGAGGACCCAGCTATACCACTCCTGGGCATATACCCAGAAGATGCTCTAGCATATAGCAAGGACATATGCTCCACTATGTTCATAGCAGCTTTATTTATAATAGCCAGAAGATGGAAAAAACCCAGATGTCCTTCAACAGAGGAATGGATACAAAAAATGTGGTACATTTACACAATGGAATATTACTCAGCTATTAAAAACAATGAATTTGCCAGGCAGTGGTGGCGCACGCCTTTAATCCCAGCACTTGGGAAACAGAAGCAGGCAGATTTCTGAGTTCGAGGCCAGCCTGGTCTACAGAGTGAGTTCAGGACAGCCAGGGCTACACAGAGAAACCCTGTCTCGAAAAAAACAAAACAAAAACAAACAAACAAAAACAATGAATTTGAGAAATTCTTATGTAAATGGATGGAACTAGAAATTATCATCCTGAGTGAATGAGGTAACCCAATCACAAAAGAGTACATTGGTATTCACTCATGATTATTGGATTTTAGCCCAGAAGCTTGAAATACCCAAGATTCAACTCACAGACCACATAAAGCTCATGAAGAATGACGACCAAGTTGGGGGGTGGGGGGCTTTGGTCCTTCTTAGAAGGAGTAACAAAATACTCAAGGGAGCAAATATGGAGACAAAGTGCAGGACAGAAACTGAAGGAGGGCCATCTGCAGACCATTCCACCTGGGTATCCATTCCATGTGCAGTCACCAAAGGTAGATGCTGATGTGGATGTCAGGAGGTGCATGCTGACATGAGCCTGACATAGCTGTCTCCTTAGAGGTCTGCAAGAGTCTGACATATTCAGAGGCAGATGCTCTGAATTGAACTGATCATGGGGTTCCCAATGGAGGAATTAGAGTGAAGACTTGAAAGGGTTAGTGACCCCATGAGGAGAGCAATAATACCAACCAACCAGAGTCCCCAGGGTCTAAACCACCAGCCTGGGAGCACTTAGGGAGGACCCATGGCTCCAGCTATATATGCAAGGGAGGATGGTTCTGTCAGGTATAGGTGGGAGAGGAGATCCTTGGTCCCATGAAGGCTGGACACCATGGGTGGGGGAATTTGAGGGTGGGGAGGTGAGGTGGGGGGGAAGTGGGGGCACATCCTCATAGAAGAGTAGGAGGGGGGATGGGATGGGGGTTCCTGGGAGGGAGGGGGAAAATGGGGTAAGGGGAGAACATCCGAAATGTAAATAAAATATCCAATTTAAAAAAAAAAGGAAAAAAAAAAAAAACGAAAATAAACACTTCCCTCTATGAGTTGCCTTGGTCAAAATGTTTCATCACAGCAATAGGAAAGTAACTAATGCACCGAGACGTGATGCATCAATAAAACATGCATGCGCACAGAAGATCCATGCAATACTTACCTCCGTTGTCTTTCAATATCAAGGGCTTATTATATTTTATGACTTTTATGATTTCCTCTGACACACTAGAGTTTGAGTCAGTGAGCCTGCATTTGAGTTTGAAATCTGTAGAAAGTTCTACCCCGTATAACAAAATGGCAAAAATAACACATTTTCCTTAAACTTTCAAAAAATTGTTCCAGCTTCAAAACCTTTTGCCATGTCAAAACCCCAACCTGGTTCTGCCTGGTTCTAAACAGATCAGACAGAGATGGCTACTCAAGACCCCAGCTCCCAGCAACAGAGCATCCCTAAGCCAGGGTTGGCCATGGGTTAGCAGTTAGAGCAGCGCACACTGATCTCATGTCTGAAAGCTTCATGGAGCAAGTTTTCTTTGCAGGAGAGGCCAGTGTTCTGGGTGTTGTGTGATTTTTTTCCTTGGGAGTTGTGAACAAATGTAAACTAGTTAGTAAACTCCTGGGGTCACAAGAGTAGAGGTGAGGGGTCACATACAGAAGCATGGGTCACTCAAAGGGAGCTGCACACTGAAAAGTCCACCTTGGGTAATGCCTTCCTAGAGCTGCATCCTATACAACTCCTAGGCAGTTTCACAGATGAGTCTCCTATTGCCAGTAATTGTTACTGCTTGCATATTAGGGAGGACTTGTAAACCCTGTAAGTTTCAGGAACTCCCTTAAGACTTATGAGTTTTGTTTGCTCCCTGAGCATTGCATGTTTTCTTTATTAAATGCATTTTAAATAGCCTCCCTCCAAGGAGAAGATGCTTTGGTTTAGAGGAAATACCTGTATATAATATGGGAGGGGTATGTTGTGTGACAAACCTTTTCTGGTAATGCCAAGCACTTGCAGGCATGTTTCACAAACTACCAGCGTTCAGACTACATGGACTGACCCATCACTGCTGATTGGTGGAAATTTGCTACACAATGTTTGCTTGTGTTACTGACATATTTAATATTTGAATTCCTTGCTGTTAAGGGACCCTCTGAAGGCTAGGTGGGATAATGTTAACATTTCTTTTAAAAGATGGTATTAATAAGAATAAAAGTAACAGAAGTTCCCTGGGAGAATCAGCTATGCAAGAAACTGAGTCTTCCATAGAGACTATTACTTAAGTAATATTAGTAAGCATAAGACACTGGACTTGAGAAAAAAAATTAAAGAAAAAACTTAGAAAATTCCAGGAACTAATAAATCATAATTGAATCATTAGGCTTCCTTCCTTCTTTCTTTTTCTTTCTTTCCTTTCTTTCTTCTTTTTTTTTTTTTTTTTTTTTTTTTCATTACAGGGTTTCTCTGTGTAGCCCTGGCTGTCCTGGAACTCATTCTGTAGACCAGGATGGCCTCAAACTCAGAAATCTGCCTGCCTCTGCCTCCCAAGTGCTGGGATTACAGGCAAGCGCCACCCTGCCTGGCAATCATTAGGCTTTCATATCACTCTTTCTATGGATGTCCAACCTCAGAAACATTTAACTAGTATGGACAGAAAAAATATTTATTATACAATTATTGATAAACCGTGGTACCCCCCTGAAGGCAAAGCAAGCAGTTTTAGACATCTGAAGTTCTTCAGCCTTTACAGGATTGTAATAAAGATAGGGTCATACTGAAACAAGGGTTTATGACAAAGACACAGAGACACATTCTGGCACAGTGAACTGCTTGGCTTCCTAGCAGGCTTGTCAGATCAGGACTTTTTTTTTTTTTTTTTTTGAGACAGGGTTTCTCTGTGTAGCCCTGATGTCCTGGAACTCACTCTGTAGACCAGGCTGGCCCGGACTCAGAAATCCCCTGCCTCTGCCTCCCAAGTGCTGGGATTAAAGGCATGCGCCACCACCGCCCAGCAGATCAGGACTTTTTTGATATTGTAGAAAAATAAAAGAAGATTGCCTTGTTTAGGCAGTGCTGTGTGCTGCCAAAGGGGCCACACGATGTTTTAAAGGAAAGGATCGCATTCATATATCAAATATAAAAAAAAAATTAGAGGGGAAAAGGGAGAGAATTAAACAAAGGACTGAGAGATTGAATTTTTGTGGAAATATAAATATTTAGGTTAGTAAAACAATGCAGGATAAGCTTGATGTAACAGTAGGAAATAACTACTGATTTATTAATTTAGTCAACCTTAAATAGAGATACCCTTCTAACATTTCTCTAGCTGGAAGGGTTTACAAGCACTGATCTAAGGAAAAAGACATTAAGTTTAAATAAAACTGATTTTTATCCTAATGTTAACTTTTAGTTTTCATAAAATTTGTTGTTTGCTCAATTTATTTCTTTTTGTGCTTATATAATCAAGGAAGATTTTTATCCTAAGAAGTTATGTAATCAATGACTAAAGTTTTTAGAAAGTGATTTTGTGTATAAATAAAACCTGTAAGAGACACAGGTCAAGCCATACAGATATGTGCTTCCTCTCTGTCCTGTCTCTCATGAAACGAAACTAAAAGGTGTCCCATGTCTGATTCCTCCCTCGTGGCTCTTTCTTCTCCTACTTCAGGCCCTGACTCTCATCCAGAGCACATGCCGACTCTACTCACCCAGGTAGGGAAGCCATGAGAAGCCAAAGTACAGATACCACTAAGTTCAATTCGGTGAACCAGTGAGTTTTATTGGTGCTACAGGAACGTGGGTGATGGCTACTTACAGGAGGAGAAATGACTCAAAGACAGCTGCACCCCAAAGCTCACCCAGCATGAGTGACAGCTCACAAAGCTTGAAACCTGTTGCACACCATGCAGCCTACAGCAGATTAACAGATTGGAGAGTGTCCCTTCCAGTTGACTCAGGTGGTCTAAATCTTTCCAGACAACTCAGCTGGTTTCTGCTTCCAGGCAGCTGGTCTAGTTTCAGAATCTTCTTTGCAGCCTGGCTTTTCTAAGTCTTCTTTGCAGCTTGTCTTGTCTGAGAAAGACTTCCAACTTTTATTGCTTACTCTGGCAGAGAGTCGCCTAGTGAATCTGGACAGTTTCAGGGACTTCCTGAAGCTATTTTGAGTTATCAACCTCTTGCTTCAAGAGCTTCCCTACAGAATGGAATGTTTCAATCTCCCAGAAAACTGTTACACAACAGGGTGTCTCCTGAGATCCTCCTCTAGGCCCAGTTGTGGCTTCCACATCCCTCTTAAGACACATGATAGCATGTCCCACCCCATCAAGCTAATTGTTCATGTGTGTGTTGTACAAAGCACCCAACCTCAGGGGTGCTTTCCCGGGGTTGTGAAAGACACAACGAGGGCTTAGGTCTGCTTCTGACCCATTGTATGTCTTTTATCAAGGTTTTTAATGATTCTTCTTCAACTTCTAGATGTATAAGATGGAAATCAAAGATTATCTCCCCAAAGACCATGAACAGGGATTAGTACAAATAATGCTCACATACAGGTAAATCCCAGTTACTACCTGACTGAATTTCCTGACCGAACTCATTCTTTCCACTCTACATTTTTCATCATGGGAAATTCTCAGCCCAGCGTTTGTGTGAAATAATTAGTACTCTCAAGAATTCTTTCTGTTCTGTGGCATTTTCCCATTAAGCCTTATCACAATAGGAGAATTGGTCATAATTGCTAACTGGGGGTAATTGAATATATCTACCTAGTGCAAATTCTTATTAATTTCTGGTTTGGCTTCTTTTGCTCTCAGGAGACTGGAGACCTGTCTAAGAGTCAGTATTCACAGGACCACCAAAAAGATGAGAACAACACCAGTGAGTATGAAACAGAGGCCAGTTCATCCCTGAGGCTTGACCAGACAAAGATCGGCTGATGGGGTCAGGAAACCAACTCATCCCTCTCTTTAGAAGCAACTGCAAAACAGAAGAGTTGTTCACCAGGCGTAATAGAAATGCTGCCCTGAAAATCAGGAAAAGCAAATAGATTTATAACACTTGTACATTGTGACATTCCGGGACTGCTGACCAGCTCGTTCAGACAGAAGTCTTTCCATAATGGGAAAGCATTTTTACCATAATAAATGGAGCAGCATTTCTTGCCCCCCACCATGGAAGAACAAGGACCCACTAAGCTGGAAGGAAGAGCCAGAGTTCCTTCGCCTCCTTAACACTGGCTTCCCTAGATGGAGACTCTAATGAGAGGAAAGAAGGGTGGAAGGAGAAGACCAGCAACAGAAGAGTCTGTGAGTTCCATCCCATATTCCTAACTCCATGGAGTCAGAGGAAATCCCAGCTAGAAAAGAAAGAGAATATGGCTTTGCCATCATGTGTTCTGCGTGATCATGGCTGATGACCAGAAAGAATGTTTGATACTGAAATCTATCAGTGCACTAGACATTCAAAGCATAACATCAAGCTATGATAACATTAACAGTTGCCGTTTACTGAATCCTTCCTCTGCTCAGTGCCCAGACACTAAGCTATATCCTCTACACATCCTTTAATTCATCCAGCCCAAGAGGTGGTATATTAGCTATTTGTGTTGCATTATAAAATATCCCGATACTCAACATTAAAACAACAAAGATTATCACCTCATGAGGACTCCAGGAGTCAGGAAGTCTGAAGATGGTGGGGCTAATGGCTTGGGCTCAGATGCTATAGTTAAGATGGTAGCTGGAGCTTCTGTCACCTGATAGAGAACCCATCCTTTCATGACTATCAAGATAGTCCTGGTTGTTGGCAAGAGATCACAGTTTCTTACCATATGGCCTGTGAGGAAGTGGGGATACCTGTTTGTCCCCACAACATGGCAGCTGACTTTATCTAGAGTCAAGAGATACAACTCTATACACTATCCATGTGGTGAGCTAGCCTCAGAAGCCACATTCTCTTATTTATATATTCTGTTGTTTAAGGAAACAATGGTCACTGGGGAACATCTAGAAGCCATAAACATTCCCATTCACAGCAGAAGAAACTGACACACGATTGAGTTGCATTGCTAAGATTCAGCTGCTCTTCAGCAGAGCTAGGGTCTGAGACTCTGGCCTCACCGACTCCAAAGCCAGGCAAAATGTAGTAGTAACTTTTCACATCACTTTGACCAAATACCTGCAGTCACAACTTAAAGGAGGAAAGTTTCACTGGGATCATGGTTTCAAAGGGGTCTGTCCATGGTTGCTTGACCCTATGCCTTTGAGGAGAGTATCCTAGAGGAAGATGGGTATTGTGGAACATGTCCTTTCCCATTGGGCCAAAAGGAAACAGAGAAAGGGGGACTTCTTTTTCTTTTCTCTCATCATTCTATTGTAATGGTGCTTTCCTCATTCATGTTGGGTCTTCCTCTCTCAGCCAATCCTATCTGGAAAACCTCATAGACGTACCCAGAGCTGTGCTGTATCAATGCACTAGGTGCCTTCTGAATCCAAGCATAATGACAGTGAAGATTAGCCATCACACAGAAACACTGTGGAAGCCTGAAGTGTGACTGTGCAGAAACGAGTCGAAGCTGTTTAGTCACAGTATAGTGCACTGAGCATCTTGGGTCTTGGCCTCACAATTCAACCTCAGCTTGTAGCATTGCTTTCCCAGCAGAAATAACACCCAAAACGTAGACAGCTTGAAACATTTGGGCTAACCAACTCAGGGCTAAAATTAATGAAAGAGAAACAAAAAAGAAATTCAAAGAATCAGTAATATGAAGAGTTGGCTCTTTGAGAAAATCAGCAAGATTGACAGACTCCCAGGCAAAGTAACTAAAAGATAAGAGAGAAAATCCAAATTCATAAAATTAGAGATTAAAATGGAACATTACAATAGACATCAAAGAAATTTTTTAAAATCGTAAGGAGGTCCTTTAAAAACATATACTCCACCAAACTAGAAGACCTAAAGGAAATGGATGGATTTTGTGATATACGCAGCCTACTAAAGTTAAATCAAAATCAAATGTGCAATTTAAATAGACCTAGAAACCTTAGTGAAATAATTAAAAATCTTCCAACCCCCCCAAATTTAGGACCAGATGGAGTCAATGTAGAATTTGACCAGACATTCAAAGAAGAATTAACACTAATCTTCTTCAAATTATTCCACAAAATAGAAACTGATGGAACATTGCTTAATTCTTTTTACAAGGCCACTATTAGTCTGATTCTAAAACCACACAAGACCCAACAAAAACTACAGATAAACCGAATCCAACAAGACATCAAAAAGAAATCATCTACCATGATGAAGTGGGCTTCCTCCCAGAGATTTGGAGGTGTTTTAATATATGTAAATTGATAAATGTAACCCGTCACACAAACATACTGAAAGGTAAAAAAAAAATTACATGGTCATCTCATTAGATGCAGAAAAGACCTCTGGCAAAATCTAACATCCCTTCATGATAAAAGCCCTAAAGAGAGTAGGGATACAAAGAACACACCTCAGCATAATTGCCTTAGTTACTTTTCAATTTCTGGGAAGAGACATCGTGCCAAGGTCTCATAAACGAAAGCATTTAACTGGGGGCTGGCTTATGGCTTCAGAGAGTGAGTCTATGCCCATAATGGCAGAGAGGGAAACATGGCAGCAGGCAGTCAAACAACACTGGAGGGAGTGGTAGTTGAAAGCTTACATGTTGGGACAACAACCACAAAGCCAGAAGGGGGAGACAGCCAGAGAGAAAAGCTCACTAGGAATGGCTCTGGTTCCAGTAGACCTCAAAGTCCACCCCTAGTGACACACCTTCTCCAACAAGGCACACTTCCTAACAAACATTCAGATGCACAAGCCTGCGGGGGTCAATCTCACTCAAATCACAATAGTAAAGACAATTTACAGCAAACCCACAGCCAACATCAAATTAAACAGAGAAACTCAAAGCATTTCCATTAAAATCAGGAACAAGACAAGGATGTCCACTCTTGCCATACTTATTTGATACAGTGCTTGAAGTCATAGAGCAATAAGACAACTCAAGGATACCAGAGGGAGACAGATAGATAAAGAAGAAGTAAAAAATATCTTTATCTGCAGATGATGTAACTTTATACATAAAATATCCTTAAAACTTCTCCAGGAAACTTTTACAAAGTATATCAGCATGATATAAAATTGATATGCAAAATTGTATATACAACTACATACAACTGACAAATGAACTGGGAGAGAATTCAGAGAAACAATACTTTTCACAATAGCTTCAAAAATCATATTTGATTTTTCCCTAGGCCAACGACCTATCTAGTCTCAGATCCCCGACCACTTTAGCAGTGTTGGGTGTGAATTCCATCTCAGAGCAGACCTTACAGTCAATCAGAAATGATTGGTTAATCCCCATAACATTTATTGCCACCTTGTTCCAGTATATCTTGCAGGCAGGTCACTGTAGTAGCTGAAGGGATTGTAGCTGGAGATATGAATAATTGTCTTTCTCCTCCAGTAGCATGCAGACTACTTTCCAGGATCATGAATGCTAGTCAGTAGGAATGGAGTTTTAGTTACATACCAGCTCTGAGTCAAATTATTTTAACTTTTTTTTTGTTTGTTTGTTTGGTGGTTTTTTTTTTGCTTTTGTTTTTCGAGACAGGGTTTCTCTGTATAGCCCTGGCTATCCTGGAACTCACTCTGTAGACCAGGCTGGCTCGAACTCAGAAATCTGCCTGCCTCTGCCTCCAAGTGCTGGGATTAAAGGCATGCGTCACCACTGCCCAGGCTAATCAAATTTTTTACTGGGTTATTTGTTTTCTTGATGTTCAGGTGTCTTAGCTTTTTTTTGTTTATTTTAGATACTGAGGTTCTGTCAATGTAGAATTGTAGAGATCTTTTTCCTCTGTAGGCTGTTGCTTTGCCTTATGTGCTGTCTCTTTTGCTTTACGTACGTGTTCAGTTTCATGAGGTCCCATTTACTGTTGGTCTTCGTGCCTGTGCTACTGGTGTCCTGTTCGAAAGTCGTTTTTCTGTGCCAATGAATTCAAGCTTATTCCCCACCTTCTATTTTATGAGATTCAGGTTATCTGATCTTATGTTGATGTCCTTGGTCTATTTGTAGTTGAGTTTTGTGCCAGTGATAAATATATATCTATTTCCATTCTTCTGCATACAGATTGGCAGTTTGACCAGCACCTTTTGTTAAAGGTGCTATCATTTTAGGAAGGAGATGTAATTTTGGAAAAATCAGGTGTCTGTTGGCCAGGTGGGGGTGGGGAACCTGTGCAGCCTCAACCCTATGCAGAGAAATTCAAGTGACTTAGGAATGCTGAGAGTAGTTAGATGAAAATCTAATACGATTGTTCTGCTAAAGAAATACAGCAATAGAATGGCTCCTAACAACATTTGGAGACAGACATCTGTGGATCAGGGCCTTACTCAGCCCTCATCAGACAAACTTCTTCCTGCAGTAGATGGAGAAACAGGGCCCACAACTGACAATGTGAAGAGAATGATAGCCTTTGGAGCACTCGGTCCTACCTTGTCAGTACTGGGAATTGAACCCAGGCCCTCTGGAAGAAAAGCTAGTGCTCTAACCATTGAGCCATCTCTCCGGTCCCTAATGTCTAACTTTTTCGAGGCAGTCTTCCTATCTAGTAGGAAGTAGCTCTGGATGACCTGGAACTCACAGAAATCCTTCTGCCTCAGCCTCTTAAATGCTGGGATTACGGGTGTTGGCTATCACATCTGGTTTGCTTTGTTTTGTTTTAACTTCAAGGAATCACAGATAGAACAATCAAGAGGTAGAGAATATATATAAAAAGACGATAGAAGTCATAACAGAACTGATATTTAACAACATGCTTTTAGAAAGTGGCACCTACGTTTTCCCCTAAAGGTCAAATTAAATTTCCCATTATTCACGTCTTAGGCAGAGACTGGAGCATTTGGATTAAATATGACTAAGTAGTTGTTCATTATATGTATATGTATATGTATATGTATATGTATATGTATATGTATATGTATATGTATATGTATATGTATATTAGTTTCCAAAACACATCAAATTCCATGTGATATTGACACAATTCTATTAGCTTTGGCAAATCAGGAAACCCCCAGTACAGTGTGTCTTGGAGTCTTTCTTATGAATGCTAATTATCACTACTTTATAGGTATGCAGAAGTATTTACTCAGATAAGCACAATGGCAGAAAAATGAATTTTTATTGTGTTCAGAATGGAGGCTGGGAAAGACTGGAAGAAACAACAAAAGTTATCTAAACCACTACAGAAGCATTCCCACCAAACCAAGGAGTGCTCTGCAGGATTCTGAAGTGCACGGAGTACAGTGGTTTTTGGAGGGTTTTCCATTTCCAGTTTCCATGTCTTCACATGGCTGTCTTGGTAACAAATCACTTTGTAGATTTATAGGAAACGGAGAATTGATGCATGATGAGATTAATGTCTAGTGACCAAAGACTTATTCAGGGGATCAAGTGCCCTCTTCTGACCTGTGCAGATACACATAAGCACATGATGCACATACACTCATGCAGGCAAAAAAAAAAAAAAAAAAAAAAAAATCCCACTCATACACAGAACATAAAATGGAAAACAGTTAGACATTTATTTATCACTAAAATGTAATGAGATGGAATATGAGGATAGCTGAGTCTACAGACAATTTGGTAAGTGCTATATTTTATAATTAAATGTGCGGTGTGGAAGGCAGCTTAACTCATCTGTTAAGCCACCATGATGTGTATTCTCTGGGTTTGGTCCTATACAGCTTGTACATGGAGTCTTGGACATTTTTATTATAAACTCACTAAAGATTTCAGAAAATCTCTGTCTCCCCTTGCTTCCATCTGGACGTGTTCTTCAAATCTCATGTCTTGAAATTTTCCCTCAGGTGAGATTAGATCATAGGAATGAGCCCGTGTACCCTTCTCACAGGGGAACTCAGGCGGTCTAATTTGCATGTTTCACTCTGAAGACAACACAAGAAAATGGGAATAAGAGAGTGAATACTCACCACACAGAATCTTTAGAAACTTGGCTTTAAAAAGCTGTTCTTCCTGGAATATACAAGATACCACATAAGAAGTATGCATGTGTAATAATTATTCCTGTGAATTAATATGTATGAATTTATCCACTCATCATTTGCATCCAAACTTTATATTTCTAAAAGTCTAAAACTAGTAAATTCCCGTCTCACACTTAAAAAAAACACCAATAATCTGTTTGTAGTCAGACATTGGCTACTTTGTGGGTTTCTTTTTTTCCATTCTTCTCCACCCTTTTCTACCTTTTCAATCCCCTAAGACTAGAAAAGAGAGAGAAGGGATAGAGAAGAAAGAAAAGAAATCGCTGAATAAAGTCAGGGTTTGAAAGAGGGTGATGTTATCATTAGACTACTTCCTGCTGGTTCGTACATCAACTTTTCTTGGGGCAAATTTGATCTTCGAAGTTAGGATATCTAATTTCTTCCTGTTGTTTCCCCTTTGCACATGACTACTTAACAAACCACAATCACCCACAGCCAATAACCCATCCCACCTCTCAGGGCTGCATTTATACACACTCTGAAAAGTCCCCAGAGTTCCAAATGTCACACAATCGCAGAAACTATCTGCATCTGGCAGTCACACCCCCAGCAGAGCAGGAGGCAAATCATAGCCCACACCTGGGATTAAAACAACAACATATTAAAATATTCCTGTGCTTTTTAAAGAAACAAAAATTCCAAAACTGTCACTACACTGTTCACATTGATGTGGTCCTTTGGTTTGTGAAGACCCAGACATGCTCCTGGACATTGGCCATTTTGGACATGTACCATCAAATACTTTGCAATTTTTTGTTTGGATGTCCAGCTTTTTTTTTTTTATCAATTTACAGAATTTTCCTTAAATATATATTCTAGATACCAGTCCTTTGAAACACATAAACATTGAAAATAATCTTTTCATATTTTGTGGCTGAGTTTTCACTCTCTGATGTCTTTTGATGACAGGAAATTCCAAATTTTAATCCAGTCTGATTTTTTAAATATGTGACTTGCTTAAGAAGGTCTTTCTAATCTCAAAGACGTAAAGATATCCTGTGTATTCTCCTAAAACCTTTACTGATTCACCTCTCATATTTAAGTCAAAAAATTACCTAAAGCCCATTTTTCATGTGACTTGGGAAGCTGAAATGTATTCACCTTCCACCTCTGTGGGGGCAGCCAATCAACACTTTGCTCTGTAATTGTCAGTGACAGCCACAGCACTGGGCTCTTCTGAAGTATGTGTGTTAGCTTCTTCAGAGTCGGAGTGAGTCGCAGAACTGTCGGCTTCTTTATGTCTTTCTCAGAGGCTGATACTTGGATTTTTGTCTTAGAAGATAAACAGCATTGTGTAAAGGCAACCAGTTTACCGCAGTGCTTCCTAATGTGTAGGCCTGACTCTATAGAATATAAGCTTTGCAATTCATGAGAGCAGTTCACTGTAGAGGGCAAGTTAATGGCCACCAGTGGCCAGTATAGCAATGATGACCAAACCTCTACCTGCTATTCACGGGCAGACTGTTAACCTCTCTGAACTTGTCATTTGGGCAACGACCTCCTCTCTCCTGACATTGTCTACAGGGTTGCATCCCTCAACTACATAGGAGAAACTGTAGGCCTATACATTATACAAGATAAGGAGGCTGATGGAGGCATGGAAGAGCTCTGGCTCACAAAGCAGGAGACCCTGACTCTAGCCCTTCTGTGTCCATACCAACCATAAGACCTTGAACAAGTCATGGGCTTTCTGAATTGTGCTCTCTTGATTTTGAAACAATTTGCCTGGGAAATCTCAACAGATCTTTCCATATTGTTTGATTCTGTGAAATTCAAAACAGCGCTGAATTCATACAATAATTATGAAAAAAAAAAGGTGTCTTAAAATAGCAACCGGGCTTTGGAGAATGCCTTCAAGGCATGATGGTTGCTGTTTCTCAAACCAGCAAGATAATTAAACATAGGGTTTAAGGTAATAAGAGAAATGCCATGTCCAGTTCTTTTTAAGTAAAGAAACTCAGGTCCAGAGAAATCATAGGCTAATTTGTGGATGAACTCTTGTCCTCTGGGTGCTCCAGACTCTTTGAGCTCACCCAGCTGCACTTACTCAGTCTCCCAGATGGGCACCTTGGAGGATGTGAGATCTAAACTTGTCTCTCTTAGTAAGAGCACTGATAATGTGGCCTCTGACAGCTTTAGTCATCTCTGTATGGAGCTTCTACATTATTTCTGAAATTCCAGAGAATGCCTGTGTTTCATTCCCTCGTAGCTACCTTTTCCTAGAATGATTGGAAGAAAGCAGTCAGCTGATGAGCTTGTGAGCTCCTTACCCATCTCAGACTTGAAGCCAAAAAAGTGGGGACGGAGTTGGAATGAAAGTTTCCACCTTTTACTGGTGAAAAATTGGATGATATGGTAGTAAGAAAAATGAGATGGAGAAGCAGACAGACTGGTATCAGTAGGCTGAGACTGCTCTATTGGGAGAGTGAGGACCCCTACTTTTCCATGGGATGAAGGTATTCAGTTAGAGGAGGTGGGGGACACTATATATACATACATATGTATGCAGCTACCAGGAAGTTACAGGTATTTATTGTAGTTTGCCTGGAAGCATGGTGGGTTGTTTTCAATATCCAGGGATATTGTTTCTGCTGATGAAGTTGGTCAGGCTCAGCCTAAGCCATTTGATTTGGATACAGGCTATTGTTCAGTACAGCCTTACTCAATTCCTCATGACCCAACATATCCCAACTCTGGAAGAGTAAAAAGAAGAGCAGGGAAAGGACATGCAATATCAGTCTTTCCTCATCTGTTCACGCACACTCACCACACACACACACAGAGACACACACTCACACAAACAGACGTGACATATGTTCTCTATCGTTCATTCACTGGTGGGCACACAGACTGGTTTTGTGACTTGGGCTTTGTGAATAAAAACAATAAAAATGAGTGTGCACATTTCTTTGAGAATCACGTAACTAGAAAGATTCATAAAGAACTGCTTCTGTAGAACTAACTACAATGGAAGAGTGCTAGCCATAATGAATCTCACCAGTGGCCTCCAGCAGCCTTCAATAACTAGTCATTCTCAAAAGCTCTGCAGCTTTGTAGAGCTTTTAGACAGAAATTATTCCTTCCCTTTGGGAAGAAGAATAAGAGAGAGGTTTTTTCCAGATTGCAAGAAGCAGGTGTCAGCCAGGTTTCCTCAGGTGAACTGACGGAAAGAGAGAGAATAGAAAGGTAGGCAATCTTATCAGAGGCTCTCACCGAGGCCTGCTGCATGTGTGCTTGCCTTGCCTAGTAACTTAACGAGTTGCCCAAGAATCTTGTGAAAATGTAGTTTCTGAGTCTGGAAGTTGAAGGCAGAGCTCAATCCCCTGTAATTTTTTTCTATTTTTAACTCGTTTTACTTATTTTTTTTATTAGCATACAAAGTAATGGATTTCACCACCATGTCTTCATACATACATGTAGGTATATTTTGTTCTCATGCATTCTTTTCCCTTTTGCCCTCCTCTCCCCTCACACCCTCTGTCTGGTTCCCCTTCCTCCACCAGGAGGTTCAAATGTCTGCATTCCTACTCCGTGTTCTTGACTATTACATCTTCTACCCACATTAAGATCTCTTCCTCCCATCTTATAGCAGCCTTTCTAGTTTCATGATCTCTACACAGAGACAGACAGACAGAGACACACACACGGACAAGGACACAAACACATGAACATGGATGCACAAAAAAGGACACACATATGGGGACAGACAGAAGGATGGAAAGATGAACAAACAGACATTTTTAAAATGTGGACAATATACATGAAAGCAAACACAGAATTTGTCGTTCTGAATGTGGTTTATTTTGTTGACATCATGATCTCCAGTTCCATCCATTTTCCTGCTAGGGGAAAACCAAATACTATTGTCCTACAAAAGGAACACAGGAATAAAGTGACTCCTAGTGACATTCTGCTACACTCATAGATCAGCGTCTTGCTCTGCCATCACCAAAGAAGTTGCCTCTTGCAGTAGATGGGAACCAATACAGAGTCCAACAGCTGGACAATGAGCAGAGAGTGAGAGACTTTGGATAACTCAGTCCTAAATGGGATGTCTTCACCAAACTCCTCCCTTCAGGGCTCAGGGAACTATATGGAAGAGAGGGCAGAGAGACTGTAAAAGCCAGAGGTAATGGAGGTACCAAGGAAAGCATGTCTTCCAGACACAACAGGACTGACACACACAAACTCAAGAGACTGTGGCAACAAGCACAGGGCCTGTGCATGCTCAAGCAAGACCGTGTCCCAGTACTGAGAAAGAGAGAAGTGGCCAGGTCTCCTAAACCAGGAAGCCATCTCCATCTTGTTGTTTGACTTTTATTTCCCTCTTTGTTTTCTAAAAAACAAGAGATAAAAAAGGTATGGTGTTGGATGGTTGGTGAATGCAGAGGATGTAGGAAGAGAAGAGAAAAGGGCAATAATGATCAGATATATGAATTTTCTTTACTCCCCCTCTAATATTTCTTTTTTAAAAATTCTTTTCTCATGCAATACATCTCAGCTGTAGCCTCCCCTCCCTCTACCCGTCCCAGCTTCCCAACACATACCGCCCCTTTCCCCCAGACTGAGTTCTCAGTTTCCCTTCAGAAAAGAGCAGGCTCCTAGGGACATCAACTTGGTCATGGCATATGATCTTAATGTGTTCTTGATCAATTTGTAGGAATTTACTGAGATGTTTTGCAGCTCTGTTCATCAGGAAAATGGGTCTATACTTTTCTCTCTTTGCTGTGTTCTTGCTTCATTTTGGAATCAGAGTGATGCAGTTTTTGTAGAATTAGTGTAATGGTTCTTCCCATTCTACCTCATGGAATGGTTTGAGTAGGACTGGCATTAGTTCTTGTTTAAAGATTTGGTGGTATTTATCGGTAAATTCATTTGGTCTTGGGCCTTTCTTGCTTTCAGGCATTTCTTTCTTGTGTTATGCCCAGATTTCTAGGTCCCCACAGATCACCAGAGACCATCAGGAGTCCAACTCATATGTAAAAGCAAAGAATCTTTATTCAAGCTTGAGTTCTGACCCTCCAACCTCTCCAGCACAGGAGAAGGTATGGGAGGTGCTGAGTTGGTACAAGCCTTGCCTATTTATTATGGTAGCAAGGTGAGGGAGTTTCCAACTTGGAAGTTACATGATTGGTTGACATTTGCTTGGTGCATTTCTATTGGCTAGTAATGATTTTAGCTTGGCATGAACAATGGATGCTAACTTAACCTACTTTAGTCATTAGGTACTTTGCTCTTAAGAACTCATTGATAGTTGCTAGGAGTGGAGTGGCTATTTGCCCAGGGAAGTGGTGATTGTTACCAGGGTGACATGGCTCCTGGAACAATTGGAGTTTTTCCAGTAGTTGAGTTCATTCAGAGGGCAAGTTCATCATAAAATGGAGTCTGAAAGCAAAATGGAGTTCGTAATGTTAAGCTGGAAGGTTCATTTGTTACTACTCCAACGTCATCAACTGCCGTGGGTCTGTTTGAGTTCTCTACATCATCTCAATTTAACTCTGGTAAGTCATGTGGCCAGGAATTTATCTATTTATTCAATTGTTTCCATTTTTCTAGAATATAGGCTTTTAACTACTCCCAAATGATCCTCTGTAGTTCTTTGGAATCCAAGAGAACATCTATTTGCTCATCTCTGATTTTTCTACTTTGAGTGCCTCTCCCTTTCTTTTGAGTAATTTTCTGGGACTTTGTCAAACTTTAATTTTTCAAAGAAACAACTCTTTCATTGTCTATGTTGTCAATTTCTGCTCTGACCTTTATCATCTCGTGTCACCTACTGTTGCAGGGTTTGAATTGTTCTTGTTATTCTGGGACTATAAAGTACAACATTGTGGGAGATTGTTCTGATTGTTAAAGTAAGCACTCATAGCTCTAAAGTTTCCTCTTAGAACTTGCCTTAGCCATACATTAGTCAGACTTCTTTAAAAGAGCAGAAATGGTTCTGGGGGTTAGGTGGGTGTGGGTAGGCATGGGGGTATGGGGAGTACGCTCTCAGAGGTAAAAGGGAAGAGGAATGAGGTAAAGAACTCTTGAAGGGGTTATCAGGAAAGGGGGCAACATTTGGAATGTAATAAATAAAACAATTTTTTTAAAGAAATGATTCTATCATTATCTATATGTATATACTAATGGGCATTCATTAGTGTAGCTGTGGTCTGGGTGGTCCAACAATGTCTGTCTCCCAACAGAAAAGCCAAGAACATTGTAGTTGTTCAGTCCATGAGACTGGATGTCTCAGCAGTCCTGATCTAGTGCTGGAGTCCCAGGGAATCCTAGAGAGATATTGGTCTATATGTTGAGATCCCAGAAAAGTGGGTTCTAATACCAGCAAAGGAATGACTCGACAACATAGTAAATAAGCTTGCCAATGGGAGTGAGGACAAGCACTCAAAAACAAAAAGCCTCCTTCCACGTCCTTTTCTCTCAGCTGCCATCAATGGCAGCCCAGATATAGAGTGGGTTTTCCAGTCAAAAACTCCTTCACAGGTGTGCTGAGCTGCTTGATTCCAAATGTAGTTAAATCAACGACCAAGATCAGCCACCACACCCAAATTCTAAAGCTTCTTGTAAGTTACATTTTCATTTTCCTTTGATTCTAGAAACCTTCATATTTCTTCCCTGATGTTTCAATAACCTAGTGGTCATTCCAGAATGAATTGTTGAGAATCTATGTATCTGTGTAGTTTCTACAGTTTTTCTTGCTATAGATTTCTAGTTTTGTTCACTATAGTGTGATAAGATACAAGAGATTGTTTTGATGGTTTTGTATTTGGTAGAATTTAATTCATAGCCTTGATGGGTTTTAGAGACAATTCCATGGAATTCTTAGAAGAAGGTGTATTCTATTTCTGTGGGAAGAAATATTCCGTATATATGTTATTATCCATTTGTACTGTGTTTTAGCTGAGGTTTCTTTTTTGATTCTTAGGTTGAACAGCATATCTAGAGATGAGACTGGGATATTGAAATCACCCATTGTTATTATGTTAGGATCTGTTTGGCTTTTATGCACAGTAGTGTTTGTTTTGTAACATTGAGAATTCCATTATATATTGAATGTATATGTAAAGTTATTAAACATTTTTATGACTTATTCTCTCTTACTATGTAGTGACCTTCTTTATGTCTTCTGCATAGCCTTTGGTCTGACATCTAGTCTATCAGATATTAGACTAACAATGACTGCAGTTTTCAGCTTATTTTCACTTGATGCATTGACCTCTATCCTTTGACTTTCAGTAAATTGCTATCTTTACCAGTAAAGGATGGTTTAGGGGAGAAAATGTATTATTGTATTTAGTTTTTAGTCCAGCCAGCAAGTTTATGTCTTCTCATTAGTGAGTTGAAGTCACATTCAAGATTATTATTGAGACATACTTGCTTATTCCTATAATTTTGCTGGTTGTTTTCTAGTTGATTAGATTCTTGAGCTGGCCTATTGTGTTGGACATAATGGTTTCCCTTCAGCTTTCTTTGCTTAGCCATTTCTCTTCTGAAATATATTTCTTCCTGAGCCTTTGATACTGTCTTTCTTCTTTCTTGGTGTATATGGTTCCTTTAAGCATCATCTGCAGCACTGTCTTGGTAGTCAGGAGCTGCCTTAGCTCAGCTGCCCTGGAAATGCCCCTATTTATTCATCTGTCTTAAAGGCTAATTGTATTGGCTCTGTCACTCTTGTTTGGCAGGGCTCAAAATCACACCCTCTCCAGGTTTTGAGGGTTGCCAATGAGAGATCTGTTATTATTCTGTTGTTTCTGTCTTTTTAGGTACATTTGTACTTATTTTCCTTACAGCTTTTATGTTGTTTACACTCTTTGTATTTTTGATACCTTGACTATAATATCATGGAAGCATTCTTCTCTGGTCATATCTGTTTGGGGATCTGCTGTATGAATGGCCATTTCTCTCCCTAGATTTGGGCATTTTCTGGTATAACTTCATTGAGTAAGTTCTCTGCATTTTTGTTGTTTACCTCAACCTCCCTTATGCCTTCGGACTTGTGATTTGGTCTTTCAGTCATATCTAAATGTTCTTACATACTGTGGCTGATCTGTTTTTCTTTCTTTATTGATATTTGAATGCAATATTGTCAACCTCCTCCTTCAGCCCTGATATTGTTTCTTTTGCTTGGTTGCATCTTTGGGTGTACTCTCCACTGTGTTTCTAAATTTTTTTTTTTTTTTAGTCATTGTGTTTTCCATTTCTAGCTTGTTTTTATCAAAATCTCAGTTTCCATGCTGAATTCTTCTTCCGTGTTGCTGACCTTTTCATCCATACTGATTATTTCCTTGTCCATTTTGCTGGCTTTTCCCTCTGTGTTATTGACTTTTACCTGCTTGTGTACGTCCTTTTTCGAGTCATTGATCCTTTAGAAAATAACTCTGAAAGCTTGTTCTGACATCTTACCTGCTTCAACATCTTTGAGTTCAGTTGCTAAGGAGCTAAATCTTCTATAGGAGTGGTGTTGTCTGGCCTTTCATGTTTCTTGTGCTTTTGTGAGTGGTTTGTTTGCATATCTCTTGGTTTAAACATCTCTTTGGGATTTGGGTTCTTACTGAGCAGTCCTCCATTCAAAAGTTCAACTCCCAGTACCAGTTGGTGAGGAGGAAACAAACTTCTGTAGCACCATCACCATTAAACAGCACATGACACAGACATACGCACAAATCAGTTACAGCTACCAACACATCATCAATAAGCTGAACATATCAAGATTGGAGGATGTGCTATCAATGTATGTGTGGAAATAATAAATGAAGTAAAAGAGAGAAACAAAGAAGAAGGGGAGAAGGAAGGCTTAATAAATGAAAGGCAAGACAAAGAGTGGATAAGAGCACTATGAAAGGGAAAGACCAAGAGATTAGAATCAATAAAAAAGCAAAAATAAACCAAAAAACTTTCCCAGTGGGGTGGGCTTTGAGATTTCAAAAATCACATTCCAAACCTCTCTCTCTCCCACTCTTCCTTCTGCCTGTAGATCCAGATGTAGAGCGCTCAGTTACTTCTTCAGCAATAGAACATTAACCAAGACACCTATATTCACATGGGACTGCCAAGACCATCTTTAACAGCAAGAAGGATACTAACAGTATCACAACACCTGATCTCAAATTGTATTACTCAGCCATGGTAACAAAAACACCATTGTGCTGATACAAAAAACAGACATGAACCAAAAATTACTATGAGCACATTAAAAATGTTTAGCAACCCTTTGAAGATTTTCCTAGTTAGCCTTAACTGTCAACTTGACACAGCCTTAAGGTCATCTAAGTGGAGAGCCTCAAGTGAGGAATGGCCTAGATTGGCTTGTGAACACATCTACACGGGACTGTCTTGATTTTTAATCAAGGAGGGCCCTGCCTACCATCAGTAGTACCATGTTTTGGAGAGGTTGCTCTGGGTTGTATAAGAAAGCTAGCTAAGCATAAGCCTACTCAAGTCATCAATGCATCCTCCATGACTTCTGATGTATTTTCTTGGCTATGAGTTCCTTAGGCAGAGGTACTGTTGTGTAGAACAGCAGGCAGGCCTGCCTTTATTGTTCCTGTCTTGACTTCCCTTAGTGATGGACTGTGACCTGGAGTTGTAAGCTAAAATAAACCTTTCCTTTCTATAGTGATCTGAATGTGCATGGCCCAGAGAATGGCACTATTAGGAGGTGTGGCCTTGTGGGAGGAAGTATGTCACTGTGAGGGTGGGCTTTGAGATCCTCCTCCTAGCTGCTTGGAAGCCAGTCTTCTCCTGTTTGCCTTCAGAACAAGATATAGAACTCTCAGTTCCATCTCCAGTGTCATGCCTGCCTGGACACTGTTTTGCTTCCTGCCTTGATGATAATGGACTGAACCTCTGAACCTGTAAACTAGCCCCAATTAAATGGTGTCCTTTATAAGAGTTGCCTTGGTCATGGTGTCTCTTCACAACAATGGAAACCCTAACTAAGACACTTTCCTAACTTGCTTTTGGTCAGAGTATTTTGTCATAGCAACAGTAGGGAAATAAGAACTTCAGAACCCACTGAAACATCATATATGGCCATTATAAAGACAGTACTGGTTTGAGAAGTCCACCCACACACTTGGGTGTGCACAGTCCTCTCCCTAAACACACCTCTATTCACCCAATGTTTAAATCTGTTATAATCTTAAACTGTTCCACCTCCACTTTACTCTGTGACAGGTGGGACTTCTCAGGGTATCCCATGATCCAATACCAAGGTTCTTTGTGTCTCAAAGACTCCAAGTCACAAATTACTAGGGAGTCAGAGTTCCCTTTTGAAGGTTTCATAATATTGTTAATAAAAGAATTTAGAAACAGACTCAGAAGGAAACTGAAGGACCATTTTAGTTGAATTTGAGAAAAAACAAAACACTGGGCAGGTCAACCATAGATCTCAGTAATTGTCGGAAAGAAATGAGGAGGAACTGAAAAGAATAAACTTTTTTTGAGACCCTCTAGCATGTAGAGGCTGAAGCAGGCCATCTGTGTTCCAGGAACTTAGCTGACCACCAAGTAATCTGGTTCTTAGGCTCTGGGTTCCAAGGACAGGCTAGCCACATGATAGATGATTAGATAAGATTAAATTCTTGAAAAATAAGTACACAGGATGTTTTCCACATGATCCTTCCACTGTATTTTTATGATACTGTCCGTTGATGTTTCATGACTTGTTTTATGATTCCCCCTCACCCCTGTTCTGTGGTTTTTCCCTTTATAAACCCTTTTCCCTCAGACCTCGAGGTTGACACTCCCCTTTGAGTCTCGGCCTCAGCTGGCTGATATCCTGAAATAAAGCTTAGCGGTTTGCAGCAAGTTCGGTCTCTCGAGTTTCTTGGTGGTCGTGAATTCCCACGACTTGAGAGAGGGTCTCCCCTCGCGGGGGTCTTTCAGAACGAGTCATGTCTGTAATGTACAGTCATCAGTGGAGCTCTGAGAACAGCCATGTAGCCTATAATAGTTTCAAACTTGCAATTCTTCTGCCTTAGCCTTTTGAGTACTGGGATTATAGGTTTTGCTACCATCCATAACTTTTCCATGTGTTCTAAACAACAGCTGGTATGGAAAGTCCCTGAGTGCCAAGGACCAGCCTCAGTTGGGCCAGAGGTCCTGAGGAAAGGGCAGATGTTTCCAAGTGGTGAAAGGAACAACTCAAAGTCAAATCATGGATACAAGCTGACAACCTTGTGTTCTGCTCCCGCTGGCTCTCCAGACAGCTCTCTGTATATAGCTCTTGGCTTCATAGTCTTCTCGAGATAGCTTTCTGCTCAAGACCTCTCTTTGCTCAAAACAGCCCTCTCTGCTTAAGATAGCTCTTTCTTGCTGGAAAAAATTCTAAAGCTCTCTGGATAGCTCATGAGTTTTATCAAAGTCAGAAAAGCTGCTAAAAAACAAAACAAAACAAAAATTGAAAGATCTGTGTTCACTGTCTAGCAGTTCTCTCTGGGCAACTGCTAGAAAAAAATCTAAAAGAGCTGTGTCCACTCTCCATGGTGGCTTGAATATGCTTGGCCCACAGGGCGTGGTACTGTTAGGAGGCATGATCTTGTTGGAGGAAGTATGTCACTGTGGGGGTGGACTTTGAAGCTCCACCCAGTATGGGAAAGTCAATCTGTTCCTAGCTTCCTTTGGATGAAGATGTAGAATTCTCAGTTCCATCTCCAGCACCATGCCTGCCTGGACAGTTTTGCTTCCTGCCTTGATGATAATGAATTGAACCTCTGAACCTGTAAGCTAGTCCCAATTAAATGTTGATCTTTATAAGAGTTGCCTTGGTCCTGGTGTCTCTTCACAGCAATGGAAACCCTAACTAAGACACTATCCAGGTAGATTTCTCTGGGTAGCTACTAGAAAAAAATCTACAAGAGCTGTGTTCACTCTCCAAGCAGTTCTCTTTGGGCAACTAGCTCTCACAGAACAAATGGAAGTCTTTTATTTACATAGCAATTCAGTTCTTTACTCCAGGTTCCCTTTTGATTATCTCACAAATCAGCAATTTATGACCTTAGCCCCTTGATTCTTAGAAAAGGACTTCAAAATACCTTTTTTTTCCTTTTTTAATTTATTTTATTTATTTTTTGCTTATTCACTTTATAACCGTCCCAGTCACCCCTCCACAATCCTTCCATCTTGTTCTGAGGTACCCCTCCTCCTGTATCCCCCACCCTGCCACTTTAAGTCCTGAGAGTCTAATGCTTCCTCTCCATTGATGCCAGATGAGGCACCATCTAGAAACATACTCCAATACAGGCTGCATGTTTTGGGATAGCTATCCCCAAATACCTTTAACATTGCAAATGAATTCAGAGTCTGCTGCCTTTGTAAGCACGACTATAAGCTAGCTTGCTGGTGGAATTCACTCTGTGAATCACCATTCCACCTTGCCTGGCCTAAATTGTTCTGTCCCAGGCTGATCTTGAACTAAGGATCAGACTGCTTTGTAATCAAAACAATATTATTGGATGGAACTTGCCCGCATCACCATTCTATAATCTCTTTATATCTTTCCTTAATACTTTCAGATAAACTGCTTTAGTGCAGCTGCTCTAGTTCTTTAAGGCCCCTAAGCCTCATCCAATTCATATGCATCTTTATATTTTGCATAGTAGAGAAGACATACCCTTCTTGAACTGTGTTTTCAGGTTCTTTTCCACAGCCTTAAGACTTCTTGAAGATCACAGTATTTATCATTTTGCTGAGACATAAGACATACCCTTGCTCTCAGACTGTACTGTCTTGATACATGGAGTCATTAACCTTGGCAGAGAAGACATACTCTCAAGGAGGAACATAAAGTAAAAATTTACAAACAAGCCCACGCCTAACAACTGTCAATACTCGTGGAGGTCCACGCCCTGCTGGCTCTGCTCCAGGGGTGGGAACTATGTCACACCATCCCTTGCACGTGGCCACACAGGACTTGAGTATCCTGGGTTCATAAGGCTACTTTAACAAAATACCAGAAGTCTAAAATCAAGGCACTGACTAAGGCCATGCTTGTAGCCTCTAAGAGAAATTTTCAATTACATCACTTGGTTTCCCTTTGAGAGGTGCAGTCCTTGATTTCTGGGCTAGTGAGATGGCTCAGGAGATAAAGTACCTGCTGAACAAGCATGAAAAATCCTCAGCACCCACATAAAAATCCAGGTGTGGTCTGTAACCCTAATACAGAGATGGCAGACACCTTGACATCACTGACCAGATAGTTCGTCTAGTCAGTGAATGCCAGACTCAGTGAGAGTCCCTGCCTCAAAAGGTGAAGAAGAAGACACCTAATAACAACCTCTTCACACCCATATTGCAGCACTTACACATGTAAGACTTTTGGGTCTCAGTTTAAACTTAGAATTCAGGTCTTGATTTGAACTTAAAATTCAGGTCTCAGTTTGAACTAGATTAAAAGAATCACACGGACCCAGGACACATCCCCAGAGGGGCACATTCATTAGTCAGAAGACACTTGCTAGACTAACATTCAGAGGAAGAAGGGAAAGGCTGATTAACATTCCTCAGACCATAGGGGAGGGAACCCACCTGCAGGTGAAGAGGGCCCAGAGCACATAGACACATTCCAGGAATTAGGAAGCTGGGCCCTTAACGTAATAAACCTGGGCAAATGGAAAACACTCCTTGTCATAATCTGAGTCACCTAGGGACCAGACCTAGAAAGGTCAGACTTTGTGATTTGCCCTCCTGAACTCTGTATAAGTGCTGCACCCAGTTTTGTTCAGGGCTCTCTTGCCTGCATGGAAAGAGTCCTAGTGCACTAGTTTCATTAAACCTCATATTGTTGCAGGGAGTCCCGTCCGTGTGTCTCTGTGGGACTGTGTCCTCTGGTTTTAGATCTTAGAGTCCAAGCACACACATACACTCACACTCATGCACACACATCACAACACACACACACACAATTTATAAATTAATTTTTTCCAGTTCCTGAGACTTTTTTTCCTTTCAAATATATAGACTATTTTTCTTAAAGATCAAAAGTGGAGACTATTTTCTTTGAGACAGAAGGTGTCTACCTCATTTTTCTACAATAAGACCTGAACATGATGTCTCCACCCGAAATCTCGGCCTTGAAGTTAGATTCAGTAGAGGTGGTAAGTAGGAAGACATCCAAGTTCCAGTCACACCCTCATCCTAACCTTGATTATGTTTGAAAGTTCTATTTACAGTTAAGATTGCAAGAACAGTGGGGTGGGTAGCAGTTCAGTTGACCTGCCTGAAGGAGACAGGAGTGATGGCTTAGCATGTTAGAGTGTTCACAATGTGCCATTGTCATGACTTTCACCTTGAATGACCTTCCCACTTCTCTCCAGATACCTTAACATGAAGCCACTTTGGAAACTGGTGATCTCAGTTTTCCCATTTGACTTTGAGAAAACCACTTATCTGGCCTCCTCTAAACTCAGTGTTCAAGGAAGCCAAACTCATAGAGTTGGCATCCACATTGATCGGTGGTCACCCTCAACACCCTAATTTATCTCAGGACATATTTACAAAATTACAAAGAGAGGACATTTAGCTACTATCATGTAATTTTTGCCACATAGTGTGTTCGAAAATTCCCACTCTGAAATGCCGGAAAAAGTAAATCAAGCCAAAGTGAAACATTTATGATCAGAGAAATCTGGAGTAGCTTTGGAATTTGTCCCATAAATAATAAGGCATTTTTGGGAAAAGAATGGATTTTGGAAGGAATTGTGACTCTTCTCTAAAGTATAAGCATGGTCGGAGTCTTTGTTTTTGCTGGTGCTTTTGCACAGCAAACAGTTGAAACATTAATCTGAGCAGTACTCGAATGTTCCAGGATCCTCACAGAGCTGTGTGAGCAATACTTCAAATGTGAACACATCCAGTGCCCACACTTGTAAGGGATCAGTCATGCAAGTAATAACAGAGAGCTCTTCCAACGCCTCTGATTCGGCTTTAGAGCTGACCACAGAAATCAACGCTTACCAGAGAAAAGCAAGCTTTAGCTGGGGCACTTGCTTAACAGCACATTCTAAATGTTTAGAAGTTGCTAAGCAACCAGTCCTTGGGTATACCACTGTTGCCTTTGGGAACCCTTTTTAATATGGTGGTTATGAGTGCATCTTGAAGTCAGCCAGACCATGTCAGCTCAGTTGTCCCTCCTGAATGCCTCAGGGCATCACTTACTGCCCTGAGCCCCAGTGTCCTACCACTTCCCCCAAAGCAATGTTCAGAGCATGCACTAAAGTGCCTAACACAGGGATGTCACACAATAGACAATGAAGATAAGCTGTTCTTAAGGATTGAGACTTAAGGATCGAATCCTCCAGATTCATATTTAGAGGTAGAGGTAGGTAGATCTGTAATTTTAGCATTCAGTTGACTTGAGCAAGAGAACCTGACAGTTTTAGGTCACCTTGTGTGCCAAGGTGAGGGAGAAGAATAGAGGAGAGAGAGAGAGAGAGAGAGAGAGAGAGAGAGAGAGAGAGAGAGAGAGAGAGAGAGGTGCTCATAACGTTAGTGCAATGGTGTTGGTGGAGATCCTCTAAAGATAGAATCCATAGCCTTAGCATCAGTCTTGAACTCATACTTGCAAATACTACTGACTGAGCCATCTCCTCGGCCCTAAGTATATACCTCTTAATAGCATTCTCCCACACAATCACAGGGTCATAAGTAGAAAATTGTAAAATGCCAAACAAATATTCTACATTTAAATGGGCATATTTTCCAAATATCCTTACACTTCTTTTTCAATCTGAAAACCCTTATAATTCACCCAGTACATTTGATCTCTCTCTCTCTCTCTCTCTCTCTCTCTCTCTCTTCTCTCTCTCTCTCTCTCTCTCTCTCTTCTCTCTCTGACACCTTTCTCGAGACAGAGTTTCTCTGTGTAGCCTTGGTTGGAACTCTATGTGTAGATCAGGCTGGCCTAGAACTCAGAGATATACTTGCCTCTGGCTCCCAAGTAATGGGATTAAAGGCATGCACCACCATCACCCAGTTAACTTTCACATCTCTTTCATCTTGTCTTATCCCAAATAATTCTACCATTTCTTTTCTTGTGACACAAAGTTCAAATGAGGAGCAGGGCAACCTCTGGGGTTGATTCTCACAGACCCATCAGATGGCAGGAGCAGAGATACAAAAGAGTCTTTGTGCATTGGGTATGTCTTCTTGAAACCCTAGAAGTTTGTATGAGTGAGCCCGGTTAGCCTGCTAGAGGAGGAGATCACATGACCCCTCCCTGTTACCTCTACAGCTGAAAAAACAAGAGATGTAAGCAAAGCCAGCATAAACTCACCCCACCCCTGGCTTACACACTGACCTTAGTTATGTGAGAAAGGCAGCAAGATCCCCCAAGCCCCATCACGTCAGCAACCTAACACAACTCACCCTAGACTGATAAAAAAGGAAAAACCACTAAGTTTAGGGACAATTTGTTATACATCAAAATCTAACTGATAAAAACTATTCTACCTCATCAAATTTCATCCACAATGTGAACCGTAGCCTGTTTTCAAAACCAAATTATAGATTATAACCTTTATCAAAACAAAATTTATACTCAGCCCTTTTCAGTATCCCCAAAACCCTTATGGTTTTAAATTATTTTAGAAAATTACATTCAATTAAATTGAGGATCAATGTCTTACAAATTCCTATACACATACATACTTTCTCACATGGTGGAATTCCTTGGAGCATGCTAACGTGGTTCTGCTCGGTTGTTAACACCAACACACTGCTCAGTACAGATGCAGCTCTCAGTGATCAGCCCAACTTCAAAGAGCCACATTGCTTTTTAAAAGTTTAAAGTAGTAAGAAAATTCACAAGGAGGGTGCTCAGACTTTTCTGTTTTAGAATCATCTAGAAAAGCTTTCAGAACTCCCAAACTCAGGCCACACTCCAGACCTCTGCATCTGAACCTGTGAGGATAGACCCTGGCATCATTTTCTTTGTCTTACAGTGAAGCCAAAGAACCATAGGCACTGTGCCTGCTCATGGCTGCACCTGCAGATGGAATAGCTTTGTCTCCTCAGTCACTGAGAGAACCTAAAATACTGTGTGTGGCTTTCTCACTGATCTGTACTCTGTAGCATCTCTGAAGCACAGGCAGCTTCTTCTCTGCAGCATCCCTAAAGCACATGTAGTACCATCTCTGCTGCATCCCTAAAGCACAGGCAAGCATCTTCTCTACAGTATCCCTAAAGCACAGGCAGTTCCTCACCCCAGTTTCTATTTGTACAATACAAAATGACCTGATGTCTGGACACCACAATCCCCCAATAATGCTGAAAATATGTTTTCTTTCTTTCTTTTTTTCTCTTTTTTTCTTGTATATGTGTGTCTCTTAGATCCTGGAGACTTACCAACACCCCAAAAGGTTTCCAGCTATTAATCAGAGACATAAATAACACATCATTTTCTCAATAGCCCACTCCACTCAGCCTTTTCCACTCTGTCTCTTCCTGCCTGATGGGAAGCACTTTTAAAACCCTTGCAAAGATTGCTCTTGGCTTGCTGTTCTGAGTTCCTCAGCCCCCCAGGCCCATATTTTATAGTTCATCAGAGAGATTCCTACTGCACACAAAATCACTGAATCTACCATGACCTTCCATGAGGATCTTTTGGTATCTTGAGATTTTTATCTATATTTAACAAGTTGGCCCCACAAATCCCCAGCAGTGTCTCTAACCAAGGCATCTCTCAAATGGCAAGCATTTTTCTTTCTAGATTTTAAACTTTCTAAGATACCACCAAATAGTTGCTTAAATCAACACACACACACACAAAGACATAATAAAGAAACCAGTAATCTATGAGGGGGATAAAAGCTAACACCTGATGTTGGAAGTAGCTAGAAGAAATCCAGACAGTCCTTGCCCCAGAGGAGACTTCAATTATTCATGCCCAACTCTTGTACGTGTCCATCCACCCTCTTGCCAAGAATGCCCATCGAATTTGAACCTTGGATTAATCAAGCTGCAATTATTTCATATCAGAATATAGATAATAAAATATGAAGCAGAAAACCCACCCAATGTCCCCAACAGTATTCTAAGGTCAATTACAAACATTTGCCTTCAGCCATAAGAAGAGAAAAATATCTTGTCACTTCTAATGGAATGACATTTGAGATGTGTACCCACCTATGTATAAAGTGTTGGAAAGAGCAGTCAAGGGAACTGGGTCAAAGGAACTCTGAGAAGGAAGAGAAGCCAGGGGAAACACAGATCTGTCAGGCAGTCAGTCCTTCCTTACAGGAAAAGATGGGGCTCAGGGGGTCACTGGATTCTCCTCCAGAGCAGGAGAGTCAAGGACTAAGGAGAAAAATCAGATGCAGGGGAGATCCGAGGTGCTCTAGAAATGCAGATGGAGTTTTGTGTCTAACATGAGAACCAAGTTGACAATTACAAACAGATTTCAGAAAACCACAAACCAGTTTGTAGAGAATGGGTTCGAGTAGAGTTCAAAGAGGAAAACCATGATTGCCTTTCTGGGCAGACAGAACCCCCGCCAGCCAGATATTTCCAAGAGTCTAACTTGGAAGAACTTTTCCTTCTTTTAGTCGTTTAACAAGCCATCCATTGCCCCAGAGTAAGTCCTTTCAAGCTACTGTAGTTCCATCTTAGCATGGAGGCGTCAGACTGAGCACTGACTTCTATGTTCTTCCGTAGCCACACACAGTATTACATCATTGCGCTTGTCAAACCGGCAAACAAGGGCTCCAAGGTTTTTAATTGAATGTGCCCAGGTGGTAGCTCCAGCGCTATTGGTGCATGATCTGCTTGAGAAAGATAAAGTAATGGTTCAGAAGAGAGGAGTGCTGTCGCCTCGCTCACCTGGAGGTTCACTATATGTGCCTGATGTCCCAACTCTAGCCAAAACTGACTGGATCAGAGTATACGTGGGCTGCTGTGTACTGTCTGCTTGTGCCATCCTGCACATGGAGGGAAGGTGAGTGGGTGCAAGAGAAGCCTGGGTCGTACCCTGGCTTTGAGTTACATGTATCTGGAAGGAAGGTACTTTTCCAAATGTCACAGATTCTCACTATAGGCCGGTGGCCATCAGGTTGTGTCCAGATTCCCTTCCTCTGATTGGCTGATTCAAGTGTGTTTCTCACGGTGCATCAAGAGCTGTGCCAGCTCCCGAGGGTTGGGAGAGAGCTCAGCACACGCTGCGGTTACAGAGGAAGAGTTCAGTTCTCAGTACCCACATCAGGCAGCCGTAACCCCAGCTTCTGGGGAAATGGACTTTTCTGGCCTCTACACCTGTGCTTGCACACACATATCTGCACACAGATATACACACATGCCCATAAATTAAAATAATTTTTAAAACTTTTAAAAGCTGCACCCAGGAGCCTTTAAGGTGGGCTCTCTGAGTGATGTGTCTGGTCAGCCAGTGTAGTTTCCTCTTACGTTCCCTCACTGATGGAGACTCCAGATGTGAGGAAGTTATCAATGTAATCCCTCAAGCAAGCCCTCCAATTAGTTTGATCAGATGGCTTTTAACCAGCTGTTTGGTTATTAGAAAACATCTGTGAAGGGTTCAGTAAGCAGAATCGCACAGCCTGGTGAAACAACACTAGCCTGGTATGTGGAAAACCCTGGGTTCCACCTTCAGCTCACAAAGAGCAGTGCACGAGAGAAAACACTGGGACAGAACCATTTTATTGGCTTAGTTCATACTCCAATTAGCTTCTCAAAAGCATTGAATGTGTCAAAACAAAGTGCTGGGTTTTTTCTGTGTTGTCAAGTATCTACATAACTTTTTGTTTACATGAGTGTGCCCGTGTTCTTTGTTACACACATAATATATGTCTCCTGTGTCAACTTCAAAATATACACACTTATGATTCCTCCATGATGCCGGCACCTGGGGATAATTGCTCCAACATATGGTAATTTCTACTTCCAGTTTTTTTATTCACATGTCCAAAAAAATCTGGATGCTAACCAGGTTTTTGTTACAAGAACTGCCTTCGTGCAGAGCCTGCCTGCCTTGATATGCCACTTGTGTTAATAACAGTATTTAAATCGAGGCTAAAAGCACTTAGGGAGAAATCATAACTTGGGTAACAGATTTGAGTGACTGTCAGCTGCCAGAAGGCACTGCTGTGGCCTTGGTGGTAAGGGTATGACACTCCAGTCTAGTTACCCGTGATCCCCTGGAGTATTAAATTCCTGCTGGCAAAAGAAGAAGCAGGAAACAGTTGTCTCTTTTGGGAGCTCATTCAGCTTCAAGAAAACAAGCAAGAAGGCTGAGTGGTGCACGCGTTTAATCCAGCATTCAGAACCAGAGGCAGAGGCAGGTGGATCTCTCTCTGGTAGTTCAAGGACAGCTTGGTTTATATAGTAAGTCTCAGAACAGCAAGGGCCATATAGTGAGTCCCTGGATTGGATCAGATAGATAGAGAGGTACATAGATTAGATAGATACATAGATAGATACATAGATAGATAGATAGATAGATAGATAGATACATACTACATACATACATACATACATACATACTATAGATACATACATAGGTACATACATACATACATACATACATATACAGACATGATAGATAAGATAGATAAAAAAGGGAAGAAAGAAAAGAGTAAAACAAGAATCACTAAGAGATTAGTCCTTTGCTTGGAAAACTGGGGACCACCAAATGGCCTCAGACAGATCTCGGTGTTAACCACCTTGGGAAGTGAACAGGAGACAACCACTTCAGAAATCTTTGCAACTCAACTGTAAATGCAGATTGATTTCCCTGGCCTTGAATAGCACGAAGTTCCTGTTTGGGTGCCAGCTTTGTAGGTTATGAAGCAAAAAGCACTTTATGTAAATGGACACACCATAGGGAAAACTATTAACACCATAGAGAACGTTTGCCATTGGGGTTGGGAGGGCTAGAAAGGGGAGCATGGCACCTGCAGTGAATTAAGACGCGGACTTCGTTCCTGGTGTTCTGCCTTATCATGTGCCCAGAAACGTAAGACCAGCTGACTGAAGAAATGAAGTCTCTGAAGCTAGGGCTCAAAATAAGTCTTACAAGTTCTTTCTGTCAGGTGCGTTTTACCAACAAAGAAATGAATGCCTGGCGTAGTTCCTCTCTACTTTCTCTAAACAAAAGATTCTGATCCATGTGAGCCACTTTGGGACTTGTCTGACACCTTCATGGTTCTCAGTCAAGGACCCAATTTCGCCCTCTGCTGGCAGAGCAAGGAAGTTCTGTTCTGTGCTGTGACTCAGAGCTTCTCAAGGCACCTGGGCTCTGATTATCTCCATAACTCTAGTACCGCTTTATCTTTTTCTTGACAACCTCCCCTTCTCCATCTTATCGTTCGGTTCCCTGAAGCGCCCCCTATGATCAATCCCTGGCAAGCACAGTGCACTCAATGCTTTGTTTCCAGATGTTTTAAGTAACCCAACCAAAGGCCATATTTCACTTTAGAAATACAAACCAAGGTCATATTCTTTTAATATTCAAGTTAACCCAGATCTGTATGCCATTCACCATGAAAATGGCTTGCACTCCCTCTTAAAATGAGCCCAAATATCCTTATGCTTGCTGGATTGGCATTTGTACATATCTAAGAAAGCCCAGGCAAAAGGGGTCAACCCCAGCGACCAGATCATGAAGATGGGGCAGAGAAAGAGTTTGGCTTTTCTACATATCTACATTATACAAATTTTTCCTCACACTTGTACACAACCCCAGAACTCCTGTGGTATATGGTATGCCTGCGTCCAAATCTGGAGGAGGAAGAGCCAGAGACACAGAGGCACAAAGTGGATTAATACTTAAGTGCCTCTTTATGAAAAAGAAATCTTTCCCAAGCTCAGTCAGCAGGCCTGAAAGCCTTTGGTGTTTCTTCGAAGCTAGAACACTGTCCTCTCTACCTCTCATCCCAGCAATAGAAGGTCATAACCATGAAGGAGAGTGCATTAGCCAAACTCTCTTATGGACTCCAGTCCCCCACCACCTTTTAAGCACTGAACACCCAACTCAGAGCCTTGTATGTACTAGGAAAGCATTCTACCACTAAGCTTAGTCCCTAGTACTTAAAAACAAAAACAAAAACCAGATTCTCACTGTGTATCCCAGGCTGGGCTTGAACTGACCTCAACCTCCTGTAGCGCTGGGATTACAGGTGAGCATGTGTACACCCAGCTGAAATTTAGCTTTGAGTCTGGTGACCAGCTCCATCCTTTGAGGATTCCACTCTCTCATCCCACCTCTCTGCCTATTTCTGCTTTCTCTGGGGACCTCAAAACTTCTGAAACAGTTTTAATAGCAATGCCAAATTCTGACCAAAAAGTCTCTCGGGCTTTTGTCCACAGACAGGAAGTATGGCCAGTGGCCATACAATCTGATACTCTTCATTCTCCCGCCTGTCCCTTGGTACTGCCCTCAGAGCAGATGAAGCCAGAGAGGCAGCCTTGAGTTCTACTTAGTCAAGCCAGCCCACCAGTATCTTACACAGCCGTTCTACAGAACCCTAGAAAAGCAGGTGGGTTGGGTGAAAGGTGGAAGCTGAGACACCGTGAGCCTCCACTGAGGAGGCCCTATCTGCCTAACTACA
The DNA here is from genome assembly GCA_021653895.1 of Mastomys natalensis. Lineage (NCBI taxonomy): Eukaryota > Metazoa > Chordata > Mammalia > Rodentia > Muridae > Mastomys > Mastomys natalensis. Next base: position 117,034 of record JAJTUV010001391.1, read on the forward strand.
CATGAACCTCCACTGAGGAGGCCCTATCTGCCTAACTACAGTAATTCACGGAGCTAAATGGCATTTAATTTCAACAGCCTTACAAATGTGTCAATGACAACGGCACAGTCTTAATTTGATTTCTAACTATTCCACAAGAGACACACAGACATAGAAAAATGATGGAAGGGATTTGTTTTTTAAGAACAGAGCCCACTCCCTCCCATACTTTGGAAGACTGAAGGGACACCATGTCTACAGGACTGAGGGCAGGAAGCGTTGCTGAGAAATCTTGCTTTGGAATACTGCTTCCCCCGTCTCAACAAACATGTGTTCATCAATCTCGTGTGTGGCCTTGACCTCTGCCCAACAGATGACTTAATAGAGCCCCACAGAGCTCTTTGTGACAGGACCCACCCCAAAGCCTTATGCAAATGCTTTTATGCTTTGACTCAGCAATACCACTGCTGGGAATCTGTCATACAAATATCCTTGCACGTGCACCAGAAGTTGTTCTATATACTCATTCACTGATGAACTGATGAATACATACACCATTCAGTACCACAATACTCTAAGAAGGAAAAATTGGAAATAACTTATTTTGTAAATTTGCAGATATCTTGAAACTATTAAACCAACATATCCAGCAACCTGGGTTTTAAAAGATAGCAACCAAAAAAAAAAATAAAAAAAAAAAAAAAAGTAAAGGCCAGGCAGTGGTGGTGCACATCTTGTGAGCACATCTTGGTGCACTTGAGAGGCAGAGGCAGGTGAATTTCTGTGTTCGAGGCCAGCCTGGTCTACAGAGTGAGTTCCAGGACAGCCAGGACTACACAGAGAAACCGTGTCTCAAAAACCAAAAAAAAAAAAGATAGCAACTGTGTATTCCCACAATAGACTATATTATAGTAGAAAGATGAAGAAGTCATATATATATTAGAAGAATGTAAAGATACCCCCAGGAAAAACAGGGGTGCACCAGGTAAATGGGGAGGAATGCTAATTTACGTATCATTTTATGTGCTTTAATTTTTTAATTGTGTTGAGTACACTATTGACTGAGAAACTGTCCTACAGTATGACACTTCATAAGGACATTGGTACCACAATCAAACTGTGTGTTCCAATTCCTCATAACCAGTAACTTTGTAGTGGGATCTTTACCTCTGCCACCCATTGTTTCTAGGAGATGTGGTGGTGGGAAAAGAATTCAGGAAAAGAATCACTTTCAAGATGAAAAGTAACTTAAAAGAAATTGTTGGCCTATGGCTGTGACTCTGAGAGATTGTCTTACTGTGAGAGGGCCCAGCCCACTGTGGGTGGCACCATCCCTAAGAAAGTGGACCTAGGCTGCACAAGAAAGCAAGCTGAGGGAATTGAAGCCTGTGGATGAGCCAGGAAGCAGTGTTCCCGGTGGTTTCTGCTTCAAGATTCCGCCTTGAGTTCCTGCTCTAACTTCTCTCAAAGATAAACTGTAACTAGGAAACATTAGCCAAATTAAACCTTTCTTTCCCGGTTTGCTTTTGGTCAGAGTGTTTTATCACAACAACAGAATAAACTAGGACAGACCTTGTGCTTTTTCTCCTCTGCACACACTGACCAATATTCAAGTACTGTGCTGGTAGGAAGGAGTGACTTAATGGAGTTCAATAATGGCAATCTCAGGCTCACCAACAATTCAATGTTGCCCTTTAGAAGCCAAATATCTTTGAGAGATGTTATTCTGTGCTGGCATTAACCCACTCCAATGTCCTGTATAATAATGGTATGTCTTCCAGGGAACACACTTTGTGGTAGGGTGTGTGTGTGGCATGGGGGTTGCTATGGTTTCATCTCCTAGGACTTCACATGTTTGAAATTCACTCTGTGGTGATAAGAGGTGATGGGACCTGTAAGAGGTGGACCCTGTTGTGAGGTCTTAGGTCACTTGGAACATGTCTTGTCATATGACTCCTTTCTTGCAAGAGCTCCCATCATGCCATGAAAATATGTGCCAAGAGCTAAGGCTGGCATAATGCCCTTAAACCTCCAAATCTGTACCCTAAATAAATACTCTTTTGTTTGTAAAGTACCCAGTCTGGGGTATTTTGTTACAGTAATAAAAAAAAAAATTAAGGGGGACTGACCAATCCAGGTATAATATTTTCAAAATGTTACAACTGTTGAATTTTATTATGTCTCTCAAGTGGATTTAAACATACAACCTCCTGGCTCCAAATTAAAAAGTCTCCTTCTTCATCTATCCATTTCCTCCACATCCATTTCAGCTACTGAGACCTCTACTCAAGGACAGGTGTTGAGTTCAGCACGCACAATGTTTCACATTCTTTTTGCCCTTCCTCCCCTTAGAGCCATTTTATAGAGTTCCACTAAACCTCTCTCACCTAGAAAGGCTTCAGAGAAAAGATCATTTTTACTGACAGCTTGAGAAACTGCTCTGACTATGGGGTGGGGGGAGTCATTAATTATTAGTATCTCATCTGACTAAGGAATCTCCACTTCCAGACTTGTAAACGTATGCACCAAAGTTAGGACACAAAGTTGTCTCCAACTGTATACTGAGAAATCTCCAACCTTTCAACCCCCTACTTATCCAAGATTCATGGCTTCAGCTCATCTCAGTACCATGCCACAGGTAAGGCTCCTCATCCAGGGGAATGCTCCCTGCCCCCTTGTAGCCTTGTCACCCACATGACCAGCCTCATGATCCCCTGTGCACCTGACCCCACCAGGGTGTAACTCTTGCCAGCCAACACCTCCCACCCAAGTCTTGAAGTTCTCTCCTTTTCAGCCTTAGGCTTTCTCCATCACACAAGGAGTTCCATGGCTCAGATGGAAGGACAATCACTCTCAAGAAAACTGTCCAGAAAAGAAAGTTCTAGCTGCTCTGTGCTGCCACAGACAACCACAAGGCAGGTTCTCCATGCTTTTGCAGGAGATGTGAGCTCCCGTTGGCAACGGCCTCCCTTGCACACAATGCATTGGCTCTCTCCAGCCCATGCCACTTCCTGCACACCCTACTCTTCCTACTTCCCATAAACCACCTGCACTCAAATTTTTTGGGGGGTGGTTTTGAGGATCCTGAATTAAGACAATTACTTCAATACTCTAAGGCGCTGTCCTCATTGTCTCCTGGGGAACTGCCTGCTGGTCCCCTGACAAATCTATTATGCTGAGGTCAGGACATCAAATTGCTAAGATGACAACTATGGGTTTCTGGATCTGTGTGAAGGAGACCCTGACCTAACCTACTTTGGAGAATGCTGTGAGTACACCAGAGGGCCCTAAGGGTCTGTTTGTCCCATTTATAAGCTGGTAGACACGGGCAGGGAAGGTTGAAGCCGATAGCTGAAGTTGATAAGCACCCACCTTTGAAAGCATGCCCTAAAGAGTATGTTCAGCTATCTAGCTACAGCGTCAGTCTACTTGTACGAAACCAAAGCAAAACAACCAAGCCTTTCCTCCAGTCTGGAAGCTGTACTTTCCAACCACAGCGCCAACCAAACCACAGCCTCGTCCTGGAAGGAAAGAAGCCAGGTCTCATCGTACTAGTGAAGGGGATAGGAAGGCAGGACAGCGGGTCAGTTTTTACACAAGCTAGGACAGGCAGACCCCAATTCCAAATACTTTCCAAGTCCTCTATATGGGAAGTTTAAATTGTCAGCTTATTGGCCCGGCCCCATCTAGAAAATGTTCTCCGTGACCAACATACAGTTACTGCTTCAGTGGGGGTACTTAATAAATCCCTCCGTTTCTGGGAGAAATAAAACAACTCCTCTAGAAACAAAGCAAGGGCTGTTGGGTCTCCTCGGATAGGCTGGAAGTTAGACTCGGATTATTTTTGAATAGCCAAGGATACTACAGCAAAGATCATCCTAGTTTGGACCAGAATCGAGGTTTTGTGCAGGGCAAGCCTTGCCATCACCATAATTTCCAGCTTTGTCTCTTAAGATCTGGATTGCAGTATGGGAGCCTCTGTCTCAAAGATGTCCAGCTGCTGAGGTCTCATCGGGTTCGAGAACTTACAAAGCTCATGGAAGGACCGCCCGGAAGTCGGAGACCCTAATTCACCCGAGCTGGGAGGCAGGCGTGTCCCGGGGGCGGAGTCGGGCGCCAGGAGGGGCGGGACACCTGGGCCGGGTCCCAGGCTGTGGGATGAGCTGCAGAGCGAAGCAGCAACTCCAGAAAGACTGATGCGCCTTAGAAGCGCGAAGACCAGAGCAGGACCGAGCGACACACGCCCACCAAGTACGCAAGTCTCAGCCAGCTCTAGCTAGTGTCCCCACAGCCCAGCAGCGCCCACCTACGGCAGCGCCACCGACCTGGGGTGCGCTCCTGGAAGCACCAAGGCAAGTGAGTGCTGGGTGGCTGCGGGCGGACTTGGGGCACGACGCGTCTGTTTCAGGAGATCCCTCCTGCCTCCGGACCCTGGGATTGAGGATTGGGGACTAGGGGACTCGGGTACAGCCCGGGAACCGCGGACTCGGTGGAAGGCGTGCGGACAAGGAAGTGGGTGTGTGAGCGGTTCCTGCGCCCTGCCCTGCAGGCAGCTCCGGTGCCCGGCTTTGTTTCTTGGGTTTGAATTCCCCACTGGATACCTAATCCCTGGCCAGTGTCGCGCTGAGGCGAGTGAGAGACGCGGGGACCTGCAAACGGGCTCCCTCTTCCCACAGTCTACAGGCTGGTGCTGAGAAGCCGGCTGGAACGCCCGCTTATTTGTCCCTGGTGGCGATCTTTGGGAGACCAATAGATGCCCCAGAGGGAGGACACTGGGATCCAGACTCCACTGGAACCCCGCTGGCCAGGTAGGGTGGAGCGCGCAGCTGATTCGTGTGTAGCAAGTCGGGATTTCACTAACACCCGTGACTGCTGTTCCTGGTTAGAGTGGCGATTCCCGTCACCCGTGCTCTCTCCCGGCCCTCGTAAGCTGGGCAGACCTCGCTATCCAGTTTGATAGCTTCTTGCTACCCCTACCTAGCTTGGCACTGGCAGGTGTACTGAGGTGGCAGAGGAAAGCCATTCATTGAGATGGACCAAGTCAAGTTGGAGTCTTCTCGCTTGCCCCATAGCAGCTACCTCCTGGGAGCTAACACTTTGGAGGCTCTCTTTCCTCTCCCTCCTGTGGACGCCTCTAGACACCAAAAATATAAAGGAGTTCTCAAGCAATGGACAGCCCCTAGACTCCCTGATCATCCCCATCCAATCTTAGGAGGCTATCAGTTCAGTCTGGTCTCCAGCAGCCACCGTTCAGAAAACACAGACCGTGACAAGGCTCAGTTCCTCCTTAGTCGGGGTTGGCTCTGGTTGGGAATCTGGGAACCTAGGGAAGGAGTCAGGAGCTGATCCAGAGTTCGTGGCCGGCAGCCTGGGGAGAAAGGATTTATCCTAGAGCAGGGCTTCTTAAATTTTTCCATTCAGAAGGACCTCATTCACCAGAGAATTTCTTACATGTCCCTGGGTTTGTAAGTGTATAAAGTAGGAATATAATTCAAACACTTACTAATAATAAATCATTAATGTATTTAAAAACAATTCTTTGATATGCATATAATTTACCATTTATGAATGAGGAAAACAAATTTGCATAGTAATGAGATGGATTGCGTATTTTTACATAAAGAAATCTTGTTTGAATATTTGATACAGCATGTAGAACATTTTCCAGAGTTGAATGATACTTTGATTTTATAATGTCAATGCTGGGAATGCCTCTTCATAGAAACACATGGTACAAATGGCGAGCTTGCTTCAGGGCTGTTTCAGACACTGTTAGAAGTTCTGTCCTAATCCCTAGCCAAATTTCATTTCGTGATTTTTTTTTTTAAATGAAACTCCAGCCAACTGCTCAAACAGCAATTTTTAAAATTTTTATTTTATGTGTGTGCGTATGTGTGCACATGTGTATCTGTGTGCATTGTGTGTACGTCTGTGTGCAGTTTGTGTAAGGTGAGGGGGGTTATTGTCTGAGGCCAGAAGAGGGTATCAGTTCCCCAGAATTTGGAATCACAGGCAGTTATGAGCAATTCAATGTCGGTGCTGAGAACTGAATTCTGAACTCTGGTCTTATTTAAGAGAGCTCCTACAAGAACAGCAAACTTCTGTGACCACTAACCATCTCTCAGTCCTTCCTTCAAATAGAAATTTTTATTCTTTCACCATTAAGTTATTTATTCACTTTACATCCTGATCGCTGCTCACCCTCCTCCTTCACATATTCTCTCCCCTATCCCCACCTCCTCTTCTCTGAGAAGAGGACTATCCCCCACTCTGGCACATCAAGTCTTTACAGGGCTGGACGCATCCTCTCCCACTGAGGCCAAACAGGACAGCCCAGTTAGAGGAACAAATTGCACAGACAGACAACAGCTTTAGGAATAGCCCCTGCTCCAGTTGTTGGGGACCCACATGAAGACCAAGCTGCACATTTGCTGCGTATGTGAGGGGAGGTCTAGCCCTTGTATGTTCTTTGATTGGTGGTTCTCTCTCTGAAAGCCAGCAAGGATCCAGTTAGTTGGCTCTGTTGGTCTTCCTGTGGAGTTCCTATCCCCTTCAGGGCCCTCAGTCCTTCCCCCAACTCTTCCATAAGAGTCTCCAAGCTCTATCCAAATTTGGCTGTGGGTCTCTGCATCTGTTTCAGTCAGCTGCTGGGTGGAGCCTCTCAGAGGACAGTTATGCTAGGTTCCTTTCTGTAAGCATAACAGAGTATCATTAAGAGTGTCAGGATTGGTGCTTGCCATGGAATTCTGAATTCTGGTCTTATTCAAGAGAGCCCACAAACCCCTGTGACCATTAAGCCATCTCTCAGTCCTTCAAATAGAAATTTTTAAATCAAAACCTTTCAGCACAATAAATCCAAGGATACACTAATTTGTATCTAAATGCAACAATATATCCACTGTGTAGCATCCACTGTGTAGTCTTTGTTTTCCATAATTAAACTGTTATGTTTCTATGAGAACAGAAAGCTTTGCGTGTACAATAATTGTACATGTGCAATTCACAGCACATGAGTTTGAGGCAAGGTGTTTCAAGCCCTGTTCATGGGCACTGCAAAGCATGATCACACACAGGGAAAGTACATATGTGTGTTCAGAAACAAGGCTACAATGAAGTGTCCTGATACAACTTGGTTGAAGCTTGCCAGACACAGCCTGGATTCATTATGTGTCTAATTTTGCTTTTTGAATTGATTTTTGTCCACTCAGAAACCATTTACGGTCACCCTTTTTTTTTTTCCAATGCCACTTTCAGTTATGCAAGCCCCATAGTTTAAGAGTCTGGCTTCTAGAGCTCCTAAGCAAAGAACAGAAGAGTAGCAGGAAAACCACTCCTAGCCACCACCAAATACATTCCTGTCCCGCCCCTGCCTTGTGCCATTGTCTGATATGCTGTTGAGAGTAACAACAGTCAAACCAGCACTGTTGCTGGAAGAAGGGCAAGGGTACACATTCTTCTTGGGTTTCTATGGAGATTCCAGCTCATTCTGTGGCCAGCAGCAGATGGCTTCCCATCTCCTTGGCCCTGGGTGGGTCTCGTTGAACTGTACCTAGGGGACTCTTGGGGAAATAGTTCCAGATCTGATGTTTGCTGACCACTGGTTCTATCTCCCCCCCAGATCCTGGATGGTATCAGTTCTCCCCAAGGATTCCAACAGGGACCTGCGCACACTGGCCCCAGCTGAAGTGCTGAACTCCACGTGGGCATATCTCCCTGATACACACCAGCCTATCTGTTGCATCATCAACATGGGAGACCAGAACAGAAACACTAGCTTTGCACCGGACTTGAATGCACCCCAAGACCATGTCTCCTTGATCCCCTTAAACTACAGTTATGGTGATTATGACCTTCCCCTGGATGAGAATGAGGATGTGACCAAGACACAGACCTTCTATGCAGCCAAAATTGTTATTGGCGTGGCGCTGGCAGGCATCATGCTAGTCTGCGGCATTGGCAACTTTGTCTTCATCGCTGCCCTCGCCCGCTACAAGAAGCTGCGCAACCTTACCAACCTCCTCATCGCTAACTTGGCCATCTCTGACTTCCTGGTGGCAATCGTCTGCTGCCCCTTTGAGATGGACTATTATGTAGTACGGCAGCTTTCCTGGGAGCACGGTCATGTGCTCTGTGCGTCTGTCAACTACCTTCGTACTGTCTCCCTGTACGTCTCCACCAATGCTCTGCTGGCCATCGCTATTGACAGGTGAGGTTCAACTTCAGTTCTCACAGACTGGCATGACTCCAGATGTGACAGCTCAGTGATTGGTCACAGGGCTAGAGGAGACATTCTCCTGATGTGTTCTGGTCACCAACATTTGCACAAGTTGGAAGCTTCCGAGTCTCATAGTTCTGGTCATGCCCTGAGATACTGTCTCTGCTTCAGATACAGGCAGCACATGCCCTACAACATAGAGACAAAAAGCAGAAAACTCAGGCAGCAACTGTTTAAAAGTCATAGGAGAGTTAACCAGAGCAGCTTCTAGTCAACACAATGGGTAGCAAGTTTTTCACTGTAGCCAGATCCAGATGCAGGTGTTCCATCACTTAGGAAGTATCCTGTACCCCGGACGATTTCCTCTGCCAGTCTTAGTAATCACTCTCTGTCAACGCAATCCAGTTCTGTCTGTTCTTTAATCACTTTGTTAGAATTGTGGAGCATGGCTCACCCCTTCTGGTGGTTTTTGTTGCAGAGCTGATTTGAAAATAAGATGGCAGAATTGGCTTACAGGAAAGAGAAGGACATGTTTGCTTTTGCTGTTTTGCATGTATCTGCATGGTTATTTACATATATTTGCATGAGCTGTCCCAGAAGTCCTTGCTCTGCTATAAATTTGTGGGTACAAATTGTAACAGCAGCAAATGAGAAATCTTGTGTGTTTCATTTAGGTTCCTAGTTTCAGGCCAGCATTGTCACCGGTGGTCAGGTGGGGGATAGGGGAGACTGTTGATCCACCCGCCCTTTTGAGCTGCTCTGAGATGCATTCTGAAGATGAGCTTCCTGGCCTCCCCTTTTGTCTCCTTCAGCTCTTCAGTTTCTCGCTTTTTCTGGTGCTGTTTAGTGCTTTTTAATATACCAGTTAGTTATTTTTCAGTTATATTAATAAAAGGCACAGGAGCAAGATACCTCTCCCTTTATATAGCAAAATGCCCATGGAGAAAGCACCTTTATTACAGCCCCAAGGCTCTGTAGTCCTAAAACCAGCCTATGAAATGCGTACATGCCAGCCAACTGTACAAAACTCCTCAGGAAAATCACAGACTAGCACTTGCTACAGTGGTAGAGTCTTCTTCCTGAGCCCCACCCACCCACCCACCCAAGTCGCCTGAATAGGAATCCCTTGAGCTGGAGTTGCAAAAATCTGTGGTTTTATTCACTTTCCTGAGTGAGTCTAACATTTGCTGAAATGAGAGTGAGTATTGTTGTCCTCACGCCTCATCCCCTCGTAAGCCGTGTCTGTGACGTCAATCTTTCCATCCTATGGTGTGTGATGCTAAGGCTGCTTAGAAAGCAGTCACCCTGGCACAGACAGCAGAGGTTCCATGTCACCTAGCCACCTCTTCCCCATGCAGCCTTCACACCCCATCAGCCATGCCTTGTCCCCCGACCCTGTGTGACCATCATTCTCCACCTTTCTTCCTGTCCCTCACCCACTTACCCCATCCCTTATGTTCAGCTCTAACTAAATCCAGTACCTGCCACTTGGCAACTTATGATGGACACTTCGATGCTCTGTTGACCTGTCTCTTGCTCCCCAGGAGGTTCTATCTGCACCCTAAAACCCAAGTTCATCCATATGAAGTGTCTGAGAATAAATCACTATTGCTGGCTTTTCCTAAGAATTCCTTTGCTTATGAAATCTCCAGAAGTCCCAATGTCATAGGATATAAATCCTGAGTCTAGCACTGTGGTCTATGCAGCATGACCCTCCAATTCATATTGTGTATGGAGATCTAGAAGTCCCCAGCTATGTATTTTAAAACTATCATCATGTCTTTGGTCTTGCACTGCCTCTACACTAAGATACCTATATCTTGGTTTGTGTTTTTTCCCCCAAACCTCTGACATGTGCAGGGATCCATGTGCAGGTGACACCAGGAAGTACTGTGTGGGAAATGAGAAGTGAGGATAGTAAATACACTATAAAGTTCTGTGGTGATTGCTGCTAAGACATCCTTGGAGTAGGTGTGGATCACAGCGCAGAGTTCTCCCAGGCATGGGAGGAGGGAGTTGAATTGTTTGTATATGTGCACTTACAAGCAATTAGCAAAGGATTTTCTCAAAAAGCTACGGTAAAATTGGATCATCAAACCAGAGAATAATACAAAAAAGAGACAGATTTACATGACAAGGTCTCACACAATGTATCCAAAACGTGAGCTTGAGGTTACTCCATAGTGCTAACGAGGCGGAATAACGCATATCTGACCCTAGCTCTAGGAAGCATATACTGAAGGCTGGCAGAGGATAGCAGATTGGTGTGAAAGGTGGCAGCTCGTTCGGTCTGAGCTACTCTTTAACTAGTCGCAGGTCTCACCATGTAGCAGATGACGTTGAGCCTGATTCTTCTAGGCTACAGCATGAACTCAGACCTAGTCCTCAGGAGCACTCCCATGCTGCAGAGGCTGTGGGCGCTTCGTGGGTCTTCATGCTGGAGCTCCACAGATTTACAAGAGCACGTGGAACCTCTGGCCTTAGAGCACAGCCCTAATAAGTAGCACCTGCTGCCATCATCAGCCTCTAAAATAATCAGAAAAATGGATCAGACATCTCTACCCTTCCCTGATGGGGCTGATTTTAGAAAATAGGTCTTTTTACTGGGGCCATGATGGGGGGGCCATGTTGTTTCCTGGGATCCTATTTTTATTCACCTCAGATGTAGAAACAATTTAAGTTTCTTGTGAGTTAGAAGAGACTCATTAGTCACTGCTTTCCCACCACACAGGTTTTCTCCTAAGAACCTCTAAAAGGACTACCACCTGCCGCCTGTCAGACTTCTGGCCTCCAACACTGCACTATCTCTATGGTAGCATTTCAAGCTAGGGCATTTATTATCAGGGCTACAGGAAACAGCCACCCAGTGGGGCTTAAGCACCAGTCCATGCTCAGCCTGAGCTCCTGCAGAAGCACCAGTCTCCCCGTGCATTTCCATTCACCATTTCTTCAAACATGCCTGTTCTGCTGTGCAGAAACTCCAGAAGGGCCACCGCATGCTGTCTTTGCAAGCTGAGCCCAGAGACAATGCTCATGCAGAGGAGGTGCTATTTCTAGTGTCAGAGTTGAAGGAATCCGTTGACCTCAAAAGCATACATACACACTCAAGCAGGCAGTTGGCAACAGAGACCTTGCAGATGTCTCTCTTGCCAACAAATGAATCATAGGAAGCGATCAGCATACGCCAAGTACTATAACTCCGTCATACATTATAGATGTTTACTTTCTTGGAAGCTGACACAAATTCTGACAGATTGTCAATTAAGCCATTATTATCCCCACTTCCCAGATGCAGAGACTAATTCTCAGGAGCGTTATCCAAGTGTGCAGTTTGGAAACAGACCTGCCTTACACCTTCCGAGTCGGTGCTCTTGCCTTTCTGATTTACTTGAAGTTATCAATGAATTTTGGAATGTCCTTCTGAGTAAGAAAGATGTGTTGGATGACAAAGTATTTGAGTGTAAGAGTTAAGGATAGCCAGGCAGATTATCAATCAGGGCGTGTGTGTGTGTGTGTGTGTGTGTGTGTGTGTGTGTGTGTGTTTAATACTAGCCTGATCTACAGTTAAGTTCCAGGCCACCCAGGAAGAAGGTAAGTATGGGGAAATGACAACAAAATAAGCAGAAATGTGAAGGTTTTTTGCTTGAGTTATTGATATACTGTGAGTTATTGATATACTGTGAGTTATTGATATACTGTAGTTATTGGGTTTTATGAGTTATTGAATACTGTGAGTTATTGTACGTGATTATTGATATACTGTGAGTTATTGTATACTATGAGTTATTGATAACTTGAGTTATTGGATGTGATATTGATATACTGTGAGTTATTGACATACTGTGAGTTATTGATATACTATGAGTTATTGGTATACTGAATTATTGGTGCACTGTGAGTTATTGATATACTGTGAGTTATTGATATACTGTGAGTTATTGATATACTGTGAGTTATTGGTACACTGTGAGGTATTGATATACTGTGAATTATTGACATACGTGAGTTATTGATATACTATGAGTTATTGGTATAATGAATTATTGGTGCACTGTGAGTTATTGGCATACTGTGAATTATTGGTGCACTGTGAGTTATTGAGACACTGGGAGTGGTAACAGGACCAGATTGAGAGCAGTTTTAAGCCATATATTTGTTTTCTAGTCTCTAAGGACTTTGGATTTAGTACAGTACACAAAGTAATGAATGCCCAACAAAGGTATTTGTATCCAAATCCCCCAAACCCATGACTGTGCTGCACTGCATGCTAAGGAGGAGCAAAGTAATTCAAGGAGCTGTGGTTGCTGATCCTTTAAAACAGAGGCTGTACTCGGTAAGGTGGAGGCGATGGATGGCAAAGGTTCTTACCTGAAGAAGGCAGGCAGTGTCATAATAGGTCTACATGAGGAAGACTCCGCTAGCCATTGCTGGCTTTGAAGGAAGGAGAGGCTCTGAACCAAGAAATATAGGCAGTTCTTGAAAAGTTAGAGACTCAAACAACAACACAACCCAAACAAAAGCCCCTCCCACCAGGTTGTCCTGAGAACCCCTAAAAAGTGCCACTTGCTGGCACCCAAGATTACCCAGTGAAACCATGTCAGACTTCTGGCCCCAACACTGCACTAGCACAATGATGCCATTTCAAGTATCACTTTTATTATAAAGGCAACAGGAAACAGTTTGTCCAGTTATCACAGAGAGAGAGACAGAGACTGTGAGATGTCTCAGTCAAGTGGTGAGGCGGATGCCTACAGCGACTGTGAGATGTCTTGGTCAGGTGGGGAGGGTGCCTATCTGTTCACCTCTCCAGCCCTGTAATGCTCATGCTCCTAGCCTGGTCACACAAATAGGTGGAAAGCTCCAGAAGTTGCTATGGTAACACCCAGCAGGGGACCCCGTGGTTGGGATGGATCCAGCTTTCTCCTCCATATCCAGAAGCTTCAAGTATGGAATCTATTGAAGAGTCACCAGCAAGCAGGTACAGATGGGACAAAATAACAGAAATACTGCAAGGGACAGAGAATAGTAACATGGCAGGGGGATTCTAAGTCATGTCAGGGTTTTGGAAAGGTGATCAAAGGGTTTGGTTAGAAAAAAACGTCAGGCCGGGCAGTGGTGGCGCACGCCTTTAATCCCAGCATTCGGGAGGCAGAGGCAGGTCGATTTCTGAGTTCGAGGCCAGCCTGGTCTACAGAATGAGTTCCAGGACAGCCAGGGCTACAAAGAGAAACCCTGTCTCGAAAATCCAAAAAAAAAAAAAAGAAAAAAAAGTCAGACAGAATTTTCTTCTGCTCTTGGCCCACCGTTTGTGAACAGCAGACATCGCAAGGATGTACTTGTGAGTATTTTTTAGTAGATACTTCCTGCTCGTGCCCCACACACTCACTCCAGGATGATTTGTCTCTTCTCTACTTCTCATGCCTCTTCTCTTCCTCCACCCTCCCCTACCACCCTTCCTGCCCCACACCCACCCCACATAATACACAGAAATCATTTCAGGACCCAAATATCTAAATAGCTATCATTCCATCTCTCTGGAAGCAAACCACACAAATGAGCTCCTTTTCCACGAAGGCTCCAGGCTTCGTCTGTCTTGAGCAGTATGTCTCCTTTACGGTACTCCAAAGAGATGCCTTCGTAACGCACTCTCTCTTGAGTGTGAAATGGCAGGGGAGGTGGACGTGAACACTTCGAATCAGGAAGCTCCGTTCTGGTATCTGCTGGCCATGAACCTGGGCATGTTGCTTATTTCTTACTAGAGTCTCGAATCCCACTTAATCCCACCAACTCCAGAATGCAGGCTGATGTCTAGCAGGAGGGGGAGGAAGCCCGAGAAGTGTCCACACCTCGCTCTGAGCTACATAGCTCTTCTTTCACCTTAAATCATGAGGGATTTGGAATAACTTTAGGAGTCCCATGTTCGTGGGCAGGATGGCAAGATTGAAAACTCAAAAGGCATACCGTATCCTGAACAGATGAGCGTGTGTGTCTACTGAAAAATCCTCACGCAAGTACATCCTCACTGTGTTTAATGTTCACAAACTGTTAAGGTTTGGTCTGTTGCTATGGACTATAATGCTAAATTCTGTACCTGAAGGTCTAGGCTGTGAGTGAATTCTCATGGTTACCAGCTTTTGTTGTGCAAACCTTGTTCCTAAATTGAAAACTATTGCTTAAATAAAAATGGCTATAGCCAATTACTGGAGGGATTAGATAGAGATAGGCAGATTGAGTTACCTGCTGAGCAGGACAGGAAGAGAGAGAGAAGGATGCAGGAGAGAGGAGGAAGCTGCTATGAGAGGAGATGGATCGTGAACACATTGCCAGGAGAAAGGCAAGTATCTGGGATACATTGTTGAGGGAGTAGCCAGGTCAGCAGTTAGAAAAATAGGTTAGGGGTTACCATCTGCCCCACCCCCAGCATTGTCAAAGACAAATAAATTAACCACTGTCTGAGTCTCATTCATTCATAAGCTAGACAGAGATAAGATCAAATTGGCTGTACTATAACAAACATCCTGTAAAGTAAATGCCATTTGTCTTGGGTTGTATTCAAGGAAATAAATCTCAGAGAAAAAGGTAATTCCCTGATCCTTGTGCCAGGCAAGGGAGAAAAGCCAGGTTGCTTTAACCCATTAGCTGTCCATTAAATCCCTGCCCTAAAAGCCAAGTGGGGCTGTTACTGAGCTAATGCTTAAACCTGGCTCCAAGGCACCTGGGGATTCATTGTGTTGTTCCACTTCTCTGGGCTGGTTAAAAAACAATCGCGCTTCGAAGTATAACCGTCATTGCTGGCTTCCCTCTCCCTTCAGATATCTCGCTATTGTCCACCCCTTGAAACCACGGATGAATTATCAGACCGCCTCCTTCCTGATCGCTTTGGTCTGGATGGTCTCCATCCTCATCGCCATCCCCTCTGCCTACTTCACCACAGAAACCACCCTCGTTATCGTCAAGAATCAGGAAAAGATCTTCTGTGGTCAGATCTGGCCAGTGGACCAGCAGCTCTACTACAAATCCTACTTCCTCTTCGTCTTTGGGCTTGAGTTCGTGGGTCCCGTGATCACTATGACCCTGTGCTATGCCAGGATCTCCCAGGAGCTCTGGTTCAAGGCTGTACCTGGCTTCCAGACGGAGCAGATCCGCAAGCGGCTGCGTTGCCGCCGCAAGACCGTACTATTGCTCATGGGCATCCTCACAGCCTACGTGCTGTGCTGGGCGCCTTTCTACGGCTTTACCATCGTGCGAGACTTCTTCCCCACCGTGGTTGTGAAGGAGAAGCACTACCTCACCGCCTTCTATGTGGTGGAGTGCATCGCCATGAGTAACAGCATGATCAATACTATCTGCTTCGTGACGGTCAAGAACAACACCATGAAGTACTTCAAGAAGATGCTGCTGCTCCACTGGAGGCCCTCTCACTACGGGAGTAAGTCCAGCGCCGACCTCGACCTCAAAACCAGTGGAGTGCCTGCCACAGAAGAGGTGGATTGTATCAGACTGAAGTAGCCTGCAGGTGTTGCCCAAGGAAAAACTCAACATCTGATACTCAGTGTATCACACACCATCAACCACTCACAAGCTTCATAGATACAGCTGTATTCATGCTCTCCTGCTCTACTGTATCGGGATGTCATAACATACAGCACAACTGATGTCTGCATAACACCTCAAGAGACTAGACACAAATAGAAACAAGTGACGTGGACTGAGGGCTTCTGTCTGCAAACCACACCAACAGATTATTCAAGGACAAGAGCTGACATTTGAGGAATATATATCTCCTTCCATCCAGGTCACTAGGAAGAGATCACAAATGATATATATCTCCTTCCATCCAGGTCACTAGGAAGAGATCACAAATGATATATATCTCCTTATATCCAGGTCACTAGGAAGAGATCACAAATGATTAGCCAGAATCATGCTCCATATTCTTATCTTATTCTGTATCTTTTCTGCACAGAACTGTCAAAGGCAATAGAATAAAGCACTTAGGCATACTAGAAATGTAAGGATAACTCCATCAATATGGAGACCACAGCCTAACAGGAAGAGGATCCATACAACATACTGACTTTCTCCACTCCGCACCAGTTATCTCCTTAGATATTCTGTACTTATCTGCAATGTTGTCATTTCAAATGAGAAAAAAAAAAAAAAAAGGCTTTACCATGGATGTATCAAATCTCATCAGTCTATAGGGTGAAGATGGGAGCTCCTGAGACAAGAAATGTATCCAGTTCTGGATACTTTAATGCCAAGGATTTCAGGGTTCTGGGTCATGGAGGAAGAGAACACAGAAAGAGCAGAGGTTTCCAGTGGCAATGAATAGAATCTGTCCATTTGCTATGATTTGGACAATTTTCTAGAACATACTCTGACTTAGAAAAGGAGCTCTACTTGAGATCCAAAGATCTGGGTAAAAGTCCTAACTCCAGGACTCATCTCTGTGTGTCTCCACTTTAATGAAATGGGAATAATGAGAACGGATCGTTAGAAACATCAGCCCGGTGAAGTCCTGGTGTGGATGTGATTTTCACCTCTTCTCTGGTTAAGAGTGTGATACTGAAGAGCTCGTTAGAGAGAGTTTGGAATGGAGAAACAGCTCCACAATTTTTTATCCCTCTTCTTTGGATCAGAGACCACTGAACTCATTTTGAAGTGGCATATCTATAGTGGGACATAAAGGTCTCCCCATCACAGAGTGCAATCAAGAGGATACAGTCAATGACCATAACTTCAGCATCCCTGTGGTCTTAGACAGTCTTCCCAACATAGCATTGGTGGACCCCAGGACTGAATCCACTTGTATTATTACATCATCTACTGAACACTAGGGTTGATCAGGTTGGCTAGATGGGTATTTCCTTCCTCCTTCACAAGCCCTGTATCTATCCCTCCCTTAAACTGCACACTCAGTTACCAAGGAAGACTTTCTTAAACATGGGAGGACCATTATTCTGTCCAGGACACAGGAGTGTAATGCTTCCCTGACAAACCTCTAAATAACCTCTTCAGTAGACACTGTACCCTCCACGTGTCAACATAATTTGCCTCCTTCTTGTATTTAAACCTATCCTCCTCCTTTTGTTTAGATTTAACTAGAAAGCATTCCTGTAAATATCAATGTGTTTGTTATATCCCAGTGAAAAAGGGTATGTTGTTATCATATGGAATAAATAACATACAGAATTATATTCACAGTGCCCAAAAGGTTCCCTACTAATGTTTTATACTATGTTTATATGTTTGATGTAAATGAAGTTGTGTAGCTCTCGGAGCAACTCAAGCCTGAAATGAGGGAATTCCCAAAGGTGTTCTTAGAGCAGGGCCATCTCAGACTAGCAGCTGGCCTCTGTCAGTGCTCTCTCGGGAGTGTGTTCTTGAATGTGAATTGGAAGAAAACCATTATCCTACGTGCCCCCTTGTTTATAAATGATTTTTAAAATGCAGGCTTCTTTTCACTTAGAGAATATTTATGCGTCTGGTTAGAACTAAGGTAATAAGTTAATTACATTTGTGTTCAGTCTTCCCAAGACTAATTAAAGGCAAGCATAAGACACTTTTAACATGTCAAGATAAGTACCCACTTATGCCTACTATTTCATGTAGAAAGCTAATCTCATTTAGCAAAGCCAGATCTATTTTCTTGGCCACAGTATGAAAAAAGATGGTTATACAATGAAGCTGTTACAGATTTTTGTTAAGCATCCAACATTTAAAATGAGTTACTTCTAAATTTGGAGAAATCAAAAAATGCTTCAGGCCCTGAGGCATGACAAACAACTCCAGACTTCACAAGGAACAATGTGACATGTGGGAGGTGATTAGAAATCTTAACACAAGTTCTGTTTCTACTTAAAAATGGTAGCTCCAAAACCCATCTTTGCAACTGACCGTATACTCCCTTGGCTGCAAAAAAGACACACACACACACACACACACACACACACACACATCACTAGGACACCAGACCAAGAAATGCCTTGAGAACATAACTTTCAGCTCCTTTCTTTGGTGGATCTGAATTCCAAAGAAGGAAATGACCTATAATGGGTACGCAGTTAATTCTTACTAGAGCTAAAGCCTTGTCCTAGGATTTTATCTCCAGGACAATGAGCAGCTTTCAGTGACTGCCTACACCTGAGTCCAAAGGACCTGGCACACTGTGGTGGCAGGTTCCAGAATATGTAGAATCTTAAGTCTCTAGGTTACTTTCATTAAAACGAAGTTAAATCCCCATTCTGGATGCCCTGTGGTATAAGCTAAGATCAAGAGACAAAGTGTGGGTTGTACATAGGGATTCCTTGTAGACAGCTGTGGAAAGTTCATGGTACCCAGCTCTAGCCAGAAGATAATCAAAACATAACATCCAGTTCTTGTAAATGAGCATTTCTCTAAAAGGTTTTCCATTGTGCATTTTAATTAATATTAATTTTAACATATACTCCCTTTTCTATATACACTTGAAAATATTAAGTATATGTATCCTCTTGAGTTGTTATGATATATATGTATATGCATAGTCTCATTGTTGTAGGATTGCATGTTTGTAAATTTGTTTACAACCTACAATGTATTTGTAATCCCCAAATCAGTACTCGTGATACTTTATTGTGTGTAGACACACAAAATAGTGACCTTTGACTCATCCAATGCACGTGTTTCCAGTAGAGGCTGAACAAGCTGAGACTCTGCCTTCTTATTTCAGCTGTAAACAAGTATTTGGTACAGGACAGGAGGGACATTTACCTTACAGTGCAAGAGTCCTACTTGTACTTCATACTGTATAAAGAAGGGCCTGCACATACACACTGCTAACAGCTTGTTTGTTCTGAGCTAACCTTTAGCCTATATGTGCTCTAAATCGGTGGCTCAGGAGAAGTAGGAGACTCATCCACT
Organism: Mastomys natalensis; assembly: GCA_021653895.1. Taxonomy (NCBI): domain Eukaryota; kingdom Metazoa; phylum Chordata; class Mammalia; order Rodentia; family Muridae; genus Mastomys; species Mastomys natalensis. The sequence continues at coordinate 136,133 of JAJTUV010001391.1, forward strand.
AAGATACCCCTTTCTCCACTCCCCCTCCAAATCTCCATCCCTTGGCTACATAGAAAAAGTACAGGAGGAGACAAGGAGAGAGCCACCAACACTTAGGATCTCAGAAACTAGGCTGACCACCACCTGGCCAGAGGGTAATCTCAAATGTGGGAATGATTGGTGGCCTTTGTGCTGGCTCACTATAAAATTATGCTAACCAGAGTGGAGCAAAGCAGACAGATCTCTCTCTGACTTCTCAGAAGCTGGCTTTCTGGATACAATAGTCTATAGATTCTACTCCTGTCTCTGATCACTGGTTTCTGTGATGGCGGGCAACATGGGCTTTAGTATCCTGTCACATATGCCTTCAAAGTACATTTAAGTCATGTGTTAACATTTGAGGGCCTTTTCTCATTTGTCTCATTGTTTATAGGGCCCCCAAATGGTGCTTAAGTGATCTCTGGTGTTCCCAAGTACAAAACAGCTGTGACATATCTTACATAGAAAATAAATGTTACCATTAATTGGGTTATTTTTGCTGATTTCTTTTGGTCCCAGGCCTTAAATAGGCTGACTAACTTTGTGATACAACAGATAGATAATTTGGTAGCAAAACCTATTCAGATACATTAGCATAAATTAGCTATGGAGGACCACGAGACTCAAGATGAGGCCGTTACTCTATCCAGGGTGTGCCCAAAACCCATCTCCATCCAATCTAAAAGAGGGGACTTCCACCCCTAGACCAAGCAGAGAAGGACCACCCAGAACCCCCTCTGACTGGTGATCTGAATTCTTACTTAGGCTGCAAGACTAAGCACTGCAAAGGAATATACATAAAAGTTAAAAATATCTCTCTGGGTTCCCTGAGGGACAAGCCTGACTGCATAGGGGTTGATGTCAAAAGTATCCCCTCTCCAGGAAAAAGACATCGGGATGGGTATGGCCCTCATACCTCATTGGACAATGACAGGAGGACCGGAGCCATTACAAGGTCCCCTTCAATTACTGGAGGTCAGGCCTCTATCCCGGCCTTCGAAAGATTAGAATTGCCAAGGCCCTTCTATACTTAGAGAAGGGAGGAGATGTCAGGGGCAGCCCTGCTTATACACTGAAGGCCTAAAATCAGCCATAGGCCTAAAATCAGCAATAGGCCTGACATACATACATGCTAACACCAAGTCTTGGGTCTCTATGGAAAAACACTGAAACAGAAGGCTATAAGCTATGGTAAACAGGCAGCTTCTGTGGAAATTTACCAGCCTGAGTAGTCATAGATCCTGTAAATAGGTAGCCTCAGCGGACAGTACCAACCTAGATAAGGACAAGTGAATCATAGGCAGAGTTGTAGTGACTTGTCCTCTCAACCTTCACCCAGCTGATACCCTGTTCTGAAAGGTATCTGTACTCTCCCTGATTACCTATGCTCCGGTGTCATTCCTTTCCCCACATCCTGCCTTTTTGTGTTTATAACCCCTGTGTGAATAAGTAAGTTACGATGTGAGAAGAAAAAAAAAAAGAAAAAACATTTAAAAAAGAAAATAAATGTTAGAGAAGCTTTGTTTTAGTGGCATTGGCCATGAACTCAATGTTAAGGATGCAAGTACATGTTAAATAAAGTTATATTTAAATGGAAGCATGCATTTAAAAGACTGTATGGTGACCAGTTGATAAAATGTGACCAGTGGCCTCAGGGGTGTGACCCCCAAGCTTTCCTTGTAAGCACCTGGTCAGTATTTGCTAATTCTTTTATATATACAATATTTTCTAATTCTACATTTAATAACTTTATTGGAAATTCTTGTGAAGAATGTCCTGTCTCTTGAGTTCAAACTTTAACATAACATATAACTCGGGACTCTAGCTAAATGAAACCTGAAGGCTTAAGATTTTAATTAACCAAACTGTCATTTTCTCGCAGCATCCTTGCCACCACCTCCTTCCAAGTCTGCCACTGCGATGCAAATTGAAACCCTTGAAGAGAGAGGAAATGGACACACTTACCCAAGCCACAGTCCATGCTTTCTGCAGACCACATGTCCTAAAAAGAAGCTTTCTCCCCATTGAAAATCTGAGAGCTAAAGGCTGGCAGTTCTTTAGTGCTGTTACAGATAGGGAAGAAGACAAACACACACACACACACACACACACACACACACACACACACCTCTTCATCCCACAGGGGAAAGGAGGATAGCACTGTCGAAGACTTTAACTGAGTGTTTATGTGGCATTTCAAAAGAAAGAGGCTGATCTTTGCAAAGCCATGGTGAGGGATTGTTGTTCATAGACAATGCTATTTCTTTTCTGTTCTTTTTGTTGTTTGGGTTTGTTGTTGTTGTTCTGTTTGTTTTTGACACAGGATATTTCTATGTAGCTCTGGCTGTTCTGGATCTTCCTAGGTAGACCAGGTTGGCTTCTAACTCACAGAGATCCACCTACCTCTGTCTCCTGAGTGCTGAAATTAAAGCGTGCACCACCACATTTGGCTGCAATGCTATTTCTTCCAACAGACCCAGGAATGCAATATGTAGAAGTCTGAGACAAAAGAAAGAATCCCTTCAATACAAATGATGTTTAGCTCCACCTAAGAGATGTGGTCTCAAAGATCATGGTGCAAATTATAAAAGAAAACCTGTCTCTGTGTGTCTCAGCTGTCTCTGACAATTACCACTGTCCTTGAATAGAGGGATATTGAAGTCACATGGCCTTCCGCCCCAATTCAACATCCCTCCCTGAGAAATATAAAGGAGGAAGAAGCTTGCCTGCAAACACACAGATTGCAGACCTTGAAGAAACAGCTTGTTCTGGGCTGCCCTGTGGAATTGAGAATGGCAAAAGGCCATCTCTTAACTGCTGAAAGCATTTTAATAAAAACTGTGTTCCTTCCTACTTATACTTCTGTAGGGGCACTAAAAGGGATAAGGCATGGCAGGTAAGGAAAGTTGGGCCTGCCTCACTCCAGCCCAGTGACAAACACCAGAGATGGGCAGTAATGACCAGGGAATGGAAAGAGTTGGATAAAGGTATCTCTAGATTACCACCAACAAAAAGAACTCAGAAGTGAACTGGGACCCATGATACCCTGGTTTCTGGCTCATTCACAGACATAAAGTACTTTAAAAGAAACTATTGCCCTACTAATTAAAGTCAAAGTCTACAACTGTCCGGATAGCTTTCTGGTGCTTGGGGCAATATAGAGGATCAACTCCCTGCATTGGCAGGGCTTCCCCTTCTCTGACCTTGTCTGGGAAGTTCAACCCCTCTCCCACACTTCTACCCGCAGAATGTCACATAGCCTTGGTTAAAATTACAGGATCAACTTACTTTCTCCCAATAAGAACCCATTCAACTAACATCTGAGATTCCTGAAATGCTTCCCCATGCTAATGAAGCATTTCAGTACTTTACATCTTCAGCCAATGACATTTACCCATCCTGGATGTTCCTGACCCCAGTCCCCAAAACTACATAAGCCTTGAATCACCCCAAGTAAAGTTGATCTGTCTCCCTGCAGCTGGTCCTGGTGTCATCATTCACCTTAAATACTCAGAGCTTCCAAGCCCCCATCTGTCATCTCTACTCCCTTTGCCCTCGTAGACTGATATCGACCAACAATCCCCAAGGGCAGGAAGGCTCATAAGAAACTATTAGATCAAATGGCCAAAAGGCTGAGCCATCATACATTCTCCCCAAATCTAGTGAAATGTTCTGTTTTAGTCCATTTTCTGTGGCTATAACTGAGTACCTGAAACTGAGTACATTATGAAGAAGTTTATTTATAAGAGTTCTAGAGTTTGGAATGTCCAAGGTTGGGGATGGGTATAGTTGATGTGGGCTTCTTGCAGAGGCTTGGGTAAGGATTGTCTGCAGAGTTCTAAGACAGCATGTGACAGAACATGGTGAATACGTGAGACAAAGCTGATCTGGACTTTCTAATGTACTTCTTAAGACAACCTATCAACCAGTGAACTCACGCAGAAGCAGAGTTTAGGTCACCTCACAAAGACCACACTGCTCACAGAGACCACCCCTGTCTCCACAGGAAGATGTCTGCAGCTTTCAGCACGAGTCACACCAGGGGAGTGGAGCACCAGGTAGACCACTGAGATAGAGCTCTACTTTGGGGCTTGATTTCCCACTGATCCTGTACCTTCCAGCTTATTCCTGTTTCCTTTCCTCTCTTCAACCCACATCCTTGCTGTCTCAGAAAACCAAGCCCACCTACGTCAGGATCCTTGCTACCCATTCTCTTTCTTCCTGCACCAAGCAGTATCTTGATAACAAGCTACTTCAACTTAGTTGGTTCAAATGAGAAAACTTGGATGAAAGTGGCATTTGTATCAATGGAGTGGGAATCAGGAGGACAACGAGGATGGGTGTGGCTCCCAGAGACCAGCAGCAGGCAACTTCTTCCCCTAGGACAAAAGACAAGTGGAGGAAAAGGGCACAGGAGTCAGCTGAGAAGGGTCACGTGGAAGAAAGGAGTTCCATCTAGCATGCAGCGGAGGGTATTCCTTCCTTCTACCTGCCCTTGAGTCTCAGTAACTTCTTCCATTGGCCAATTCTAACCTAAATCTAGAATGCAAGGGGATCTAAAAAGTGCCGTCCATATTTAAAGTCAATTTCTGAGGTACAGATCAAAGCACAGAATGCTTCTAAACAAGAAGTAGCAAGCAGAACAGTGGATACCCTGAGGTAGTGCCTTCATTTGTTTAGCAATGGTGATGGCTTCTGCGTTATTAAGCCCAGACATTAACATTAAGCTATTGAAACCTTCTGAAACCATTTCTCTTACATCTTCCCAAGGTCCTAGCCAGCATAAGGGTGCCCAGAATTGTTCTGTCTACTCAGATGTAAGTGAGGTGAGACTGTGACTCTAACTTCTTCCCATGTCTAAGAGTAGTGGGCAAAGAATTGAGATCTGATGTTAGAGTCACTGGGGACTTATGAGAAGAGGTTGGGGCCACGACTACCCCAAGAGCTCTCTGTGGAGGACACAGGTAAGTGGGAAGAAACAAAAGTGAACACTTGAGGAGTAATACAACAGAGAGGACTTCTGGTCCAACCACTGGGCAAAGTAAAGAGAGGAAGGCTCTCCTTTCCTTCTAAAGGATGGCAATAGGGTCGGAAAGCTGCAACAGCCACAACCCTACAGCAGTGCCATTCCAGGCTCACAGCTCTCACTCTGCCCCTAGCATGAGACTCCTCTCATTCCCACACTGTCACATACAATAATCCTTTGCTGAATTTCCTCAAACTGAATTACTTCCTGCAAGAGACAGGAGGGAGATTCCCAAGACTCAGAAAGTAAATGAAGCTTATAATTCTCAGGAGGCTCCTTGGATTTATCAGCCTCATAAAGCCCACTACAAGGTTATATGTGCAGTAACAACTGCCAGGGTGATAGGGTTCTCCAGACAACCAGGCTGCCTACAAGTTGTACAGAGAGCTCAAAGTTGCATCTTTCATGAGTTGTTACCCGTTCTGGGCTGGGCTTTCTCTTGACAAAATTGTTGTAGAGTCACCCATGATTCCATAAGTACCCCATATAAATTTACTGGTTTACTATACTCATCTTGGATCTGTCATTGGTGTCCTATCTGGGGTTCATATCTCCCCAGAAAAGCTCACTCAAATGTCTGCCCTTAGTGGGTGCTTCTGTATGTTCTTCTTGGCTTTCTCTTTGTGTGTGTGTATTATCCCTACCTCTTATTATTGTCACATAGCTCCAACGTTATGTTCATTGCCAAGTTGGTGACTTAAAATATAGTTGCCATAACAACTTTTGCAAAAATCACAGGCTGGCTGCCTCGTTAAGCAGCTGGCAAGTCTTCCTAGAAGTGTGCCTTGGGAAAGGGGGAGGAGGGTTTCTCTTTTGTAATGACTCAGTACCACAGTCACCACACTCACTGTCAGGTACATATAATAACTCATACAACCTTCTCATCAAGCCTCTTGGTCCATTTCATAGATAAGGAAACTAAGGCTCATAGCAGCTGAGGTACTCATAATATTAATAAAGTCCAAGAGTGGGACACATATGTATATAGAAATGGATAGAATGTGGATTATCAAGGACAATGAGGAGAGAAATGAGGACCAATATGTCAAAAGGCACAAAACTGTAGTTGGATAAGACATGTAAGTCTACAGATCTAATAAATGCAAGATGACCACAATTTACAATATTGTATTTGTCTTAGGGTTTAACTGCTGTGAACAGACACCATGACCAAAGCAACTCTTATAAGGACATTTAAATTGAGGCTGGCTTATAGGTTCAGAGGTTCAGTGCATTATCATCACGGTGGGAGCATGGCAACGTCCAAGCAGACATGGTGCAGGAGGAGCTAAGAGTTCTACATCTTCATCTGAAGGTTGCTAGCAAAATACTTGACTTCCAGGCATCTAGGATTAGGGTGTTAAAGCCCACTACCACAGTGACACATCTACTCCAACAAGGTCACCCTCCAAATAGTGTTACTCCCTGGACCAAGCATATACAAACCATCACAGTATTGAATGCTAACATTTTTCAAGAGAGATGTCAGGTGCTCATCTCACACACACACACACACACACACACACACACACACACACGCACACGCTCACACACAGGCACATGCACATACAAACTCCCCAAGACTAAACTTAAAGTAGTATCTAGATGATCCCAAACCTGCCAACCTAGGGTAACAGCTAGCAAAGATCAAAACACCCACTCAGCACAGAGGGTTATAAATTCATACCAAAATCCATAAACAATGTACTAGCTCCAGATGTGTAAGTCTCAACAAAAATACAAACATGAAAACTAAAACAATAGGAGTCCTCCCAAACCACCAATACCATGGAAATGGTCCCCTACTGGGAAACTTAGATGAACCTGCAAACAAAGAATTCAAATAGGCTATCATAAACCTGTTCAAAGACTTCAAAGAAGATACAGATAAATTTCTGAGTGATGTTAAAGAGAGCAGGGATAAACTCCTCATTGAAGAGAACATAATCAAATAGCTGAATACAATACGAATGACCATTCAAGACATGAAAATAGAATTCAATAAAGAGAAAACAGTGAAGAAAAGCCAAACTGAAACAAGACTATACATCAAAGACTCAGTAAGTCAAATTAAAAACTCAGTGGGAAACCTTACCAATAGAATGGATCATGTGGAAGACAGAATGTTAGAGCTTCAAGACAAGGTAAAGGAATTAGATCAAAGAAAATACTATGACCTGAACATATGAGATCTTTCAGAAACCATGAAAAGACCAAATCTTCAAATTATGTAGATATAGAGAATTCCATATTAAAAAGAGAAAATATTTTCAATAAAGTAAAAAATAAATTAAAAAATACAAATCTAGAATAAGAGGTGATAGTCTAGGTATTGGAGGCATATAGATATCAAGTAGACAGGTCATAAAAGAAATTTCTCACATGATATTATAGTTAAAACATTAAAGCTACAGAACAAAGAAAGTGGAAGGGGCAAGTGAGAAGGAACAAGTCATATATAAAGATAGGTACATCAAAATAACAGTTGAATTTCCAATTGAAACTGTAAAAGACCTGGAGGTGAACTCTTCATAGATCCTGATATAGTATGACTTCTGCCCTGAAAACTTTAAAAAGGCTTGGAGCAATGTTTGTCAAGTTCTGAAAGATCAGAGATGCCAACTAGACAATTATACCTTGCAAAACTATCTATTACAAAAGGAAAAAGAAATTGTTTTCATGATAAAAGCAGGATAAAGTAATTTATGATGCCCAAACCAGCTACACAGAGACTACTGGCAGAAATAATTTGAACTAAACAGAAGGATATAAACACATCCAAGAGGCTACAGGAAAGAAAATAGCATTGGAAAGGCTATTAAGCAAAGGGGGAACTAAGGAAAAAACAAAAACAAAACTACAAAATCAACAAAATAACAGGAATTAATACACACATTTCAATAATAAACCACAATATTAATGGTACCAATTCCCCAATCAAAAGACATAGGATAGCAGGTTGGATTAGAAAACAGGATCCATCTACAGGAAATATTTCACCTTCTAAGACAGAAAAAGGTATTCCAAGAAAATAGAACCAGAAGACATACAAACATCACCAGTCTAGCATCTGACAAAATATTCTTCAAGCCAACACTAATCTGAAGACATAAAGAAGGTAACACCATACATGTCAAGGAAGCAACCAATCAACAGCACACTACAATTCTAAACACATATACACCAAACTACGGTGCACCCAACTTCATAAAACAAAAAGACATAAGGCAAGCTTAATCCCAACGTATTAAAAGTAGATTACGTCAATACCTCACTCTCACTAATAGACAAGTTATCTGAGAAAAATAGATGAGAAGTATTGGAGTTAAATAACATCAAAGATTAGATAGCCCTAACAGTCATCTAAAACATACTCTAACTGGGAAGAGAGAGACACCCAAGCACCTGCCCTGGGGTCCCATGCTGGGCGCCACCACAACGAGTGAATAGGTGATGGAGTGATGGGGAAGAGGGAGTACTTGGTGGAGAGGGATGGAAATGGAGATACAAGTGCAGTGAGGAACAGACAGATATGAGAAGCCTGTGCAACATCCTGGGGTCATGGTGAGGTCTGTCCAAGCTGCCACCAAGGGCCATGTCTGGATCCACAGTCCTGCTGTAGCCAGGGTCTGTGCTGATGTCTGCAGCCCATGATGCCATCAAAGACCATCTGGATGTCAGTGGTCTGGGCTGCTGCCTGAGACCATGTTGATGTCAGATGCCATACTTATGCAGGTAGAGGTAAACTGTGCTGCCACCTGAGGCCATGGTGTCATCCTGACCCAGGCCATGGTCCTGCTACAGCTGAGGTCTATGTCAATGTCCATAGTCCAAGTTACCACCAAAAGCCATGTGGCTATCAATGGTCAGGGCTGCCACCTGAGACCATGTTGTATGAGCGCCATGATGCCACTGGGGGACATACTGATCTGAGTGGTCTGTTCTACCACCTGATCCCGTAGTGACATTAGTGCCCATGCTGCCACTAGGGGGCCATTTCTGGATCCATAGTCCTATAGCAGAAGGGTCTGTGTTAATGTTCAAGGCCCATGTTACCACCAAAGACCATTAAGATGTACTTGGTCTGGGCTACTTCCTGAGTCTATGTTGATGTTTGAGCACTGTGCTAAGTGGGCTCCTTCCCTTGCCGGACTGGAGTGCTGGCCCTCGGCTTGCCTGGGAAACATGGGAGAGCTGGGCCTGGTGGCATTGGTGCAGGAGAGCTGGCCTCCAATGGAATGAGTGTGGGAGAGCTGGTCCCACACACCCACACACCCACACACTGAGTGCCAGCAGTGGCACTCAGGAGAATTGGCCCTACCCCTCACTGGCTGCAACACTCAGGAGACCAGGCCCTGCACCTTATCTGTGCAACACAGTAAGTAGAGCTGGCCTTGGCGGTGTGGGCATAGAAGACCTGGCCCTGGGACTGGAGAGTGGTGAGGCTGGCCCACCCCCTTCCTGGGCAATGTGGGAGAGCTGGGTCTGGAGGCATGGGTTCAAGAGAACTGATGGGCTGACAAATTCAGTTTCCACCCAGGCCCAGATCCAGGGCTCTGAGTTGGCCCCACCCCAACATCTATCCTATCTATGGACTGCCTGAGTGCATGAAGGCCAGTCCTGCAGATCCAAAGCTGTAGGATCTCCATGACACAGAGAAATAACAAGATATCCTAGAGGAGTCCCAGTGGGGATCCAGTATTGATAGTTTGGCAGAAGCCAGAGCCCTCAAACCAGACCAAGGACTCATTGCAATGAACATTTTCAAATAAAGCTGCTTGGCAAAAGGGTTTATTGTATGACACAATGTGACACACTGCAGCTTCCATGGTGAGATTTTTTTTCTTTTCTCTTTTCTTTTTTTCTTTTCCTTTTGTTTTTGTTTTCTTTGGGGAGGGGAGGTTACAGGGTAGAGGACAGATATGAAGGGACAGGGAAATGAATAGGTTTGGGTTGATTGATGTGAAATTCACAAAAAAATCATAAAAAGTTTTTTTAAAAGAATATTTTATCCAAACACACATTCTTTTCAGTATCCTGTAGGAAGCAGTTCTCCCCGCCATTAAAAGATGGCGTTTGGCATGTAGCCAGCAAGCATGAGTGGGCACCGAGGCTGTGGCTCATTAAAGAGAAAAGGTTTGTGCTTCCAGGTGTGGCTACCCAATCAGCCCATCTCGCATCATTTGGAACAGCCAATTAACAGTGACAGCGTGGCAGCTGCTGATAGGATTAAGGCAATGCATATAAGGGACTGCTGGGGCGGTAGGAGGAAGCTTGCTGTAGGAGGAGAGCAAGGGAGAGAACAAGCGAGGAGCAAGCTTGCTGTAACAAAGGAACCTGAATAAAACTGCTTGAAGAAGAACACGGTTACTGTTGCCTTATTCCACTGGTTCGGATGAGGGTAGCGATAGTATCCCATAGACCATTCTTGAAAATAAATCACACGTTGAAACACAAAGCAAGTCTTCACAAATATAGAAAAACTGAAGTATATTCTTGTATCCTATCTGACTCCAATCAAATAACTCTAAAAACCAACAACAAGAGAAATTGCAGAAAATACACAAAATTATGGAGGTTAAGCAACACACCATCGAATGATGAATGGGTCGTTGAGGAGATCAAGAAGGAAATTTTAAAAATTCCTAGAATTGAATGAAAATGAAACACAATGTATCAGAATCTATGGGATACCATTAAGGAAGTCCTAAGAAGGAAGTTTATAGATATAAGTGCCCACATTTCAAAAATCAGAAAGGTCAGGTATGGTGGCACACATCTTTAATCCCATCACTCATAAAACAGAGACAGGTGGATCTCTGTGAGTTCAAGGCCAGTCTGGTCTGTATAACAAGTCTTAGGCTTGGACTGAAATAGTCCCTGTCTCAAAACAAAATGGAAAAGAGAGAGAGAGGAGAGAGAAAGAGAGAGAGAGAAACAACTACAAAAACCCTAATGATGTACTTAAGATTGGCAAACTCCTAAACAAGTTAATAAAAACAAACAGAAAAAATACATAAAGTAACAAAATTAAAAAAGGAAAAGGGAGACATTACAACAGGTTACAATGAAATTCAGAAAATCCTAAGAATATACTTTTTAAAACCCGTATTTCACTGACTCATAAAACCTAAAAGAAATGGATGACTTTCTTGATTTCATCTACCAAAGTTAAGCCAAGATGAGATCAATACTTTAAATAGACCTGTAACAAGGAAAGAGAAACAGTGATTTTAAAAAATGACTTCAAAGCCCAGTTGGTCTCACCAGTGAATATTTCTCAATCTTCAAAGAACTAAACCAACGTTTCTCAAGTCAGTCCATCAAGCAGAAAAACAAACCTTTTTTAAACAAAGTCAATATTACTCCACAACCAAAACTAGATAAAGACACGACAGAAAAGAAAACTTGATGAATATTTCTGATGAACATATACACATTCTCAGCTAAATACTTGGAAGCTGAATATAGAAACACATTAAAAAGGTCATTTATTACCATGATCAAGTTTGCTTTAGTCCAGTAATTCAGATATGATTCAATATTGGCAAAGAGATAAATATATGATATAAATGGACTCAAAGGAAAACATCGTGTGATCATCTCTAGAAATGTAGGATTGGACCATTGGCAAAATACAACATCCCTTCATGATAAAAGTTCTGGGGAGAATAGGGATAAAGGAAACATATTTAAGTTGTTATTTTATAACCAGTAATAATGGTTATATATAACAAACCTATAGTCAACACCAAAATAAATGGACAAATATTGAAGTAGTCCACTAAAATCAGGATCAAAACTAGAGTATCCAATCTCTTTACTCCTGTTCACATGATAAAAAATCTTATCTAAAGTAATTTTTAAAAAGATGAGGAAATAAAAAGAAATAGGAAAGGAAAAAGTCAAAGTATCTTTATTTGTAGATTTGTTTCTAAAAAGAGATCCTATAGATACCAGAGAAGTCCCATAACTGATGGACACTTTGAACAAAGTGGAAGGGTACAAAATTAATACACAAAAATCAGTAGCCTTTCTGTGTACCAATAACAAATATACTGAGAAAAAAATCAGAGAAATAACCCCTATACAACAGTCTAAAAAACAGTCTTGGAATAAACGTAAGCAGGGACATGAAAATCTCTACAATGAAAACCTTAAAATACCGAGAAAGAAATCAAGAAAGACTGTAGAAAACGAACAGACATTGCCATGCCCACGGATTAAAAGAGCTAGTATTTTGAAAATGAACATTTGACCAACATCAATCTGCAGATTCAGAACAATCCCATTCAAAATCTTTGTGCTACTTCTTACAGAAATAGAAAAACAGATCTTATAAAATTCACGTGGAAACACAAAAGACTTAAATAGTCAAAAAGAACAGTGCTGGAGATATTGCCACACATAATTTCATTTTATATTACAGAAACATAGTAACAAAAACAGTGTGGTACTGTCACAAAACAGACCTAGAACAGAACAGAAAATCTAGGTATAAGTCCATGAGTGACCTGATGCTTTACAAAGATGTCAAAAGTAGACCGTTGAGATAAATATCATCAACAAATGGTGCTGGGAGAACCTGATGTCTACATGTAGAAAAATGAAAACAGGGCCCTTTATCTGCTACCCTACACAAAAGTCAACTCCAAAATGGATCAAGCATCTCAAGACCTAAAATTCTGAACTTATTGATTTTATTAATTTGCTACATTGTAATTTACTAAATACATTGAATATATAGGTATAGGTGGCACTTAACGGACAGCTTGGTGGTTAAAAACACTTACTACTCTCCCAAAGGACCCAAGTTCAGTTCCCAGCACCCACATTGGGCAGCTGACACTGGCCTGTAAGTCCACCACCAGAGAACTGAGCATCCATGTTTATGACTGCTGTATTTCCACTAGGAAATGGAAACACCCCAGGTGCCCATCAACTGCTGAGTGGATGGTGAAAATGGGGCATATGTACACAGTTGACTTCTACTCAGCTGAGCTAAAAGGAAATTCTGACATTTTCAAGAAAATGGGTGAAACTGGAAAATACTATACTGATTAAGGTACCCTGAAAGTATCATGAAGACTCTTTCTGTCCCCTCCTATACAGATCTTAGATTAAATAGGGCGGTCCATGGGGGCCATGAAGTAAAAAGAGGAGCCATTGGAGGTGGAGAAGTGAAAAAGGGGTCTGAAAGGGGGATAGTAAACACATTTATTATGATTGTAGAAAGGAATGCTGGAGTAGGGAATGATGGTAAGATGTTGTTGTTATTGATGATGATGATGATGACAATGATGATGATGTTGAGATAGGATTGCATTGTGTAGCCATGGTAGACCAGAAACTCAGAGAGATCCGCCTGCCTCTGCCTCCTGAGTGCTGGAATTAAAGGTACATATTACTATGACTTTAGAATTGGGAATGTTTAAACAGGGTTTTGGACTGAAAAGTAGAGGAAAGGTAGGAAAGGAGAATGGTTAATCAAACCCATGTATGAAAAGCCATACAGAGCCTAGAACTTTATAAGCCAACTAAAATGCATGACATTTGTTTTGTTTTCCTTTGGTTTTGACAAGGTCTCCCTATGTATCCTTGGCTGGCCTAGACTCATTGTGTAGACCTCTAACTCACAAATCCACCTTCTTCTGCCTCCTGAATGCTGGGATTAAAGACATTAGCCACCACAGCTGGAATAGCAGAATCTTTTAAACGAGTTTAGTAGAGGTTCTCCACATGAGTGGACCATCCTGATCACTTAAGTCAAATTTCTAACCAACAGCCCAGTCTCATGTGCATAATTCTTTCCCGTGAGTTTTGGCCAAGGAAGTGCCAGAGGCTCCCAATAAAATGGAGCTATTGCTATTTCTCTTTATTGCCTGTCATAAGTAGATACTAAGACGTATTGCTGAAGGCACCACTAAATTTGGAATTGAGCCACTGAGAGATTGGCTGTAATGAAGGGGAAGCTTCGTCTTCGATGGCTGGTGTTCAAAGTGCCAAAAAGTGCTATGCATGCAGCCAGGAGAGAAAAATCATCAGCAATCCACCCAGATGGGGCCCCTGTGTGCTATGATACTGAACTGCCGGGCAAGACATGCCAGCCAATATAGCCACGGCATAGTTCCAGGAATAACCAACAGCTTCTTGGTTACATTTCAAGCTTGCTGCATAGAAGGAAAACATGGCTGATGCTGTAGACCTGATCAAAGGCTAGTCATAGGGAGGCCACAGGCTGCAGGGGAGAACATATAATACTTGTGTTTTTCTAAATGGACGTATAGTAGACTACCTTCTAAATATTTATGTTTAAACTCATAGACTAGTACTGCTCTCAGCCTTGGTTGGAAAGTCTATTTCTGGCAGTGGACAATCATCAAAGTATGGATACACAACTGAGCAAAGTTCTGGTAATAGGTGACTATAGAGTACTCGTCCCTAAGCAGGACATCTATGTCACCCCCCTCTGAAACCCCTGGGACATCTAGAGTAGGGCACAGAAGGATGTGGGAGCTGAAGGATGAGGAGGAGTGCCTTATATGCTGTTTTCTGGGTATAGCATGGCCATTACTGTCATAAACACAGCAGCTGTGACCACTTGCTCAAAGTAGGAAAGAAGGAAGGCAGGAAGGAAGGAGAAAAGGAAGGGAGGGAGAGAAAGAAAGGAAAGATGGAAGGAAGGAGCAAAGGAAGGAAGGAAGGAAGGAGTGAGGTAAGGAAGGAGGGAGGGAGGGAGGGAGGGAGGGAGGAAAGGAGGGAAGGAAGGGAGGGAAGGAGGGAGGGAGGGAGGGAGGGAGAGAAAGAAAGGAAAGATGGAAAGAAGGAGGGAAGGAAGGACAGAAGGAAGGAAGGATGGAAAAAAAGGAAGGAAGGAAGGAAGGAAGGAAGAAGGAAGAAGGAAGGAAGGAAGGAAGGAACTGGGAAGGGAGTTGTTAGAAATGGAGAGTGAATGTGACTACAGTACATGGTAAACAACATGAAACTCAGAAATAAACTATTGCAGCACATTTTAAAATATATCATTTATGGGTCATTTCCATTTCTTCTGAGAACTGTTTGGTTCACAGGCCCATTTATTGACTGGCAGTTTGGTTTTAATTTGGCACTTACTTTTCACAGGCCTGGATTATCACAGATATTGACTCTTTAATGAAGCCTGGCAGCTGACAAAGGATCCTCCTATTCTGTAGTCAAACATGTGATCGACTGTTTCCTTTCCTGTATGGAAGTTTTTAAATTTCGCATTTGCTGATTCTTGATGCTATTTCTTGTGCTATTGGGGCCTGTTCAGAAAGTTCTTGATCTATACCAATTGCCAGTCACTGCTGTTGCTTCCCACCAGACCTACACGGTAAGACCCTATTGCTCAAGACCGATGGAAGAATGGCAGGTCTGCTATGGAGTAACCAGTGCCCTCTGGTTGGATTTGTTATGGGATAACGAGGGTCTTCCTTTCACAAAGGGAATCTGTGCCTGATACCATAAATCTACTCAGTGGGGGAGCTCATGGACCCCAGTGTGGAAACCACTGCTGTTTGTTCTGCTAAATGGGAATGTTGTATCCATCAAACAGCTTTCTAAATAACTCTTTATGCCAGTGGATTATTGCTACTGACAGCTTTGGCTAGAGAAGCATCCATTTGCAGTAGTCAGCTATGACCACAAAGGTTCAATAACTGATCTGAGTACAGAGAGTGTGTGACTGTTGAATGCTCAGCCAAGTCATAAAGGGGACATTTATAAGCCACCCATCCCAAGGCTCCTGGAACATCTCAGAGAAACAGAGAGAATAGAAGAGCCAGAGGAAGGCAGGGGATGTTGTAGGTAGGACACTCACTTCTGGGAATGGCATGCCTCTTGAACTCTTGGACTCACAGCAGCTGTGATTCCTGCATCTACAGACTTGTCCATCAATATCCTGTCATGAACAGGGGAGTGGGGCTTACAGGGCCCCAACTCCCCCAGAATATTTATATACCATTAATGGTTGTTAGGGAAGAGAAAAAGACATTTTCTTCAGTGGTGTAGCCACTGTTAAAGGTGCCCATGCTCCTGTGAGCAACCCTAATGAAATATATTCAGTGACTGATAGATAGATAGATAGATAGATAGATAGATAGATAGATAGATAAATAGATAGATAGATAATAGATAGATAGATAGATAGATAGATAGATAGATAGATAGAGATAGATGGATGTGGAAGAGGGATCAGCTGGGAAGAGGAGGGGAATAAGTAAAAGCAGAGAGAGTAGAGATGATCTAAATACGTTATATACATATATAGAACTGTCATAGTCACACAAACTACTCTATAAAATTAACATATGCTAATAAAAGCAGGTGAGAAAAGAAGACTCTTGCCTATCTGTGCCTATATCCCAAAGCTCTCTCTTTTGACAGCTTCAGTGTTTCTGGTTCTAAGTTGAGGTCTTTGATCCATTTTGAACTGAGGGTTGGAAAGTCTTTTTCCAGTGTAAGATTTTTACACATTTGGATTTATGGCTTGCTTCGGTTCTGTGACTTTAAAGGTCCATGTAACCACTTCCATGTACAAACATGTTATTCAGATCATCTGATCCCGTGTTCTCAGACATGGCCACTCAAATTTGGTTCAGACTACATTACTTTATTCCCTTTAAAATGAAAGCTACATTTTTGTCAACAGTTTTAGGGTCTGGAGTTTAGCCCCAAGGATGATCCACTTACACCAATTGAGTCACCCAAGGTGACACCATGTGTCAACATGGGCCTTTTATACTCAACTGACTATGTTGCTGTCTCAGGTAGAAGTTGGGAGTTCTTTCTGGGGCCTGGACCATCTTTTCATTTGGTCAATATCCATTGGGTTTGGGTTTTTTTTTTTTTTTTTGAGTTATTAGAAATTCTCTCTCCTTTACTTCCTCTCTTCCTCTCTTCCCTTCTCCCTCTCCTTCTCCCTCTCTCTCCCCCCTCCCTTTCTCTCCTTTTCTCCCTCCCTTCCTCTGCTAGCATTTGCCTATTTTCTCCTGCCATTTCTTCAGTATCTAATTGTGCATTTCTGTCTAGCTCCTCTCCTGCTTATTGAAAGTTAATTCTTTTAGTCTAGAAATGCTGAAAGTGTCTACTCATAAGTATGCTGAAGAGGCATTTACTCCCTCCAGCCCAACAGGGAGGGGGTATCAGACGGGACTTCCCAGGATGTGCAAGAGCCTCATGGGAAAGCCCAAAACAGCATACCTAGACTACAAGGAATCTTATTGGCTCACGCGGAGAGATACACATAGGAGTGGTCGCCTGGTATCTAAAGCCCTCACATGCATTCCCACAAACATGGGAGATAAACCAGGGCAGCTGTGAGAGGAAGCTACCTGGAGGCAAGAGCTAAGGGGCGGCTCTCACACACAGCACCTGAATCTGATCTATGCAGTTTTCTCCAGCTGACAGAGGGAAGGAGGGAGAGAGGGAGGGAGGGAGGGAGGGAGGGAGGGAGGGAGGGAGGGAAGGAGGCAGAGGGGGGAGGGAGGGAGGGAGGGAGGGAGAGGGAGGGAGGGAGGGAGGGAGGGAGGGAGGGAGGAGGGAGGAGGGGAGGGAGGGAGGGAGGGAGGGAGGGAGGGAGGAGGGAGGGAGAGAGGAGGGAGAGGGAGGGAGAGAGGGAGGGAGAGAGAGGGAGGGAGGGAGAGAGGGGGGAGGGAGGAGAGGGAGGGAGGGAGGGAGGGGAGAGGGAGGGAGGGAGGGAGGGAGAGGAGGGAGGGAGGGAGGGAAGGAAGGAGGCTGCAACTTCCAGGGAAAAGGAAAGACACAAAATGGGAAATAGAACAAATAAAGAGGTGCTTGGAAAACAGCCCACCATTCGACACTCCAGCTTATATTATGTTTGATAATTATGATCGTTTAAATTGCAGATATCTTGAAATGAGCAATATCGCCAAACTGGTTTTGTTTTGTGTTTTACACACCAAAATGAAATCCCAGGCAATGGAACTAAAGATCATAAATGGGCAGACTACTTTAATTGGAATTTTAAGTATCTTTTTTAAAAAAGGATAATAAAATTGTTGATTCACTTTTTAAAAAGAAGAGTTTGGAAACTAGAGAGAAAGAGAGGGGGAGAGAGAGGTTGAGATTAAAGGACAGGAAATTAATAAGAATTTTTATAGGTGTATCAGAGCTAAAACAAGTAATTCTTGGGACTCTAAATTCTCAGTTCAGCACTCCTCTGCTTCTCTGACCTTTGACCTTTTGTATCATTTCCTCTCTCTCTCTCTCTCTCTCTCTCTCTCTCTCTCTCTCTCTCTCTCTCTCTCTCTCCTCTGCTCTCTTCTCTAGGAATCTCTAAGCAGAACATGTTTTCTGCACTTGTATAAAAGAATGATTTCCCATAGAATTTTAGGCCCTACTTACTACAAAACAGGATTTTCCAATTTTATTAGGATGTCACTCTGATGACTAGCTCCTAAAACAGAAAAAACTAATTAGAATATTAGCCAGAATCTGAATAAGAAGCTTCATCCTTCAGATCCTTACCAGCCACTATTACAGCTTAGAGACAGAGAAATGTTTGGTTTTAGCATTAGTTTTATGTGGTTCCATCTTTGCCTCTCCTCTTGGGGTGTCCAGACACCACCAGTATACACCTCCCTGGCCTGGAGAGAGGACTTGGCAATGTCCAAAACAGGTGGGGTCCACAGTCTGCCTCTTCCCCTCAGGATATCAGATGCTGTTGCACACCAGGCCGGAGGGGGACGAGCAGTCTGTGATGAATACTTAGCTTGTAGTGTATTCAGGGTGAGTTTAAACATACACACTTTATTTGAAGTAAACCAAGTATTATTACATAATTTTGTGGAAGGGTGTGGGGATATCCAGGGAGGAAAAAGGTCATTGGCTGAAAGCTAAGGTACTGAGATGCTCCATTAGTATGGGGAGACCTTCTAGGTGCTGGGTTACCTGGTTGACCCACCTGGTGACCACCTAGTTGAAGGTCACCTGGTTGCTTGCTCAGAGGCAGGCATGGAAATAGTTCCGCTCCTGCCGGTCTCAAGTGTGGAGATGTCCTGGTTTGAACATGTTCCACCTCTCCAGTTACATTCCAGTTCTCCCTGGGGCACGATCCACGTGCCCCACAGTTTTACTGAGACTGGACTCTGATTAGTGGAATCTTTAATTCTATAGTTAGTGTTCATCAGAATTGTTGATTGCACAAATTCTTTTGTTGTGTTGTCTGTTAGTCTGTTAGTCTATATAGTAGCTATTCCTGGTTGTCAACTTGACTCTATCTGGAATGAACTACAATCCAGAATTGGAAGGCTCACCTGTGATCCTGATCTTGAGGCTGGGAGATGCAAGTTTCTGACCTGGATCTTGGCATGGAGATCTTGAGGTATAGTGGCTATGAATCCCAGGAGATCAAGGCAAGGAGATGTCTGAGTTCAAGGTCATCTTGGACAAAGCAAGTCCTAAATCCAGGCATGGTGGTACACACCTTTAATGAGCCACATCTTCTGCTGGAGACCTACATAAGGACATTGGAAGAAGGAAGATTCTCTCTTCTTCACCTGCTTGCATTATGGGACTGAGTAACTGCTAGATCCTTGGACTTCCATTCACAGCTGACCATTGTTGGGGACTTGGACTACAGATTGTAAGTCATCAACAAATTCCCGTACTATATAGAGACTACCCATAAGTTCTGTGACTCTAGAGAACCCTGACTAATACAGACTATGACCATGATTTGATGTTCTTGTTTGGGGCTATATAGAGAGGTTTTTACTTAACTACAAATGAGAAATTTCTAAGTTTGACCAAATTAGGATGGAGATCATCTTTATTTCATCATAACTTACATTCCTACAATTTATCTTATGACTAAATATTAACATGAAAGTTATTTCATCTTGGTATATCAGTGTACATATATGCTAACGTAAGATTGTCTGAGGTATGCTTACATAGTAAGGCTTCCTACCCCGTATGTCTGTGTACATGCCTGCTATCATGAGATATATGTTCTATGGTATTCTTACATAGAAAAGCCTTCCACCCTGTGTGTCAGTATACATGTATGCTCTCATGAGATATATGTCTGTGATATGCTTACATAGTAAAGCCTCCCACTCAAATGATTTACTAAAACTGGCTTATAAGTAAGAACTCATATAAAGTTAGTTCAATCCCCTGGTCTACAGAGTGAGTTCCAGGACAGCCAGGGCTACACAGAGAAACCCTGGTCTCGAAAAAACCAAAAAAAACAAAAAAACAAAAAACAAAAAAACAAAACAAAACAAAAGTTAGTTCAATCCTTTTTTGTTCGTAACATAAAAGGAATTTGAGGGCAAAGTTCTCAGCTCCAGCAGTCGCCAGAAAACTAGGTTTGACTACCAATCTCAAGCAAAAAGAAAAGAAACACCAAGAGACAAAGAAAATAAATTTGGCTGATATGGCCACATCAGGAAGAGCAGATAAAGGTCCCAGAGACCCCTGTCTGTCCTTAGAAGATGACATAGCTTCCTCCTGTTTCTTCCTTCACTGCTCTGTACCTCCCTGATGCTTCTGCTAGCTCCTTTTGGTGCAGCACTCTTGGCAAAGGGACTAGTTACTGCCGCTCTAAAATCAACTCTAGACTCCAGTCCTCTCACTGGCTCACTCTCCCACAGTTCTATTCCTCCCCTCCATCCAACTTTCTGAACAAGCTCCCAGTTTTATTATAACCAAATCATCTGCTTATACCCCTGAAAGAAAGATTATTTCTCAGATATCTCTCAAGGAATACAGGGTGGCAATCACATGACCCATCACAGTTGATCAAGTTAAAACTCTCCTGCTGTCACCAAAGGACTTCCCTTCAAGGATGTGGGACTACTCCCCTCCAACAATGATCCTCCTCATCAGCAAACATCTAAGAAGGAATCTACACCCCCATCCCACATTTTCTATAGCCTTCATGGTTTGAAATGATAGGCTATCTGTAGAGACAGCTTGTCTCACTGTGGTTAGGCAACTCCAGAAGATGGGGGACTGCAGGAGAAAACGTAGACTGCAAACATGACCTTGCAGCCATCTTTATTCTCTGACAGACCACTCAACTTCCAGAGAGAGAGAGAGACAGAGACAGAGACAGATCTGTCCCTCTGTGTGTGTGTGTGTGTGTGTGTGTGTGTGCCAATCGACAGTGCTGTCCGCTGAGACGTTAGATCCTGCATCTCTCTGCCTCCTGTCTCTTTAGGCTACCTCAGGACTCTAACAACTACACCCTTCTCACACAGAGACATAGATGCAAGAAGAGAGAAACACACAAAATACGTATAAAGTTTACTAACTGAAACTTTAAAACTAAAGATTAAAAAGCACACTCACTGAATGTGCTGTCCTGCTGGGAACATTCCTTTTTCATCTCTCCCACCACTAGTCAAACAAAACTACTTGGTGGAATTTGGCAACTTGAGTTCCTTGTTTCAGACTAGCCAGTGCTGTTTATATGTCAAAATGTCTCAGTTCAGAATTGACTGAGCAGGATTGGGGGTTTAGCTCAGTGGTAGAGCACTTGCCTAGCCAGCAAGTGCAAGGCCCTGGGTTTGGTCTTCAGCTCTGAAAAACAACAACAACAATTAAATCTACTGAGCACTTCATGAGGAAGCTTTGAAAACAGCTTAGGAATTCTCTGTCCCCAAGTGTTTTCTTCCCATTGTGTTTTTGGTTTGGGTTTTGGTTTATTTTATTTGGGTGGGGACTTAGGGTGCTTTAAAAAAAAAATCACATTACATAAATCAATCTTCTTCATTATTTTTGTTTGTTTTTAAACAATGTTGTTTGTTTGTTTTATGTGAGCGCATACAGCGTTGCTGTCTTCAGACTCACCAGAAGAGGCCATCAGATCCCATTACAGATGGTTGTGAGCCACCATGCGGTTGCTGGGAATTGAACTCAAGTCCTCTGGAAAAGCAGTCAGTGCTCTAAACCACTGAGCCATCTCTCCAGCTCTGTCTTCACTCTTCTAAAATTGAGGTTCAGTAGTACTAAGTATATTCATGTTGTCAGACAGACCTGTGAACATTTGAATATTACAAGGCTAGACCTCCATACTTATTAAACACCAGCTCCCTTGGTCTCCTCACTCTACCCCCCTGGCAGGCACCATCTGCTAATTCTATAGATGTGACACCCACGTGAATGCAATGACAGTGTGCTGTGTTTGTCCTTCGGTGACTGCCTTTTTGCACCTGACATGAGGTACCTCATCATCCTGTCATATTTTCAATGCACAAAAGTTTGATGTGATTTCATTCAGCTCTTCTTGTCTTTATCTTCTTGGGGGGCGGGGCTGGTAAGGGAGCAAGGAATCAAGCGACTCCTCCTTCCTGCACTTCTCTACGGGATTCCAAACGTGCTCCACAATATCTGGTCTTAATTTATCATTTAAGTATCAGGCTTTCCTCTCCAGTTTTTTCAAGAGTATAACAAAGGGGCTGGAGAGATGGTTAAGTAGCTAGTGCACTTACTTCTCTTCCGGAGGACCTGAGTTCAGCTCCCGTGTCAGCAGCTTGGAACAGTCTATAACTTCATCTCCAAGAGATCTGATGCCTCTGATGCACCACACACACACACACACACACACACACACACACACACACACGCATACACATAATTTAAAAATAATGCAAGTATAAAAAGAAGAGAGTTGGGCCAGATGTGGTGGCAACACACCTTTAATCCCAGCACTCGGGCGTCAGAGGCAGGTGGATCTCTGGGAGTTCAAAGGTTGCCTGATCTACCAAAGAGAGTCCAGGATAGCTAGGGTTTGTTACACAGAGAAAGCCTGTCTCAAAAAACAAGTAAACAAAAACAAAAAATGGAACAATAGAGATGCCTCTGTGGTTAAGAGCACTGGCTGCTCTTCTAGGAGACCTGGGCTCAATTCCCATCATCCACATAGCAGCTCACAACTGTCTATTAACTCCTGTTCCAAGAGATCAACACCCTCATACAGACTTACATCACAGATAAAACAACAGTGTACATAAAATATAAATTAATTTTTAAAAAGAGAGTTGACAGGTTTCCCACTTGTATTTCAATTTCTTTTTTTTTTTTTTTTTTTTTTTGGTTTTTCGAGACAGGGTTTCTCTGTGTAGTCCTGGCTATCCTGGAACTCACTCTGTAGACCAGGCTGGCCTCGAACTCAGAAATCCGCCTGCCTCTGCCTCCCAAGTGCTGGGATTAAAGGCGTGCGCCACCACCGCCCGGCTGTATTTCAATTTCACTCCCTAAATTCCATTCTAAATGACATTTACTTTCTATCTTAATGCTGAAATATTTTCATCTGGATTCAAATTGGTCTTATTAATTTATGATTTATTATAAGCATTTTCAAGAGCACAGAAAAGTCTGGCCTTGGGTTCTAGCTCAGTAGTGGAGTATGAACATGCCTGGTATTACAAAAGACAGACAGACAGACAGACAGATGTTGAGACTCATCCCTATAATCACAACATTCAGCAAGTTGAGACATAAGCACTGAAACAAAATTTAGAATGCGTTTTGGCCAAACCCTGTTACTCCAGGGAGGCAGATGGCATAGAGAAGTCTGTGTTCATGCCCAGGGACCCTGGGGCCTCTAAACTCCAGAGTGACAAGTGTTCCTGGCTCCCTGGAACCAGAGAGACAATAAAGCATCAGAAGGCCAGAAGGAATCCCTATAAACCAAATATTATCTTCTGACACTTCACAGGTTTGCACTATTTCATGCAAATATATGGTTCAGGTATTATTCTGGCTCTGCGATGAATTCTAACTGGACCAACTTTCCTACCCGTGATGACAATGAACCCTGGGGGCTGGGCTAGGGGAACAGCTCAGAAGCAGAGCACTTGCCTAGCATGCTGAAGGCCCTGTGTTTTCTCCTCAGTACTGGGAAGGAAAGAGCAACCAACAGTGAGGCTTGTTAACTTACCTTTGTTGGTTTGCCTGGACCGAGAAGACCCCTTGTCACTGGTCAGACCTACTGAGAACCTTGGAGTTGCTTCCCTGAAAATGTGTCCAGACTGCATCGATTATTTTGTTATAAATGCAAACCGTCAGTCTTCCCCCAGTTAGAAGCACCTTGGAGAGCTTTTCCACAGGATCACCAGTGAGCTTCCTGCCTTCCTTACTCACAAAGCAAGGTTTGCTGCTCACTGGGCTGTCCTCTCTGTCACAGGCCCAGCCTATGAAACAATGCAAGCCATTTTTTGTGCAATACCTGTGTTCTGCTCCCTCCCAGTCAAAGCCAAAGATTCTTGTTAGCCATGGGAGGTTTTGGTTTTTACTTTTTATCAGACACTGATTTTATTCCAAACATGACTGCTATTGAGAGTTTATCTTGCTCGGGCTGTCTTTCCCTTATGACTAATAAAACCACCTATTCCCCACTTCAGTCCTGACACAGCATCCAGCAAACTGTTACCCAAGATGTTACCAGCACCTTTGGCAAACCACCTGCATACTTTCTGTATTTTTCCAATTCCAACATAGCTGCCTATGAAAAGTGCACATGCTTGCCCACCAAAGACAGCTTTTTTAGTTTTGCTTCCTGCTATTCTTTTGATTGCTTGTATCCCATCAGAATCAGAAAACCATTAGCACGGTCTTGTATAGGTTTCTACCATCTTAAGTAAGAAAACCCAGGAAATATTTTGTATGGATTATGAAATTTTAGGTTAAATCAAGCTTTCAATAATGACTTAAAACCAAACAATGAGGGGTAGAGGCAAGGCTCAGTTGTAGACTATTGGCTAACATGCACAAGGCACTTGGGTCTCAGCACCACAAAGGAAAAGTTTGTGAAATGAAACCCAACGAGAAAGTATAAATCTTTGTCTCCTGGGTCGTCTCCTAGTTTTGTTGTTGTTGTTTGTTTGTTTGTTGTTTTGTTTTGCTTTGCTTTTTGAGACAAGGTTTTACTATGTAGCCTAAACTACCCTTGAACACATATACTCTCTGCCACCATGCCTGGCTTAATTTTGACTTTTGAAAAATAGTTCCTGAACAAATATGATTAAATTCTCATTGTTTTGGCTTTATAATTTATAATTACTGGAAATGGAGAATATGAGCCCTACAGTTTCTTCTGCTCTTCTTTTTAATTTATTTCATTAGTATTGTAAGTATTTAAGTGTTCTGGCTGAATGCATGTCTGTGCACCACACGCATGCCTGGTACCCACAGAAGTGAGAAGAGAGCATGGATGGAGTTTCAGCTGCCATGTGGATGCTGGGGTGCTGAGACTCGAACCTGGGCTCTGCAGGAACAGCCTGCACTCTCAACCACTGAACCAGCTCTCCAGCCGCTAGTCTTCACTTGTCATCATACCTGGGACTTCGTTACTGCCACCTTTCAAAAGACGCTTGACCACTGGGAGTGTATAATGAATAAATCTACTTGGAGGCATGTAGAAATCACAGCAGCTATTAGATGCCACAGGCAGCCCCTCCAAGTTGGAATCACTCTCTCTATCCCCTTAGGGCCTCATGCATAAGCCAGGATACCCTATTACCCACAGCCTGACCAAGATGTCAGTGTCTGTTGACCAGCCAATACTAGCAAGGTTTCAAATAGAAATGAAATAATAGCAGGCATCCTCCATTTTGATCTTGCCTGGGCCATATTAGCATGAACTGTTATGACTATTAGCCTAGCCCCTCCCACAGGCTGCCCATCACTCTCCAACCACACAAGCAGCAGCTAGTCAGAGGAGGTCTGTGGATAAGTCCAGCCCGCCCCAGAGCGCATTATGCTCAGTTAGGCATTATGCTAATGAGAATGGCCTTCAGCTTGTCAGTGGCAGATGATCATTTGTTAACTGTAGCACACTGCTATTTGAGCAATGCTTTCCTCTCAATCTCCACCAAGAGCTGGTGCATCTGAAGTCCCTTGGCCTAGAAGTCTGCATTTGTATACAGCTCTTCAACTTGTTACCTCAGTGGTGCATTCAAATCAGAACTTCGGTCTTACATAGCACATTTCTGGACTAACTCATATTTTAGGAAATTTCTTATAACAATTCATGATGTCAACATTTACATGATTTATTAGCATGGATTTAGAGCCATATCAAGGGACTAGCACTTGCTGAATGAATAGTTCCTCTGCACTTCCAGGAAGTGAATGACTTTTTGTGCTAGTTGCTCAGGAAGAAATCTACTTGGAATCACACCGAAAGACGGAAATACAGACTCATGACCGAGTGTCATCACTGGAAGAAGGAGGAGCAAAAGATGAAACACTGGGAAGATTTGTTATTTTATTCTTACAAAGACCTGGAAGAATTCTGTTTCTAAAGCCACAGGTACAAAGAAAGCCTCCAAACTATGGATTAATGTCCCTTCTCCCTGGCTTTGAATGTTGCTTGGGTGAACATGCTTTGATGAATTAAGTAAAGATTGCAGCTATGTGTGGGGTACACACTTTGAACCCTAACACTCCAGAGACAGAAGCAAGAACTCTGTGAGTTCAAGGCCAGCCTTATCTACATAGTGAGTTCCAGCCTAGCTGCAGCGACACACGGAAACTGTTTCCATAAAATACAAAACAGGGATGATTGCGTTTTATTGACTCACCGGAGTCCACAGAGAAATCCTTGTGCAGATGGATGTTTGCCTCCGGAAATGCTGTTCAGTAGTTCATTATGTAGGCTCTGAATCAGAGGAAGGACGAAGGTTCTAAGGTAAACATGGGACCCAAGCGGAGTGAGCCTGGCAACCATGGCGAAGAGGTGGATATGTGGATTGTCATAAGGTCAGGCCTGGACTTCCACCTTCTTTCCTAGCAGACAAAGCAGAAGCAACGTAGCAATAATCAATAAGCCCTGAACAGGGAGAGAAGCAGAAAGCAAAATCGGGGCATCCTGCAGAAATGTCTACCAGCAAAGGCTGGTGGGCTGGGATTCCTCCAGGAGCCTGGCTTGTTGACTTCTCCTGGGCTTCCATGAGCTGGGTTAAGGGTTATAGGAGGTTAGCAGTGGAGCCTTTCGTGATTCAGCACCCTCTCGTGCTTGTCATTCTGAACCAAGTGTGTGACCTAAGTTCAGATGGAGACAAACAGATTTTGTGCACACAGAACTGAGGCCAAACTGTGAATTTCCTCCTCTGAGTAAGAGTGGAATAGGGTTCTCGACCTCATGAGGAGAGCAACAATACCAACCAACCAGAGCCCCCAGGGTCTAAACCACCAGCTGGAGCACTTAGGGAGGGACCCATGGCTCCAGCTATATATGCAAGGGAGATGGTCCTGTCAGATATAGGTGGGAGAAGAGATCCTTGGTCCATGAAGGCTGGACGCCATGGGGGGGGGGCGAATTCAGGGTGGGGAGGTGAGGTGGGGGGTAATAGGTGGGGGCACACCCTCATAGAAGCAGGAGGGGGGGATGGGATAGGGAGTTTCCTGGGAAGGAGGGGGGAAAATGGGGTAAGGGGAGAACATCTGAAATGTAAATAAAATATTCAATTAAAAAAAAAAAAAGAGTGGAATAGGACCCTGACCTTACGATTAGAGTAATCCACAAAGGTAGACATGTAGGAGGGGCTTACATTCATTCCACAGAACTAATATAACAAAAGACCTCCAACTGGTGGCTTCAAATAACAGAATAACATTCATAGTTTGGAGCTAGAAGTGGGCAAATGAGCAACGGGGGACACACCCTGGAAGCTTCCAGGAGAGTGTAGCCTACTTCTCCTAGCTTCCCATCTTTACAGACAATCCTTTTGTTCCTTGGTTACAGGTGCATCACACCGCTCTCTGCTCTCCCTCTCTATGTCTCTTTCCTCTTCTAATAAGGATATTTACCAAATCAGATTAATGGCCCGTATTCCAGTATGACTCATCCTACTTAACTATATATGCAATTACACTATTTTTAATAAAGTCACATTCTTAAGTTCCAAGTGTAGTGCTTCAACACAGTTTTGGGGGACACATTTGTGCTAATTAGGCTGTTGTTGTTGCTGCTGTTGTTGCTGACACAGTCTAGAGTCGCCTGCGAAGAGGAAGGATGTAGTAGAGGAAATTATTTAAACCACCAAATTTGTTGCTGTAAGATCTCCTACCCGAAGGAGACCAGTAAAGGAAAACACAACTCAATAATTATGGTATAAATGCACCTAGATTGGGCAGATTTACCACTACTACTTAATCCCCGCTATGAGATCCTATAACTTTAGGTTTATCCAGGCCGCATGCTTGTCCTTCTACCTCCGGCTCCTCCGTTGTCGGCTTCCTTCTACCGCGCTTCCTTCTGCTTCGACTTCCTCCTGCTTCTGCTCCCTCTGCTCCCTCTGCTTCTCCCTGCCTCTCTGTTGACCGCCTCTTATCTCGAATTCCTCTCACTCTCTCCTCCCCTGAGCCTTTTTCTCCACCTCCCCTTCTACTGCCCAATCTCTGGCTCTAGCCTTTATTTTACAGGTTTTAATTGGACAGAAGGTTTACAAGAGTCACTTGTGTACAGATTCAATCATCCTCTGCAGCCCCTCCCAGGAAAATGATCAAAATACAAGGCTGGGGCTATCCACAACAGAAGGAAGCCTTAGATAGGGGTTGCCTCTGTCATATTGCCTGTAGGAAAGTGTGTGGGGCTTTTTCTTGAATGATGATTGCTGTGGGAGGGCCCACCCTACTGTGGCAGTGCTGTCCCTGGGCAGGTGAGCCTGAGTGTATAAAAAAGCAGGCTCAGCAAGCCATGAAGCATGCCAGTAAGCAGCTGTCCTCTATGAATCCTGCCTCTGTTCCTCGTGAGCTCCTGTCCTGACTTCCCTCAATATTGACTGTGATCAAGACAAAAGCAAAATATGGTGGTTTGATGAGATGGCCCTCATAGGATCATGTATTTGAATGTTTGGTTCTTAGTTGGAAGACTGATTAGGAAGGATTAGGGGGAGTCTGTGGGAGGAGATATGTCACTGAGGGGGTGGGTTTGATGTTTCAAACCCACACCAGCTCAGTCTCTCTCTCTCTCTCTCCTCTCTCTCCTCTCCTCTCCCTCTCCTTCTTTTCTGCTTGCCTGCAACTTGTCTGTCAGAGGTGAGCTCTCAGGTACCTCTCCAGCACCATGCCTGCCTGTCTCCTGTCATGCCCTCCCCATGATGGGCATGGGTTAACTGTAAACAAACCCCTAATTAAATGAATCATTTTATAGTTTGACTTGGTCATGTTTTTTGGGGGGAGGTCACAGCAATAGAACAGTAACTAAGACACCAAATAAGCCCTTTCCTTACAAGTTGCTGGGGCAGTCTTTGTCACAGCAATAAAAAGCAAACTAGAGCACAATTCAGTCCCACACAGGGCCTGTTGGAGAAGTGACTGAGGCCGCTTTCGACAAGGCTGGCTGAAGATAGCATTCTGACAACTTGCTCTGCCATTGGATTCTGTTTCATTCGTGTCTGGACATGTTGGTTCTGGCTGCTATTAGGTGAGATTCTCCTTCGGGTAAGGGGATTGGCCCTTGGTAGCATCAGATCAGTCAGTCCTTAGGTGTAGCTGTGGGGTGAGGGACACGAAGGTAAATATACCTAAGCAAGGACCCTACACAAGGAAAGGTCTGCATGGTGGATTGATTGTTAGAAGTCAATACCCACATCAGCTGAGTGATATGTGCGCTGGTAAGTCAGATCCTTATGAAGACTGTTTAAGCAAAACTTCTCCCAGCTGCCTTTCAGTGGAGCACTGAGAGCTTCCTCTGCAGCTGGTAATATGTGTGTGGAAGAGAAAGGATTTGGGTCAGGTTATAATGATCCATGCCAACCATTTGTCCAAAATTTAAGATGTGGGCCCACAAGATGGTTCACTGGGTTGAAGTATTTCCCACAACCTGAAGACCACTGTACAACTCCTAAGATACACCTAGATGAAAAAGAGGACTTCCTACAAGCTGTCCATGGACTTACACACACATAAATACACACACAAACACAACACACACATACACACACATATATGCACACACATATATACACACATACATATACACACATACATACACACACATATACACACATATATATACAACACATACATTACACACACATATGACACACACATATATACACACATACCATATACACATATGCACACACATAATATAACACACATACATATACAACACATACATACATACACACACACATAGACACACACAGACACAGGGATACGTGCATGCCCATACAAACAGACAAAATAGCCTAATGTAATTTTTAAAATTAAAATGCTTTGCTGGGCTGGGAGTCTCTTTTTGTAATCTTGCTAGGGAACTCTGCCCACGGTGCATTATTCCCAGTGCCCAGAGGCTTTTAGGACTATTTACCCTGATGAACTCTGTTTGCTAGAATCGATGCTAACACTCAGTCAGACATCTCATTAGTGTGTTTCCCACACCCAAGAAGCAGGCTTTATTTTGCTATGAGTTATACATTTGAGAGCCCCCTCATTAAGGGGTGATTTAAATAACAGTGGGAGAGACTATTAAACTAGGCACGCTTATTGTCTTCTGTTTCTAGAACAAGTTCACTCTGTAATGGTGTTGGGGATGTGCGAGCATCTTGCTGGACAAGCACTTCATAATAGCAGTTTGCCCTGAAACGGGTTGATGGTTGGAGTATGGTGGGGACTCCGCACGTCACTACTGATTTCTGCTGTATTGTGTAGACAGAAGATGAATTGCTTTGATTTTGTCAGCCTCTCCTACACAGTTGACAATGACTTGCTTTTTGATACAGAAGTGTGAGTGAGTACTTACGGACAATTAGCTGTGTTACACGGGGAGTGAGACGATGCTGTGGTTAACTGGAATGAACACGAACTAAAAATAATTTCCTGAGTTGTATGACAAGGAACAAGATTGCCCTGGGAAATCAGGGTGGGGATGGCTGGACTTAAAGGGCACATTGCAGCCTCTCAGAGGGATAGAGGATCAGGCAGGGGCCTAACCCTCAGGCCTACTGACCCAGTACTGATCCCTCGGACCACCACTGCAGATGAAGTGAAGAGCATTGTTGTTCATCATGGAGCCACTGAGCCATTTCTGAGGTGGAAGGAAAGGTAGCTGAGAGAGGAAAGAGTTTTGCTTCAGGCCATTTGTATCCAGAAGAAAGACCATGCTGATTTTCTTGATCTACTTCTCTATTCATAAAGGATGCAGTTGGTGGGACACAGTGGTGTACACCCTCAATTCCAGCATTTGGAAATGGGATCAAGGAGGACTGTGTGTTCAAAGCTGCCCTGGGAATGTATAGCCAATTCTAGATAACCTTTGAGACTTTGTCTCTAAGCAAGACAAAGCAAAAACCATCATGACTGAAGTAAAATAGTGTGAAAACACAAATAGCATCTTCCTCCAACACTCACACCATCCCGACCCTACTATGAATATAGTCATGTCTACTGTCCCCATAGATATACAGTATGTGATTTTTATATGAATTACATATATGTATAATATGAGCATCTGTATGAAAGCTACTTATTATTGCATTTATAATTTGCATCTGTCTGTATAATTTATTGGCCGGCTGTAAGTGTAGGTCAGTGCCTGAACACTCACCTAGCAGATGCAAGGCCCTGGGTTCCTTTCCAGCAACCCCTCAACAAAGAAATGGGACAGCTGACATTCTGTTTACAGTCTCATGTGGCCTAAATCAGAATGGCCCCGCCTTAGTTATTGTTTCATTTTGTGAAGAGATAAGCTAACTTATAGAAGAAAACATTTAATTAGGGCTTGCTTGCAGCTTCAGGAACTTAGTCCATTATCATAACGGTGGTAAAAGTGTCGACAGGTACACACGGTGGTGAAGTAGCTGAAACCTACATCCTGATCTGAAGGCAGCGGGCAGAGACTGAGATAGGTATGGGCTTTTGAAACCTCAAATCCCACTCCTAGTGACACACCTCCTCCAACAAGGCCACGCCTCCTAATCCTCCCAAACAGTTCTACTTCCTAGTGATTAACCATTTAAATATATGAACCTAGAAGGCTCTTTCTCATTCAAACTACCAGAGGCCCCCATAAGTTCATGTAAGGGCCAGTGTAAGAAAGCTATAAATTTGCTGTGAACTATCGATGGGACATAGTGTAGAATTTCTTCTCATAAGGTAGCCTTCTAGGAACAGTTGTATAAACTATAATAAATGAATGTACTTGGAAACAAGGACATGAAGGGGATGCCCTGGTGTGTTCGATTCACATCTGTGGGAGAGGTAAACAAGTCCAGGAAAGAATATTCTTGGATTTGTTTCACATGACTGAAGATAATAAGATACAACACCAGGTGTATTCCCTCGCTGTACTTGTGTTGGCTTACACCGACTGTAATCACCTCATGTTTCAATTACTTTGGTAATAAAAAATGAGAAGTGCTTATTTGCAGTACTCTTGAGCTCAAACACTTGGAGTCCCCTGGTTATCTCACCTTTGGCATCTTCATTGATCCATGGAGACTTAGCTCACTGGTCCAGACAGGTTAACAGGATCATATGTTTGAAAGCTGGTTCTCAGTGAGTGGAACTGTTTGGGAAAGAGTGGGGGTGTGGCTTTGTTGGGAAAGGTATAGGTTCACTGAAGGAGGTATGTCACTGGGGCTGTGGTTTTAAAAGACCACACCAGGTTCAAATCTCATTCTCTACCTACTGCCTTAGACCACTATTGCACTTTTAGCTACTGCTCCAGCCCCAGACTGCCCGCCTGCCGCCTCTGAAACTGTAAGCAAGCCCCCAATTAAATGCCTTCCTTTATAAGTTGCCTAGGTTGTGGTGTTTCTTCATAGCAATAGTATAATAACTAAGAGAACAATATTCTATGAACTATGATGGTAAAGGCTCTGATGACATTCCTTGACTTCCTGTATCCCAGAGACTAAGATTCAATCAGCTGAGTTTGTTTAGAGTTAGGCTGAGGTAATGAGGATGAGAACTGGTCCCTTTGACTACTTTCTGTTGCTGTGATAAACACATTAACTAAAGCAACATGGGGAGGAGAGGGTATATTTGCCCTCCTCTTCCACCTCACAGTTCATCACTGAGGGAAATCAAGGCAGGAACCTGGAGGCAGGACCTGACGCACGGAGGAACTCTGCTTACTAGCTTCCTTCTGAGGCTTGTTCAGTGTGAATTTTTAAACAACCCTGGCCCACATTCCCAGGGTGGCACTGTCTGAAGTAGGTGTGGTCCTCTCATCTCAATCACCAATTAAGAATATATCTCATAGACTTGCCTACAGGTCTATCTGATGGAGGCAATTTCTTAACTGACTTTCCTCTTTCTAGATGACTCTAGCTTGTGTCAAGTTGACAGAAAACAAAATCCACTAACTCTCACAACTGGGGAGAAAGGCAAGCCTGTCTGATTTGTGCTCAGCCCCACACAGGGGCTAATAGTCTCTGATTAATTAGAGACGATTGACAGAGTACAGTGAGAGAGCAGTCTATTACCACTCTCCAGGCTCCAAAGAACATGATGCTTCATGGGATTGTAGAACGCACATGTATTTGCAAACTCAACTAGCCCCCTGGCAGGCAATTCAACATTTTCAGGCAATCAACACTGCTTGCCTAGTAAGGACATAGAAGTTCACAATTGTATGCAGAAGAGTCAAGAGAATTTATAGTTTTGGGCGTATACTTGAGTTGGTTGGCAACTTGAAGCTATATGCCATTTGTTTTTAAAAGAAAATCATATCAAAGACCTTCTTTTACATGTTTATGATTACATTTATTTATTCAGTGTGTGCTCACCTCTGCATATTCACAGCATAATACATGTGTGGAGGGCAGGCGTAAGTTCTCTCTCTCTGTTGAAATCAGACCACCAGGCTTGAGTAATCTCACCAACCCAATATACCACTTTTCAGAATAATAGGACCCAAAAATCCTTATATTATCTTTATAAAATGCCCAAAAAGAAAGAATATTAAAGAATATCATTTTCCTGTTTATTTGCCTATACCTCTGCTAGGTCATCATCATTCATATGGCAATAGAGTATGCCTACGCTGATGAAGAGCCATTGATGGATCTTGTGCTCGTGGAGTCTGCTATGACAAGGAAAACATGTTTCGTTTATCTGCTTGCAGTCTGAGAAACATTCAAACTCATATAAGCAATGCACAGTCTATTATTTTGCCTATTAAGTGTCTTAACAAGAGACAGGAAAAGGTGACAGTCTCCATAGGAACAGCTTGGGGACAGAGGGATAATCTAGAACAATTAAATGGTTCTGCACAGTAGTTTTGGTCCAGGATAGAGAAGTGAGAGAAAGGGGTCCCGGCAACGGGGTGAAAGAAAGCATCTATAAAACCACATGCCTGGCAGAAGATGGGAGAATCACATCAGCCATGACCACATCGGCCATTCGCATCATCAGAGTGTCTGTGACTATTCCCCATTCAATACTCCAGATGAGCCCCTTGATATTTCTTCCCAGGAGGAAGGGGTAGAAGGGGCCATTAACTCCTCAGTTGAGGTTTCAGGTACTCCCTCCTGTGCCTTCCTGTCACCCGAATATAATTCTGCTGTGTGGTCTTGGGCAGCTGACAGAACTTATAGAGTGTGATAGATGACCCAAGGACGTAAGGCTTCATTTATGCAGCTATGGGGAAGTCATCACCCAAGCTGGCAGGAGACTGTTCAGTGATGTGGCCATTGAGAATCACCCATACTCTTTTAAGTAACCCCTCATCCAAAATCCTGCTCACCAAGCTAGAGTTGCGTGGAATTATTATTTGGTTGTCGCTGGTGCTCTCTCCGGGATGAGTAGAGAAGTGTTTATTTCTCCTCAGGAAAAGTTGCATTGTAATCTATTCCAAAGAGACACAACTCCAGACAGAAAAAGCATGAAGTATTCAGTGGGTTGCTGTTCAGGAGAAGGCAGAGGGCTGAAGATTAGCCTGAGACAGGGATTTGCATATAAGCAAACTATTAGGGAAATAATGGCAGGAAGCACTGAGGAGAAGGCTGAGCTACGAGGATGACAGGAAGTATTAAGGAACATGACACCACACAGGCAATTGGGCCCTCTTGCTGGAGGACTCTGGAGATAGAATATGTGAGGTTTGAATGTAAAATGTTCTGTATAAGCTCCTGCGTTTCAACTATTGGTCCCCAGCCTGTGGTGCTGCTAGAAAGGCTGTGGAACCTTCAGGAGCTGGAGCCTTGCTGAAGAAGTATGTCATCCGGGATGGACCTCGATATTCATAACCCAGCCCCATTTTCTGTTCTCTCTCCCAATGTGAGCAGCCAGTCTCATGCTCCTACTGCCTTCCCCTAACCCTGCGATGGCCGGTATCCCTAGAAATGTAAGTGAAGTCAGCTCATTTCCCCTTAGGTTGCTGTGATGGGGTATTTTTTTTTTTATTTTTGTTTTGTTTTTGTTTTTCGAGACAGGGTTTCTCTGTGTATCTCTGGCTGTCCTCGAACTCAGAAATCCCCTGCCTTGCCTCCCAAGTGCTGGGATTAAAGGCATGTGCCACCACTGCCCAGCTAAAGATTTATTTTATTTATTTATTTATTTATTTATTTATTTATTTATTGTATATGAGTATACCATTGCTCTCTTCAGATACACCAGAAGAAGGCATCAGACCCCATTACAGATGGTTGTGAGCCACCACGTGGTTGCTGGGAATTGAACTCAGGGCCTCTGGAAGAGCAGTCAGTGCTCTTAACCGCTGTGCCTTCTCTCCAGCCCGTGACTGGGTATTTTGTCACAGCAATATGTAAAATAACTAAGATAATATAGAATACACAGGAAAGGCAGACCACTGTGAGGCAAAGAATCTGAGATCTTTACTAACTTTTTCAACACATAGGACATTTTTTTTTCCATCAGCACACAATGTTTTATTATGCATTTTCATACATAACTATTTTTTTATTTATCTCCTTCTCCCACTGCCCCTCCCTGTACTTACCAGTTAATCCATCACTGACTGAAAGTCAGTTCCTGTCCACTTTCTAGAACTTCCAGTCTGTCCTGTCACTGGGTCACTGGTTAAAATAACAACCTCAGTCTCTGGGACTCCCTGGGGTCAGGGTTTAGTTGAGACTGCTGGTCTTCCTGTGGGGTCGCCCTCCCCTTCAGCTTCTTCAATCTTTCCCCTAATTCAACCATAGGATCTCTGACTTCAAGAAGATGTACTTAATCCTCCAGAAACTTGAAGCCCCAGGGAAGGGAGAGACCTTTTGGGGGAGGGGAGCACCCTCTAGGAGGCAAGGGGAGGAGGAATGGGATGAGGAACTGTGGGAAGAGGACAGAGTGGGGTGCAACAGCTGGAATGTAAATAAATAAAATATTAAAAAAAAAAAAAAGAACAACCTTAAGGGAGAAAATGCAGATACTTACTGTAGGATGTAAATGGCATGTCCTGGAACTCGAGTTAAAACTAAGGGCTAGTCACTGATGGTAACTAATCTGAGCAGCTGAAACTGGATTCCCAGAAGGCATCACTGGCCTGGCTTTGACATAATCTGCCTGAAGGTAGACATGAAAGAAAGAAAGAAAGAAAGAAGAAAGAAAGAAAGAAAGAAAGAAAGAAAGAAAGAAAAAGAAAGAAAGAAGAGAGGGAGGGAGGGAGGGAGGGAGGGAGGGAGGGAGGGAGGGAGGGAGGGAGGGAGGAAGGAAGATTTAGAGAACTAAATTTAGAATCTAGGAAACTTCAGTCATTTAGTTTAAATCCATATTTCATTGGAGACTTTGGGCCAGAACATTCGAAGAAGTCTGTGTGCACAGCAGAAGAGAAGGGAGGCCAAGATGCGAACCAGAGCAGCTGAGCCACCGTATACTGGATATCCATGAGGGAGGTCATGTCAGTGGCCTGCTGGCATGGTTGCTGATCACTTCCAGGTCCCCACTTGTCACAGGTACTCACTAGCATATTTGCATGATATCTACTTGGCCCAAGCACCTAGGAAACAGATTTCCCTTCTTACCTTCCAGAGATACAAACAACAAACCAAAAGAGAAGTCAAATGTGTAGTATGTGAGTGACAAATGCTAAGGAAAACAATCCAGAAAGAGAGAACGAGGAAGAGTAAG
Source organism: Mastomys natalensis (assembly GCA_021653895.1). NCBI lineage: Eukaryota > Metazoa > Chordata > Mammalia > Rodentia > Muridae > Mastomys > Mastomys natalensis. The sequence goes on from JAJTUV010001391.1 coordinate 173,211, forward strand.
GTTCCAGTGCAGGCAGCGCTAAACAGGCAGCCTACGGAGAAGAGCAGAGCTCAATGGAGAAGAGGCAACCAGGTAGACACACGCTAAAGGGCACACATGCGAGTGAGCAAAGCATGCGAAAGAACAGCAAATGCAAGTGAATGAATGACATATGAAGGAGGGCTCACTGGAGGCCAGCGTGGTCTCCTCTGAGCAAGAAGGGAACAGGAGGAAATGAAATCAGACCTTGGGAGTAAGGATTCCAGTCTTGGCTGGAGGGTTCAAGCAGGTTCTTGAACTTCGAGGTTCTTGGCTTTGTATTTAAAGCATTGAAATAAGTACACATAGATTTTCAGTATAGTGAGGAAACTACTCAAAGCCAAGTGATAGTACATACAGGACAAAACATACTGCAGAGAGAGCAGTGGACCACATGCGTGAGAGCAATATAAAGGTTGTCATTCAGTGCTTACTTTCAAAGGGCTCAAGAGAAGGAAAAATTTGGTTGCTAAATGGTATAGCACCTATGGCTCTTTTACTAATTTTTAAGATTTAACTATTTTTATTTTAGCATATGAGTGTTGGCCAGCATGCTAAGCACAGAGCCTGCAGAAGCCAGAAGAGGGCCTGGAGATGGAGCCACAAGGCAGCTGTCCCACAGAAAAGCAGCAAGTGCTCTTAACCATTGAGCTATCTCTCCAGTGTTGGGAGATGGCTTTGCATACTATGTTTGGATGCTGATTTCTATGCCCAGACATCTGGTTGCAGTCCTGAGGGTGGCATGGTCAAGCATCCGTAGTCTCAGTATTGTGTAAAAATTGTTTTATATCACCTTTGATTGGTTAATAAAGAGCTAATCAGCCAATTATCTGGGCAGAAGAGAATAAGGCAGGACTTATGATTCCAGTCATGGGATCCCAGAAGAAAAAGAAGAGAGAGAGGAAGAGGCAGAGAGAGGGGGTGAGAGGGAGAGGGGAAGAAGAAAGGGAAAGGAGGGGAGAGGAGGGGAGGAGAGGAAGGAGAGGGAGAGGAGAGGAGGAGGAGGAGAGGAGAGGAAGAGGAAGGGGAGAGGGAAGGGGAGGGGAGGGGAGGGGAGGGGAGGGGAGGGGAGGGGGGGAGGGGAGGGAGGAGGAGGGAGGGGGAGGGAGAGGGGGGAGAGGAGGAGGGGAAGGGGAGGGGGAGAGGGAGAGGAGGAGGGGAGAGGAGAGAGAGGGGGAGAGGGAGAGGAGAGGAGGAGGGAGGAGGAGGGAGGGGGAGGAGGAGAGAAGGGGGAGAGGAGAGGGAGGGGAGGAGGAGGAAGAGGAGGAGGGGGGAGAGGAGAGGAGAGGAAGAGAGAAGAGGGAGAGGAGAGGAGAGGAGAGGAGAGGAGAGGAGAGGAGGAGGAGAGGAGAGGGAGGAGAGGAGAGAGACCATGTGGGAGGACCAGGAGGATTTGCCATGATGTCTCAATGAGAGAGCACCCATGAGGACACATGGACCGGAGCAAGCCAGGGCAAGACAGATGGCAAGTAACCAGCCATATGGTTAAGTAATAGCAGCCTAGCCAGGTTAGACTAGCTCAGGAACTGCCCAGCTTAGTGCCAACAGCCTGTTAATAAAAATATCAGCTCTTGTGTCTTTATTTGGGGACTAAAGTGAGCTAGAGCCGGTGTAGAAATGCCCTGTCATTATTCAGCAGCAAAAGGGATGTAAGAGCTCCCCCATTACTTTTACACTCTAGCCCTGCATGTGCAGGTCTTTGTTTTAAATGACAGTTTAAATTATACAATCTGTATTCTACTGTGTATGTTCCTTCCCATAATGCACTGTATTTTTAATCATATGCACACTCAGTTATACACAGACATAAAAGCTAAATCAGGGGTATCCCTAAAAGTTCACTTAGAGGACATTCAGCTTACTGTGCATCGATCCAGAGTCGGCCTAGCCTAGTTGGTCTGATTTCCCTTGTACTCAGATATATTGAAAATCTTTCAGTAGAAAATGTCCAATTTAAAAAGTAGATTTGGCCAAGTAGTGGTGGTGGATAGCTTTAATCTCAGCACTCAGAAGGCAGAGACAAGTGGATCTGTGAGTTTGAGAGAGACCTGGCCTACAGATGAGTTCCAGGGCAGCCTGGGCTACAGAGAGAAAGCTTGTCTCAAAAAAACAAAACAAAAAAAGAGATGTATTTATTATTTTGCATCTATGTGTGTTGTGCCTGTATGTATGTGTGTATGTATGTATGTATGTATGTATGTATGTACACTACATGTGTGCCTAGTGCCCTCAGAGGTCAGAAGAGAGTATCTGGTCCTCTGAGACTTGAGCTACAGACAGTGAGTGGTAAGCCTCCGCATAGACGCTAGTAATCTAAGCTATGTCCTCTGCAAGAACAACAAGTTCTCTTAACCACTAAGCCAATTCCCAGCTTAAAGATGTCCGACTTTGTCATTAAGGGAGAAGAAACAGTTCATTATTTGGAGCAGGGATTACCTGGTATTCAATGTGAGCAGGGTTCTAGGTCTCTAACAAGGTGCTTAGTTCACTGTTCAAAGAGGGATGTGTGTGCTTAGTACATTCAAGTGAGGCTCTCAGGCTGTCAAGTGTATTATTCAAAGAGGGATGTGTACATAGCCCAAACCAAGTAGAGGTACAGCTTACTAAACCATTCCCTATACTTGTCTGCCCTAGAGGTAGGACAGAATTTGAGTGAATGCTTTACTCTGGCAGATGAAGACAAGGTTAGGAGAGGTGAGCTATTCAGGCTGGTACTTGATCCAGGGATGTGACAACAGGGGTACATTAAGTGGTAGCAAGAGTCGGGATGAGAATAGATCAGATGAGAAGTGAATGATTTTATGCTATGCAGTAGAAATGAAGATGTGTGTGTGCATGCGTGTGTCATAACAACTTTTTTGTTTTCTGAAACAGAGTCTCATTATACAGCCTCTGGCTGCCCTGCAACTCACTTTGCAAACCAGGTTGGTCTAAAACTCACAGAGATCCACCTGCCTCTGCCTCCTGAGTACTAGGACTAAAGATGTGCACCACCATGCCTCGCACAAGTGTTATTTTATATATTCATATCACAACATGAACAGTAAGAGAAGAGCCTGGCATCAGTACTGCCTGGGAGAGTATGAGCTGACACAGGCAGGGAGGGAATGGTGTCCAATCTCCAGACATTTTCTCCTGGTTCCATTTCTCGCATGCAACAAGACCTGCGTTGAACTTTCAGTATTGTCACCTGTAAAACTGATCATTCCAGTAAAGTGTTCAAAGCTAGAGTTCAGATCGGCAGCTTTCCCACCAGACCATTTGAAGCTGACTAACTCAAACGGTGGTGATTGGACATTGAGTCACAGGGGCTCTGAAGTCACTGGTTGCTTCTCCTCACCCTCTAATGGTGGTTAATAGTGCAAATTTCCTAAGGACCAACTGCTCTGCTCCTTGGTGCCCTTCCACGCTTTTTGTGGCATAGAAGTGATGCTTTCTAGCACTGCTGTAAATTTGTTTAAGCAAAAAATACCACTGTGGTTTTCTGCATAGCCTTTTTTGGGTCAGTAGTTCAATGTCCTCAAAAAGACCAATGTGTATCTGGGAAGCTATGTAGTAGCTTCTAGAATTAATTGTGACTCCAAACACTAATGCAGTGCCTTTGGTATGCCCAACAATAGCCCTAATGACATATTGTGCTAGCATGCCTTGGTCTCTTATAACCCTTTTTTTATTTTTTCTGTAAAAATGGTAATGACATCCTCTCATTCCTCACTTTGGCTATCTAAGTACTTTTAATAGCTAAACTTATTTGCCAACTGAATGAATCTGGCATCAATTTAAAAAAAATCCAACCTGCAATGAGCTGTGGTGGTAGACACCTTTGATCCCAGCACTTGAGAGGCAGAGGCAGGCAGATCTCTGAATTTGAGGCCAGCCTGGTCTACAGGTGAGTTCTAGGACAGACAGGATGACACAGAGAAATCCTGTCTCAAGAACAATAACAAAAAGCAAAAACTCAATCTGCTCTGTGAGGGATTTTCTTACAGATTATTAAAGCTGAAAGGGACATCCTAAATGTGGGTGACACCTTCTGGTGGCAGCCCAAATAAAGGACATGGAAAACGGAAACTTTGCTTTTGTCTGCTTGCCTTCACTCTCACTGGCAAGTTCATCTATCTGTTGCTACTTTATCTCTTGACCAAATTAGAACCAACTTATCCATTCCTAGACTGAACACCAGCAGCGTTCCAGGAACCCTCCAGGCCTTCAGCACCAGGCGAGGCTACTGAGACATCCAGCCTCATAAACTGAGACAGCCATTGTTGATCTACACAGACCATGTCTTAGTTAGGGTTTCCATTGCTTGAAGAAACACAGTGACCAAGGCAACTCTTATAAAGGAAACATTTAATTAGGGATGGCTTACAATGTCAGAGGTTCAGTCCATTATCATGGCAGGAAGCACAGCAGCATCCAGGCAGGCATGGTACTGGAAGAGCTGAAATTCTACATCTTGATCCAAAGGAAGCCAGGAGCAGACTGTTTCTAGGTAGCTAGGAGGAGGGTCTCAATGCTCACCTCCACATGACACCCTTCCTTCACAAGGCCACACCTCCTAATAGTGCCACTCCCTGGGCCAAGCATATTCCCACCACAGACCACATCCTGTAAACCAATCTAATATATCCTGAAATAATAAACCCGTCTATCAGTTCCCCATTTCTTTAGAGAACCTTAGGTTTTTTTTTTCTTGCTCTGGTCTAAATAAAAGCTTGTCAATATAGTTGACCTCTTCAAAGAATGAAACTTACAGGTTTACCAATTTTTCCAGTGTACTTTTATCCTTGTTTTCCTCTCTAATGTTTATTGTTTTCTTCTTTCCATTTGATTTGGGTTTTCTTTGCTCATGTTCTCATTTTCCTTCATCTCCTAGATTTTATAATTCCCCCCATGAGTTTTGTTTTCATTTCATAATCCATGAAGTGGCTGTAGCAAGGACAGGTATCTATCTGTGCCTCAAGGTGAGTCTATAGAAGACAGCCATTGGGTTTGTTCTCTTGGGAGCCATCATCCTGACCTCCTTTTGCAGGGACATGACATCAAAGAGATGCTAACCCTGAGACCTAGCTATCAACAATCATCCTTATCACACTACCCTAAAAAAAAAAAAAAAAATAAATCAATTACTCCAATTTTCAAACAGTCCTCAGTCATATTATTTGTTACAATCAGACAGGATTTTAACTAACCTCAGGTATCAAATAATTTGAGAAACAGTGTGATGGTACAAAAAGAAGGCACTTGCCACCAAACCTGGCAACCTCAGTTCAATGCAAGGGAAAAGAAACCAATTTGCAAGTTGTCTCTGAGAAGGAAAGAATTATGGCCATTGTTTTTGAGATTTTTGTTTGTTTGTTTGTTTTTGTGACAGGGTCACATTCTGTAACACAGGCTGGCTTCAAATTCATAGCAATCCTTCCTCAGCCCTCAGGTACTGGGAGTACAGGCATGTGCCATCAGCCAACTGACAGGTGACACTCAGTTGGAGGACTAGGCAAGAGGACTGACTGTCTTAGGATCTTGAACAACTAACTCCGCTGACTCAGTGTCATAATGAAACAGACAGTCACATTTCACTCCACAGATGCCACAGGGAGTAAACCGACTGTGCTAATAAAACCCTAGTCACAGAATATGTTTCATTGTGGAGAGCTTTCAAAACATTACAGAAGCTTCTAAAAAACCTTCCCACGTGGGATTGTAATGGGTTATCGATTATCATTATTTTATCAGTACAGGTCCTCGTGTATGCTGGACAAATATTCTACTACTAAATTACATCCCAACCCTATGATGATCTAGTTAAACATCTATCTTTCTGATTAATAAGGGCCAAGGGACAACTTGTCTCTGCTTATTATTTTCATAAGTGAAAGAACAAGGTCACTGATTCCTGTCACTGCCAGAGGATGAACACTCCTTACACTTAGTCTACAGTATACAGACAGGAAGGAAGGGATGGAGGATGGAAGGGAGGGAGGAGGGAGGAGGGGGAGAGGAGGGAGAGGGAGGGAGGGAGGGAGGGAGGGAGGGAGGGAGGGAGGGAGGGAGATAAAGAGAGAGGAGCAGAGAAGCCATCTCTGAACTCAATAAACACTTAGGCCAGAGTCCTATACAGTGGCTTCTCCACTTGCCTACCTGCCTCTGACTGTGTTCTCAGAAACCTCTACCTTCCCTTCCCCCATAGGAGTCAGCCTCATAATCACCACTGACTGAAATTTCCCGACTACGTCAGTTTGTCGATGACGGGACTCGGCTTGGTGATGCATAGGTGAAGCATGTCTCTTCCTCCCACCCGGATTCTCATTGCTCAATCACTTCGCTGGCTAGAGTTGCCAACCTGGCAGAACCTAGAGTCACCTGGAAGACAGCCTCTGAACAGGCCTTCTGGGGTTCTCTTGATAGTTTGGGACTGGCACTGTTCCTGGCTGGAGTCCTGGACTGTGTGAGAGAGGGAGGAGCTGAGCAGAAGGCTACAGTCAATCCCCTCTCTGACCCTATCAACTGTGGATGGGATTGGCCAGCTGCGGCTAGCTCCTGTACCTTTCCCTCCCTACGGACGGGCAGTATCCTTGTACTCTGAGCCAGAATAAGTCCCTTCTCTCTTCGGTTACTTTTGTCAGGGTATTTTATCATAGGAACTATGTTATCTGTGTTTGAGCTCAGGAGTCTCCATATTCCTGGTCTCTTCCTTAAGGAATTGAAAAAAGCTCAGGCAGATTTGCAAAAGTCTCAAGGGACTTTATTGAAAGGTAGGCAATTGAGAGATTAAAATATGTGAGTGAAGACACTGAAGGCCCCAGTTATTGTTTGAGGCCTGAGGCCTTTTTTTTTTTTTTTTTTTTTTTTTATAGGAGTCAAGAGAGAGAGGAGTTTGTTTACTAAGGAGCACACAAGGGGGTGGGTCTCTGTTTTGATTGACAAGTCAAGCCATGTAATCACTTTTCTCCTACATGACCCCTTCCCATAAACAATCTGCATATGCATTAGATGGTAAACAAGGATTATCCCTGACATTCTCTCTTTTTAATGACTTATTTATATTTTATTTTGTTTTGTTGTTTTGCCTGCATGTATGTCTGTGCAAGGGTGTTGGATCCCCTAGAACTCTAATTACAGGCAGTTGTGAGCTGCCATGTGGGTGCTGGAAACTGAACCTGGGTCCTCTGCAAGAGAAGCCAGTGCTCTTAACCACTGAGACATCTCCCTGCCCGCAAAGTTCACTTGAGGGCATAACTGTGCCTTGTTGCCAATGCACCCAAAACCAGTTCAGGTTGGATCAGCTTCCCCTTCCTATGCCAGAATATATTGAGAATAGATTTGAATAGAAACCATCCAAGTTTGATGTTCATTGCTGGGACGAGACAAGTCCCATTGCTCCTAAAAGAGTGTAAATGTAGCCCAGTTCAGGTGGAGTTCCGAGATGAAGATTGTGTGTGTACAATGTGTGCAGGTAAAGGAGCTAGGTGCCCAAGTGTGGTATTAGAAGAAAGGATGTGCACACCGAGGTCAAGTCGAGTCCTAGCTTACCATGTCTCATGCCTCAACAGGAAAAGGAACCAAGACAACCATCCAGACAGCTCTTCAAAGTAGGGTTCCAGCAACATGAAAAAGAAAAACAACCAGGTCTACTCATATACTTCAAAGACAAGAATCAAGTTTAGAGGTGTGGTATGTATGTGTGTGGTATGTGTGCTTGCTTAACATATGTGTGGGGGCGGGGGAATGGGGAGACCCAAGGTTGATGTAGGGAGTCTTCCTCTTGATGAAGCCAAAACTTAACCAGGTGGCTGGCCAGCTTGTTCCAGGGGTTCCCTTTCTGTCCCCACGGGCTGAGGTTACCAGCAGGCCACCAAACCCACCTGGCTTTTATGGATTCATGGAACCTTCTGAGCGGGACACCATCTCTTCTTGATGTCTGGCGCAGCTAACCAGACTCCTTCTTTTAATTTCGAACCTAATATTTTTTCTTTTGCCCAATAGATTCTGCTCAAGCTTTTCTGGTCCCCTAACTCCTCCCACCTCCCCACCCATACAACGTCATCCCCATCCTTTCTCTCTCCCTTTAAAAAACAAATAAGAAAGAAAACAAGAAATACACATGCAAACGAAAACAAAACTCCGCGAAATCACAAAAATGGAAACCAAAATACACAAACAGAAGATCTGTAAGGTAAGAAAATGCCCAAATAAAGCAACATGAGACCACAAGTCTACAGAAATGCCACTGAGAGAACCAGACTTTAACCATTGTGTCCCTCACGGTATCCAACATAACCACTTTTCAGTTTATCTAATGATTTCTTATATAGACTTTCAGCAGGTTCGAGAAATCTCTGCGTACTTCTAGGGCATAAAGGCAGTGTCCTGTTTCATTTCAGAAGTCTCTTGCTGGTTGAGGATTGCTCAATCGGTAGAGTGCTTACCTAGCATCACAAATATCTTATAAATCCTGGTAAAGGCAGGATCAGAAGTCAAGTTCGCCTTGTCTACGAAGTGAGCTTCAAGACAGCCTGGGCTACAGAACCGACCACCCTCAAGTCTTTGAAGAAGAAAAAAAAACCCAAGTTTGAAGTTTTACCTTTTACATCTCAACCCAAATCCACCTGATACTGATTTTTAATCAGTGGGAAGTAACTTTTCCCATGTGGTAGCGGAGAATCTAGCAAACGTCATGGGGCTGTAACTCAGTGCAGGCTCCGCACCTCACTGAACCTCACACGGGAGCCCTTGGTCACGCCTGTTCTCCACCCCTGCCCCGCTTCTGTACCTTACTCACGGTTTTGAGGTTACCCGTAGGTGCTGATTGGTCAGTTTATGCAGCAGGCATTTCAGGGTCGACTAGCTTGTTAAGAAAGGCTAGAGAGATCGTTCTTTCCCATTCGTTTCGGAGTCATTCCAACACTTCTGTTTTAGAAATCGGCTTGAATTGCTATCATCTTCCCATATGGATCAAGTGTGCACCTTCCAGGTGCACATGCCTAAATACGATTGACAACAGACACACTTCAACCCATCACATTTATTATCCTTATTCATGTTCAAAATGTCTCACTTTAGAAGCTTCTTACTTCATCAGAATCATTTGACATTTTTTTATAGTTTCCTTGCTTGTTTACAATAACACATAATGGACACATAGAAAGTCTTTGCTCAGACAGAGATCCCACACAGAGTGGCCACTACAAAGACTGTGTGTTGCCACTATGGGAGTGCTGCACACTGGTCCAGACTGAGGCTCACTCTCTGCTCACAACGGGGTCATCTCAAAGGTGACAGGAAAGCTAACATCAGTGTTGGGGTGAAACAAAGGCCAAGTTCTCCACATAGACCAAAGGAGCAGAAGGGAAATACCCAGCGCTTTGCTGGAGGTGGTGGCTTTGGCTTTTGGATATTTGAGACAGTCTCACTCTGTAGCCCAGGCTGGCAGGGAATTCAGCATCATCAGGCTAGCCTAGCACTCAGCATGGTCCTCCTTTCTCAGTCTCTTAAGCACTGTGATACAGGTAGGAGCCACCACCCACAGCTGGTCAGGTTTATGCAATTGACTTCTAGCAAGTGTTTATGAAAACTTACTGTGTGCTCAAAGTTAGACAAGCTTTGTACAATCAGAAGTGTATTTAATCCTTATAATTGCATGGAGTGGTGCTCTGCTTTGAACGTGGGATGTCCCCCACAGGCTTGTATTTGAGTGCCTTGTCCCTAACTGGTAGCACTATTTAGAAAGGTCAGGTATTTGGGCCGTGGTATTTCCATGCAGGCCATGGGACTGGATGGGCCTTTAAGGGTGATGTCCCATGCCTACTCTGGTCTAGTCTCTGCCTCTGATCTAACAAGACACGAGGTGCTGCTGCCTCCTGTCTTGTCACATCAGAAAGCAAATGGCCACACTGTGGCTGCCATGTCTTCCCCACCAGGGATGGATCCCTCAAAGCTATGAACCCAAATAACCCTCTCCTTCCTTACATGACCTTTGTCCGGAATTTAGTCACAGCAACAGGAACGTCACTGATACAGATGAGCACCGGAGTGCTCGTTACCCAGTGGTTCTCAACCTGTGGGTCGCGACCCCCTGGGGTCCTATATGTCAGATATTGACATATGATTTATAACCATAGCAAAATTACAGTTATGAAGTACCATAAAATAATTTTATGATTGGGGGTCACCACAACATGAGTGTCTTAGGGTTTTATTGCTGCAAGAGACACCATGACCAAGGCAACTCTTATAAAAGCAAACATTTAATTGGGCTGGCTGACAGTCTCAGAGGTTTAGTTCGTTATCATCATGGTGGGAAGCATGGCAGCATGCAGGCAGACTTGGTGCTGGAGGAGCTGAGAGCCACATCTTCATCAGAATAGAAGAGTGTCTTTCTCAAGCAGCCAGGGGAGGCTCTCTTCTGCACTAGGTGTAGCTTGAGCTTATATGAGACCTCAAAGCCTGCCTACACAGTGACACACTTCCACCAACCAGGCTACACCTCCTAATAGTGCCATTCTCTTGGCCAAACACTGAAACACATGAATCTCTGGAGCCAAACCTAGTCAATCCACCACAATGAGAACTGTATTTTGGGTTCACAGCATTAGGAAGGTTGAGAACCACTGCATTATACCCTGAAGAAATATAACTAGCACAGGGGGTCACTGCATTACTCATTTTACAGTGAGGAAACGGTAGCACAGACAGGGTAAGTAACCTGCCCAGTGTCACACGGACAGTCAGCAATCCCCCAACTGAAACAGAAAGGACAAGCCATTCCACCTCTCCAGATGTGTTAGGCGACCTGTGAAGGGAGGTCCAGCCCTGGCTAGGAATCTGGACAATGCCATGAAGTATTCAGCCGACAGCCCAATGTACCTTTAGTTGCAGCTGACCTAGGCTGCCTGAGCTAAGTCAGCTCTGGTAGTTATAGCCTGCCCTCCTCTTTGTTCCCAAGATAGCACTTTCCTTCTGGGTGCAAACAGCTGCCATCCAGCGCCAATTTCCCCAGAATACTGATGCCAGTTCTTTCTTTAGCATAGAAAGACATTCACTTCTCAGACCACACTGATACCATGACAACAAAGCTTCTGACCAGTGACTATTGGATGCTAGGAATTGGATGAGGGCTTTGCATATTTTCTCAGCTACCTCTGCTTCATGCAGAGGAGGCTAAATGGTTGAGCAGTTTCATCAAGGCAGAAGAAAAGCCAGCAAGATTGGGACAGAATCCTACTTAATTGTGTCTGAGGTGGAGCGTTGAGCCTGGCTCCTGATTCACTGCTGCCCTCTGCTGGGCCTGTGGCAGCACTGCCTGGCGGCAATGGGTACTGGTTGATTTGGATTTGGTTGAATGCTTTGGAGGTTGTTGTTGAATGTTTTTTGAGATACTTACATCATTTCCCCTTCCTTTCCTCCTCCAAACCCGTATAACCCTCTTGCTCTATTTAAAATGCATGGTATTTTTTTTTTCATTAATTGTAACACTCATGCATGCATATAGGAACTGCATTTTACCCAGGCCTCTCAAACTGCAGAGGCCAGGAACAGCATTTCATCAAATGCAAGATGGGGCAGGCAGAGGCAGAGAGGAGGCATTTCTTGTTCTCCAATCTACTACAGGGCCCCTCAAACTTGCACATATTATAAAATTACACATATTACATATTATAGGAAATGGAATAATCATATTAAAGCTGGACGTTTCTCAGGAATTCTTCCGTGTAGTGAGGACTCCATACAAAATAAAACAATTCTTTTATTGCTGTAAAACACTCATCTATGTCACTAACCAAATGCAATAGTGAACCCTGCCTTCTCATCGCAGCAGGTCGCTCTGGTTCTCTTTACTTGGTTTTCTGGGTGTCTTCTCACTTTGTAAGACTCAGATACCTTTTAAGGTAAGTATGTAGCTAGACAGACAGACAGGCAGGTAGGCAGATGAATGATATATGATAGGTACATGATAGACAGACAATAGGTAAGTAGGTACATATGTAGATAAATGATAATTAGGTAGATAGGTAGAAATGTAGCTAGAAAATAGATGATAGGGAGGTAGATAGGTAAATGACACGTAAGTAAGTAGATAAATAACTAATAGGTAGCTGGGCAGATGATAGATAGTAGATAGATACATATATCATACATACATACATAGTAGACAAATATATACATACATACATACATACATACATACATACATACATAGATGACAGACAGACAGTGTAGTCGTCTGAATGAGAATACCCAACATGGGCTCAGATGTTTGAACTCTTGGTCCCCAGTTGATAAGGTTTAGGTATGGCCTTGCTGGAGGAAGCCTGTCACTGGGGTAGGCTAAAAGGTTTCAAAGCCACATGCCATTACTAATTCCCTCTCTCTGCTTTGTGCTTGTGAGCCATTAGCTTCTATTCCAGCTACCATGCCTGTGCTGCTGCCTGCTGCCTGCTGCCTCCACTCCATCCTGGACTCTTTCTTATCCCTCTGCTACTGTGAGCCCAAATGAATTCTTCATATAAGGTTGCTTTACTCATGGTGTTTTATCACTACACACAGTAACTGATATAGATAAATCAGGTGGGTAGGTAGCTAGACAGACAGACAGACAGCTTGTGCTGGATAGAGGTGACCATGTGACAAGTAGCATCCAGGCTGTTTTGAAGCCATACTGAAGTTCCTCCCTTTGTCACAGTGTGAAAGTTCTGCACCTGTGGGGTGGGTGATTCTTTGACAGCCATTCCTGTTTTTTCTCTTTCTGCTTGAATAATTAGGAAAGATTTAATATTTAAACAAAATCCTTAATGTCAACAACATAAAATCACCCCAATATCAAACCATTGAAATCAGTTGTAAAAAGCTAATAGATCTTTAAATGTAGAAATAAACACCTGTGGAAATGTCTAAGTGCCTAATATATTGCCATTTGAAGACACTCTGCCTTAAGTGTAGTAGGGCCAATTTGTATAGTTTGTGACTTTAAAGAAATCTCCATGATTAAAACAAGTTTTAGGTCAACTCAAAATTATGGACTAAAGGTGGTCACGGTGTTAGGAAGAAAAGGAAGATGACAGCTTTCCAGAAAAAAGACTCACATGTCCAGATTATCTCTCTAGGAACTGCTGGGCAGGCCTCTGAAAGGAAAGTCCCCACACAAGGCCCTGATGCAGCCTGGTAATGGAGCAGGAACAGTCCACAGGAGGCCTTACTTCTACAGGAAAGCGGGTGTTTAACATTCCTGGAGTTTCAGAGACAGGTCTCCCATGTGGCCAGAGACAACCTCAGACTTAGAATCCTCTGCTCTCCTCCCCTCCTTCCTCCCTGCCTCCTGCCTCCCTGCCTCCCTGCCCTGCTCCCTGCCTCCTCCTCCTGCTCCGCCTCCCTGCCTCCTCCCTGCCTCCCTGCCTCCCTGCCTCCCTCCTCCCTCCATCTGCCTCCCTGCCTCCTCGCTCCCTTCTTGCCTTCGCCCTCCTCCTTGCCTCCTGCCTAGTCCTCCCTTCCTCCCTCCCAGTGTCTGGTACTAGCAAACACCATACCTGGCCTGAATGCTCCTTTTCAGACATCACCTGCTTTCATGTCTTTGCCTAGAGGCCCCTCTCTGTCCTATGCCCCCTCTCTGTCCTATGCCCCTCTCTGTCCTATGCCCCCTCTCTGTCCTATGTCCCCTCTCTGTCCTATGTCCCCTCTCTGTCCTATGCCCCACCCTCATCCTTCGGATCTGGTTTCTCTGCAGCATTAGGCTTTTCCCTGTCTTTCACTGATGGTTCTGTGGCATGGATCAAACGAGCTTACTACACTAAGATGTGAGAAGAACTCGTGGAGAGCAGCGACGACTGCAGAGCTCTGTGCTCTCTGAAAAGAGCTAGGATTGCTTTTAATTAATATGAAGAAAGTGAGCTCTGTTTCACTGATATTATCATTTTAAAATGCTAAAATACACTTTTTATACACTAGATTCTGATCATGGTTCCTCCCCCTCAACCCCTCCCAGAATCTCCCCATCTTCTCTTCTCTGTCTGTTTGTCTGTCTATTTATCTGTCTCAAAAAACAAACAGGCAAATAAAACAAACAAACCAGAGTAAAACAAAACAAAGCATGATAAACACATTCATATGTAAACACACACACAAAGACACAAAGATACACATACACAAAAGCACAAACACACATAGACACACTCAGACACACATACAGAGATAAAAATGAACAAACATACACAGAAACACACAACAGACATTATACACAGACACACACCATAGGAAAAGTATTTACCAGCTGGTTCATTTGCTATTTGAAATCTGAAAATTGGTGTTTGTTTGATTTTTTTTAATAGCAATAAGAATGGTGCAGTAACAGGAAAGTTCTAGAAGATGCTATTTTTAGTTTAAGTGAGAATCTGGTGTTTCTGTACTTTCTTACAAGTAATAAAACCAATTTTTTCCTTAAAAAAAAAAAAAAAGTCTTAGCTGGGAGGTGGTGGTGCACACATTTAATCCCAGCACTTGGGAGGTAGAGGCAGGCGGATTTCTGAGTTCGAGGCCAGCCTGGTCTACAGAGTGAGTTCCAGGACAGCCAGGGCTATACAGAGAAACCCTGTCTCAAAAAAAACAAAAAACAAAAAACAAACAACAAACAAAAAAAAAAACAACAACAACAAAACCAGTCTTACTACGTAGCCCAGATTAGCCCTAAGGTTGCGACTCACTAGTCACAGCCTTCCAATTGCTAGGATTACATGTGTACACACCATCCTTACCCAAGAAAACTTCTAACTGTTCAAAAAAGAAATTCTTGTTATTTCTCTATGAAGGACACATTGGGGTAACATGAAGGTTGAATAAGTCAGCAGAGAGACACCAGGCTCAGTTTCAAAGGTTCAAGAAGAAGTCGTGAAGAGTATAAGAGAAAATACCATGTGGCAAACGTTAACATCTGGGTGATTTGGTTGAAGGATGTAGGGTGTTCTTTATACTATTGAAACTGTCCTTGAAACGTAAACTAATCAAAATACAGAGCTAAACAGCTACACCTGAGGAAGGGACCGGCCACCTACGGTCTCCGTCGGAGAGCACCTGGCATCCATGGAGCTCCTGCTTGGGTCCTCTGCATGGTGACCACCATGGTAGGCAGGAGTGAGGGGATCCTTGAATCTACAGGAGGAAACAGCTGCTGTTTGCAAGCAGCTCTGGAGATCTTCAGGGCACAAGGATCCACGCACAGCCTCTCTAATGCATTCGCACACGGGTAGTGATGGGGATCCGGATCCGCACACAGCCTCTCTAATACATTCGCACACGGGCAGTGATGGGGATCCCACGCAAGCCTCTCTAATGCATTCGCACACGAGGTAGTGATGGGGATCCGGATCCCGCACATAGCCTCTCTAATGCATTCGCACACGGGTAGTGATGGGGATCCCACGCACAGCCTCTCTAATGCATTCGCACACGGGCAGTGATGGGGATCCGGATCCCGCGCATAGCCTCTCTAATGCATTCGCACACAGGTAGTGATGGGGATCCGGATCCCGCGCATAGCCTCTCTAGTGCATTCGCACACAGGCAGTGATGGGGATCCCACAGAATACATGTGTATCTAGACAATGGCCAGCACGGCAGTAGGGGACTCGAGGAGCAGTCTGTCTTATGAAAAATAAAGATGAGAACCTTGGGACAAAAAGGCTAGGAGGCTAAAGGAGAGACAGGAGACAGGTGGAAACATTCTAGACACTGCAAGAAAAATCAAGTCTGAGGTGCAAGAAGGAGTTGGCGGAGGTACCAGAGATACACATCACTCTACACCAGGGACACCACTGTCCTGAAGAGCATCACAACACAGAAGAGTCACTTCAGAGCATTCTGGAGATGTTCCAGCAGAGGGGGCCAGCCACCCTGGAGATCAGAAGACTGCATTCACTGCTAGAAGAGTCAACCACTTTTACTCATCCGTTGATGCATATTAGAACCACAGAGAAGCCCTTTTTTAATAAAATAATGGTGTTCAAGTCTGATCCCTAGGATTTCTGATTTAACTGGTCTCAGCTGCCTGGATACTGGAACTTTCTAGAACACCTTGTATTTTTCACCTGCAGCCAGGTTTGAGAATCTCTGAGTTCAGCAAGCACTATTTCATTGAAGATTACAGGAGAAGGCCTTCACCTAAAAGAGCTGTAACACTAAGTCCTTGGAGGTTTTCTCATAACCAACCCTCTTGTCCCAAGCCTGACACACCAAACACAGCACACACAAACACAGACACACACACACACAAAACACCCCTGCCCACCCTGCGTTCACTCCAACCATATTCTGCTTCATCCTTCAGCCTGGCGTTCGGCAGTGTCTGGACACTCTGAGACAGAGGAATTGGAGGGTGCGGAAACACAGCAGGACCCCAAAACACATACCACACCAGCCCAGCTTACATAGTAAGACTCTGTCTAAAAACAAACATAGAAACTAACCTCTCAGGAAGAGAGATGGCTCAGTGATTAAAAGCACTGACTGCTCTTCTGGGGACCCAGGTTCAATTCCTAACACTCGCCTGTAATTCCAGTTGTAGGGGGATCTAATGCCCTCTTTGGGCTTGTCCAGGCAACAAGCACATACGTGGTACACACATACATGCAGGCAAAACATCTATACACATAAAATAATAACTTTTTAAAAGAACTTCTCCCATCAAAAACCACACACAATCTAGAATTTAGTATATGTTTATTTGTTTAATAGGAACATTCAGGTATATAAATAAGGTAAATACTTTCCAATATACAATATATCACATTCTTATACTGCATTGAAAGGAATCTACAAGTGTGTTGACCACCAATCCTAAGTGCAGAGAGAAAGGTTGGACGTGGTGAAACACTGACTGGTGAAACCTGGGCTGGAGAGGCGACACGGCAGAACACAAACGTGTGCGCGCGCGCGCGCACACACACACACACACACACACACACGCCTGTCTGGGGAGCCCGAGGACTGTCCACACAGCCAGGAGCTGAGGCTCAGTGCCCAGGTCTAAGGGCAGGAAAGCAGCCAGGCGCTGTGAGATAACTGAATCCAGCAGATCCCCCCACACAACGGAAGAGGCTGAGAAGCTCAGCCACTGTGATCCCTGCTGCTGTTCGGAACGCGTTTAAACTTCAGTAGATTTGGGTTCATACAGACTCTAGAAGGGGCCAGTGAGCTCTCCATGACTCCCAGGATAGATAGGTTTCCTAAGGTGTTTTCTGGTCCCTATGGCCACCAGGAACACTGAACTTGTCTGAGTCTACCTTTGGTTGTGTGACTCCCAACCCCTTTCCCTGCCCTGGGTCCTGTTGCTGTCCCAGTGGCTGTCAGGAGTCCCGAATTCCTGCCTCCAGTACTTGAGTGGCTCTCCCTTGTCTCCACTCTTTCCCTTTATTTCAGCCCTAGACACCTGTCCACTGTGACCCAAGGCAAACCAAGGAACGAGAAGAAGGCTCATACAAAGGACTCTTAAACATGTGTGCACATTCAACTCACTGGAAAAACATTCTTAACCCCTTTCCACCTCGGTGTTCCTTTGAGAAAAGCCAGTAGAACAAGCACACAAACCTATGGGTGAGGAAAAGGTATTCTAGTAAGGAAAGCAGAGAGGGCAGAGAAGGTGACAATTAAAAACACAATGTCACTTAGGGCAGGTGGCCGTGTGGTTAGGCCTTCTAACGCTGTACTCGGGGAACTCAGGGGAAGTCGTCCAGGAGCTGTGGAGCTCAGCCTGGCCAGGGCCTAGGAAAGCAGTGCCCAGGACCTCTGCTGGCCTGCTGTCAGACTTCTTCTAGATAAAGGACTGCCTGGTCCATCAGACGGCACCACAAAGGAGGGGCCAGGCTGGCAAACACAAGTGCAGAAGAACGAGAGGAACTGCAGTATCTGAACTCCAGCAACTGGCCTGCAGGTCTCCTTAACAGCTGGGACACTCCACAGCTGGAACAGAAGTTCCTAGTATACAGAGTCTGAGAATCTCTGGGGTCATGTTAGCCAATGCCACCCAATCAAGGTGAAGAACACACAAACCACACACCACACACACACACCACACGCACGCACGCACACACGCACGCACGCACACCGCATGCACCACACTCCCAATTCCGTGTCCATTCAGAAAACAGAATTAAACATTTCTCCATTCATGATTAATAATCTACGTGATTCTTTGCTAATCTAGAATAGGCAACCCCTCACATCACCTGTCCTCAACGGTCACCTGCTCTAACCTGTTTTTTTGTTTTTTTTTTTTTTAAGCAAGAAAAAGCCAGGTGGTGGTGGCATATGCCTTTAATTCCCAACACTTGGGAAGCAGAGGCAGGCAGATCTCTGAGTTTGAGGCCAGCTTGGTCTTCACAGCAAGTTCCAGAACAGCCAAGGCTACACACAAAGAAAACCTGTCTCAAAACAACAACAACAAACAAAACAACAGACAGACAGAAGAGGTGGAATGGTTATGCTGTCAGAGCACAGGCAGAGCTTTAGGCTGGTGCACTCAGCTTCAGGCTTTTTTCTCTATTCTGCTCTATTCTGCAGTTATCCATGTGTGGAGGATCAGAGGGTCCTGCAATGTACAACAGGAGTACAGAACTTGGTGAGGGAAAGCAGAGTCCAGAGCAAGACAGGCCCTGGCGCCCAGCAGAGGCACCACCAAGTCAGAGCGGACAGCCTTAATCTGTGAGCAGTCTCAACCACGGAGAAAAGAACAGACACGCCAAATAGTCTCACATCATCCCTCGGCCAGGCTGGCCTCAATGCTATGGGAAACACCAAGCTGCTGCACAGGGCTCTTACCATTGGACCACTGAAGTGCTTCTCTTGAGAGGACAGTTCGGTCACTTTACAGGACGTGAACACCAAACTAAGTCCAGGCAGTGAGGGTGTGGCGTCTGAATACCCGGCAGCCCATCAGTGTGGGCCAAATTACTCGCTGAGCTCAGTTTTAAAACATAAAATAAAAACAACTACCATTTATTGAGTGCTTACTATGTGCCAGGCACCTTGCTAAAGGCTTACATGCCTTAGCTCATTAAATCCTCACAGCAGCTGGTTGGAAGTGAAGGCTGCCTGCAGCCTATAACCTGACCAGATACCTAAGCTTCAAGTCTGTCGTCTTCACATTGTTCTCAATCTCTAGCACAGAATTTCAGTTTTCCCATCTGTAAGATGGGATAATACCATCAGGCAGAGCCTCTTCTGGATTAAAGGAGATAAGGCATGCAAACCCTCGGCACTGTGTCTGGCACATATTAAGCACTTATGATTGCAATTATTAATAACGCACCATTGCTACTTCATCGGCTGAAGAATAAAATAAAGAGCCTGGCGGCAGTCACCTGATAAAGAGAGAAGTGGGGAGGCGGGTCTTCAAACAGCACTGGATCTGAGGATCATTGGCCATAAAATTCTGGTTTCGCATCTTCTGCCCTTCTATCTCAAGATCATCCATCCCTATGTCCTAAAGCCCTGACACGCCAGCATCCAAAGCACACCCTCTGAAGTGCCCCCAACACAGGGTCTTCTGATCCTTTGGGAAAAAATAGAGAATGGCCTGCCCAGTGAAGAAGCAGCCCAATGATAACGGCCTCCGCCCTCAGGAGAGCACAGAGCCCAGGTAAGGTCGCTACGTCATCCTGAAGCAAGGGAGACTACAGTGGACAGAACGGTGGACGCAACCTAACAGAATGGGTCAGCAGCTATGCATGCTCCTGAGCACGGGCTCAAGCTGGGAGTGAGGACTACCCAGGACACGGCAGATGAGCCTAGCAACCCCGCAAAGAAGAGCCCTCCTCTGCCACTTGGTCTAAACTCCAGCACGTTCCTGGAAGGCGCCCACTCAACAAAGAAACTGAGTCAGGAAGCAGAAGCTAACGCTCTTTAAAAACAGGATGCTGAGCAATTGTGAGGAAAGTGATAAGGGGAAAGGGTGTTTCCTTTACTCAAGCTGAGGGAGAGTCTGAAGCTCTGCCCAACAATTAGCCTCCTCTCTGGCAGCTCACAGCTCCTTCTGGGTGCTCTCTGGAGCCCTGTGCTCCAGACAGAGTGCACCCATCGTTGAGAATCTCCTACTGTACCTGGTCATCCTCTCTTAGGCCTTCCTTCTCATCCTTCCTGGAAAGAACAAGAACCCTGGATGCACATGAAACTGCCCTCCTCCCCATAAAAGCACAGTATGCACATAAGCACAGCATGCGCATAAGCACAGTATGCACAAAGCAATAGTATAGCACATAAGCACAGTATGCAGGAGTAGCAGGCACAGCTAGGAATTACTCTAAAAGACAAAGACACATGGCCTTAGACATTACTAACACAGCAAGTTTTAGTGGTGACACCCCACACTGGTAGTGAGGAAAAGGCTTCCCTGGAAATCTACCTCAGGCCAACTCCATGAGGAACACAGTGACTGCCACACAGAACTGCATGTGAGACACTCTGTCCTGAGTCCTTGGGTCACTCCTCCTCCTGGCTCCATCAACAGCAAGGACTGACCTCAGCTTGCCACTCCGTGAACTGAGGGATCCCTTCAGAGCAGGTCCCAGCCAACCTAGCAATCAGCCCATCATAGGTCTTTGTTGATTCTCTTGAGATACACTGCTCCAACTCTCTTGTATAATACAGCCCAGGTTACAGGATAAAAGCAAGCAGGGGCAAAATACCATAAAAACTGTTCCCCAGTCCACCTATGTAAGATTTACGTTACATTTCACCCCTATAAAGACTGGCTCACACATACTACAGTACATTAAGAATAAATACATTTTAAATGTGGTTATAAAGCAGAAACTAAAAGGCTAAGGATGGAAATAGGCTGTGTGCATGTGTCTGTGCATGTGTGTAGTATGTCTGGTGATGTTGATGTGGTGCGTGTGCGTGTATGTGTACATCCAAGTATGCGCCGTGAAGATACTCTCCCAACTTCTTTAGAGGACTTCACTTTCAGAAGACACAAATACAAACTTTTTTGACACTGAAGTGGTTAGAGGGTGGGAAAGATAACACAAAGGGAAGGCTCAGTTTTCCTGAGAACAATCATGAACAGAACTCACCAGGAAGACATCCTGGCTTGTTCTCATGTCAGCCTGGTTTCTGGAACCCCAGTGTTAACAAATTCCTTACTTCACCAGTTAAAAGCTAATAGCCATCTAAGCAGTGCCCAGGACTGGCCTGGTCAGGGCTCCATGGCCCATGGGAAGGAACACTGCAGTGTTTCCAGTGTTGGGCCTCAGGGACTGGCTAACCCTGTCCTACAGGCACACTTTGAGATGGGGTACTGTCTGATTCCACCCCATGCCTCTCCCCTGAGATACCTCAGAAGGCTGCTATGAACAGATGGCACACAAACTGGCAAACAGTAAACCTGCACAGTGTTTATGCTCACACAAAGCGGGAAACATAAAGCCATGCATCATAGTGACGAACACGGAATTCATGACAAGGAAAGGCACAAACATTTTATTTCTGACAAAACAAAATGAGTGTAAAGCAAGTTGTGTGAACCACTGAGATCTGCACACTGCTGAGAAAGCAGTCTCTGAGGCCTGCCTGTTTCATGGGACAAACAACATGCTGTACAATCGCATGGTGGCACTGCTCTCTTGGCTACCTGACTGGGAACTTCTCTTCTTTCACAAGACTGGGGAACTCAGAAAATAAAAACCTGTGGCTGGCAGCTCCAGTGAACACTGGGTTTCAGTGTTTAGGACAGCATCTTCCTCAGCCTCAGCGGCTGCTGCCCAAGAGTGAGTTCTTGGCTGCCTCGGAGCGGTGGCCCTTCTCTACCTAGTTTGGTGATCCAAGTCATTTTCAATCAGAAAAGTCATGTTCCCTAACGACCGCTGAGAATCTTAAGGAGCAATTGTAAAATACACCTCAGTGTACTTCCTTTTTTGGGTGCTCTGACTTAATAGCAACAGGCGCCGCTAGTGACAGGAACTTCTCCATAGAGTTTCAGAATTGGTGAACTTCGAGGGCAAGTCAGAGGAGAACCCTAAGAGCAAAGCTCCCACTCAGGGCTGCCCAGCCAGAACCAAACTGAAGACAACAGCTTTGTGTTCAGTGCGGCCCTGGGAGCTGAGAAGAAAATGCCACAAGGCTGACAAGGAAGTCAAGGCTGAGAGACAAGGAGCTGTCCTGCCCCTGCCCCCATGGGGTTCGAGGGACACTCTGAGGGCTATCTGAGCATTGGAGGCCACAGGAAGGCTAATCTGAAAACAAATTAACACAGACCAGGGTGCTAGAGCAAGTCACTGCAGCCTCCTCAGCAGTGGGCACCCCAAGGCAAGGGCTGTGGATTAACATGCTTGGGGAACAAGTTCCTTCCCTGCCAGCGCTCCTTTCCATGTCAATCTCAACTTACGATTAGGAAGGGGAAGAATGACCACAGCTTACACAAACAACAACAGAAGGTCCCCAGGAAAGTACAAACTACATCTACATGGTCACATTCCATAAAAAGTGTACACTGAATCTTGAAAATAGCCAAGCCTTCTGACAGATTAGGTTGGCCAGAGTTCTAAGCAGGACGTAGGGACTCTGAGGACAGTTGGGTATGACTGAAATCATGTAGAAAAGAAGGTGACTTTTAAACAGACACACATACGCTCACCTCAAAAGTACTATATACACAACACAGCAGCAACACAAGTGGGCTTCCAGGCAAAGGGTGCGCGAGCAAAAGCCCTCTGCTCCCCACCTCTCAGGGCTCCCCCAGAAGAACTCGGCACAGCAGCAGCAAACCCACAACACAATCATGAAGATGCCAGAGGCCACTGGCGCTGGGTAGTGCAGAAAAGTCTGTGACAGTGCACTCTACTGCATACATTTGGAATAGTATAGTAGGGGCTTCTTTTTCCAGACTTCATAAATTCTTCATGCTTTCTGAGAAAAAGAAGTCTGAAATCTTCTTTCAGTCTGTACAGTGAAAGCAAACTATAAGCAATGCTCACATGCCCTCTGCAGAATTTTGGCTTGGACAAGATGCTTATCTGATCAGTAAGCCTCCCTCCCACAGTTCTACAGAAGGCAGCCCTCCACTGCTCCCAGACAGAGATGCCTGCAGAAGCCCAGCGAGAGGTGTCAAGCACAGCAAAAGCATAGAGGCCATGAAGCCTCGCCCAGGCGGGAAAGTCCTCAACTAGAGACACAGATGAATGTACGATCTCTCAGACAGCCCAGCAACAACTGGATGGGTGGGGGTTAGACCCACCAAGCAGACCCCTGAGCTGGGCAACACTGTCCTTCGTGTTGTTCAATACCTGTATTTAAGAAACCCAAATGGTTCTTTCCTGTGACTTCTTTGCAACTCAAAGCTACAGCTTACTCACAGCCCACGTTATAAACAGACAGTATATACAGATTTAAAAACAAAAAACCAAAAAACAACCACAAATTAAAAAGGGAGAAGAAAAAATAAAGACAGTGAGTTGAAGCTTCTCATTATCTAAGTCACAGCAGATGGGCCGGCCTTGGTGACCAGCCCTCACTCTAGTCCTGCTCCAGCTCTCCTGGCCCTGGTGGCTCTACTCGTCATCCAAGGCAGATGTCAGAACGCCCTTGTCGGTCAGGTGAGACTTGAGTGTGTTGAAGATGTGAAGCTGCTGGTCTGGCCGCAACGTCAGAAACTGCTGAATCAGCTTGCTCGGGTTGGGGCCCCTGCAACACAACAGGAAGCAGACCTGAGCAGGGGCCAGCTGCCTTGCCGGCCCAGTTACCCATGAGGCACTCTGATCCCTGAATTCACTATTAGCGGAGGGAGAGAGACCTCCGAGGATCAATAAATGGAAAAGCACACTCATGCTTTAAAAACCCACTCATGGTTCTGGTGGAGTAGACCCGCACCTGATAAAGCTGGCGATGTACACGTTGACAAAGGTGGCCATCAGGTACTGGCAGTCAAAGCGATCCATGATGCCTCCATGACCAGGAATGGTATTGGCAAAATCCTGATAGAGGCAGAGGAAGGAAGGATGAGCCTGGGCTCACCAACAACCAAATTCCAGAATATGATGGACGACAGGCAGAGAGGGCAGAGGGCAGAGGGGCAGAGGGGCAGAGGGGGAGGGGCAGAGTTTGCCTACTTTGATTTTAAAGGCCCGTTTGAATCCACTTGCGAAGAACCCTCCAAATGGCCCGATGAGCGAGGCGAAGGTGGAGAGGGCGATGCTATGGATCTGGAAAGGGTACATCCTCACCGTTTTCTGAGGAGAACGAGTGGGATCAAGTCAGCAAGTGTGCAAGTCTGGCTTCTTACAGTTAATTAAGAACTTAATAAAACAAGGTCTCTATTTCTTCAATCAACCAAAAGACTGCAGGGGCTGGGCTGGTGGTCAGGAGCCCTGCTGTTCCAGAAAGGAATTGGGTTGTTTCTACCGACCATGGCGGCTCACAACACAGTCTAGAACTCTTATTTCAAGGAGATGTGATGCCCTCTTCTGCCTCCACTGGCACACACGTACACACGCATTCAAACATCTAAAAGGAATGAGTCTTTAAAACAAAACAAAACTAAAAAAGAGACAAAGAAAAAACAAACAAACAAAACTGGCCCATGCTTTTAAATCTCTAACATTTGGCCCAATAGTAGATCATTATGATATTCTGTCTGGAGTGGTGGCATGAGCCTGTAATCCCAGCATTTGGAAGACAGGAGCAAGAGGATCACAAGTTCAAGAGCACCCTCAGCTACAGTGAGAATGTAAAGTCGGCCTAAACTACCAAAGAACCTGTCACAAACAAATGAACAAATGGAGAAATTCTGGAATCAACTGTTTTGCAGGCATATATGAAGAAAATCCAGCCTTAGCTTTACAGAGAATATAATTTCAAAAGGATGATTGTTTTGGCAGTCTTCTCAGAGAATTGTGGGTATTACACAAAAACCTGACAGGCATAACTCCATAAAAGTTAGGTGCAAGCTGGGGAGAGTCTCATTAGTTAAAATACTTGCCCTTTATTAGGACTGGAGTTCAGATCCCAGAATCCATGTAAATGCTGACTGTGCTGGCAGCCACCTATAATACCCTGAAGGGGATCCCACCGCAAGCTGACAAGCAAGATTAGCTCAAGAACCCTGCCTCAAAAGGATAAGGCAAAGAGTAACTGAGAAAGATTTCTGCCATCAACCTAGGGCCTACCACACACACATGTACGAACATATGCAAATATGCATACATTCATTCATTACACGGACACACGCACACATGCACACACGGGCACACGAAAAGAAAAACAGCTGCTCCTACAATCCCAGCACTCAGAAGGAGGCAGAAGGATTCCAAGTTCATAGTGAGATACACACACACACACACACACCACACACACACACACACACACAAAAGAAGCTAGGAACAGTGCAGAATCTGAAATCCTCCTAATGAATGTTTTGTGCTTTCTCACACAATCCATTGATCTACAATGCATTGTTGGTCGATTTTTATTCCAACATGACTGTGGGACACCATACACTGTCATTTAAGAAGTATCAGCTCACTGTTGGACACTGTCATGTGGTGTCAGAACAGTTTCATAGAAGTGCCAGAAACCCATCATGCTCACAATGATACTCTCCGACTTCTCGTTATCACCTGAAATGCAGATTTTTATCACAGGTAACAACTGCTATCAGCCACTTTTTTTTTAAGTGATTAGACTTATGTCACTCTTCTCAAAAAAAAAAAAAAACAAACAAACAAACAAAAAAACCAACCATTACATACCCAAGTCTTTACAAATAAACACCCTACCTGAGAGTTAGTTGGTCAGTCGAGCTCACAACTTAAAACAACAGTACATGTTTTCTCTGAGGGACACTCTGTGCTTCAGTATTTGGCAGAAATACTTTCTGTGTATTTTCCATTTCAGTACAAAGAATATTAAAATGGTGTCAAGGATCAGGAATATTTTAATGAAGTTACTAATTTTAGAGTCCCATCAAGGGCACTCACAGGAGCAGCTAGCTTGTGTGACTGGCAGAGGGTGTAGCTTGAAGCAAGCAATGACCTGTAGTCCAGGCGGTGCTGAAGCTCTAACTCTGCCCATTGCCACTGGCTTTACCCACCACTAACTCTGTCATCAAGAAAATGCCAGGCCAGTAGAAGAGGTACAGATAATTCAGTAAGCAGGATCCTCTAGGAATCCATACAATATGAGAGCCACTCCTCTAATTGACATGAAGTTAGAAAAAGGTCTCTTCTACCCTTACCCTGGCATAAGGCTCAGAGCTCTAGGAGCTCTAGGAGGGGGAAGCTAATATCTCTGGAGGGAACTCCTCTCTGCAATCACCCATGTAAATACTACGTACCCAGCCAACAACCGACTGGATCACCCCAGGAATGTTGTACTCCTGCAGGCGAAATAGGTCAGATGGCTCACAGTCCACAGTGAAGCTGTTAGTGTCGTTGTTGTATTCCACAGGACAGACGAAGCATCTGTACCCAGACATCACATAGGAGAGTAAGGACAAAGAGCAGAGGGCAGGCAAGAACATCAGTTGTAGACATCCAGCCTGGCAGGCCAACACCTGACTGGGCCACAAGTCTCACAGTGCCTTCCATGTTGTTCACTGTACAGCGTGGGCTCAAAGAGACGGTTATGTTTCACCACATGTGTAGTTCACCTGAACTGTGAAGCAAGAAGATTACACACACACACACACTCTTTCTTTCTCTTTCTTTCTCTCTTTCTTCTCTCTTCTCTCTCTCTTCTCTCTCTCTCTCTCTCTCTCTATATATATATATATATATATATATATATACTAATACACACACACACACACACACACACACACACAACACACACACACACACACACATATACATGTGTCCAAACATAAAGACCTTGAAGAGGCCCAGGAAAGATCTGAACAAAGAGCTGTTTTTAAGACAATTCTTCCCCCGGGAAGCCCTGCCCTACTGTGCTAAGAATCTCTAAACTCAGGGCTACATGGAAACCATGGTGGAGTTGTGGGGGGTACAGTGACAGCCAGCCAACCCTAGAAAAGGAGGGACTGAGGATCAGCAAGGCATGGTATCCTCAAAAGGGCTAGAAGACTGTACTCCTCCAAGCAAGTCATGTGCAGAAGAAAATCTGAATTAAAGCAAACATCTCACCTCACCCCCTACTCGAAGCTGCCATTGTCACCCCAATATTAGTGTTACCTAGCACATAGGCATAATGGGGCACATAAGATATACATGGGCCCCTACACAACTGCTTGGAAGTTGGAAGCTGCCATGCCAGTTACAGAATGAATTCTTTTGAGCAAGGGTCAGCATTGGTCTGGTTTGGGAAGACATTCTCTATTCCTGCACAGACCTTTGAAGATGGTGTGAGTCCCTGTCCCCTTCCTATCCAGATGGGAGATACCACCTACCAGAAGGCCAAACACCACAGTAGCAAAGAAGCCCCAATGAAGCCTTCCCAGGTCTTCTTTGGAGAGAGCTGCAGACAGAAAACACACTGTCAGCAAAGAATTTCTGTAACTCAGGTCTGGTGCTCGATTACTTATGAAAAGTATTTTTAGCCAGGGATGACAGCACACGCCATCAATCCCAGTGTGAGGGAGGCAGAGTCAGGAGGACCTCTGTCTGAAGCCAGCCTGAACTACATAGTGAGTTCTAGGACAATCAGGGCTACACAGTGAGACCCTGTCCTAAAACCATAGAAGCAAGTATCTCTATATAAAATCAATCTTTAATTAATCATGTCACTTTTGAAATTCTCCCCCAAAATGTTTTTTCTGCCCTATGTTCTTCAGGTTAGTTTTCTTTCTATTCCATTAGTGGCTAACACACTTATTATATCATAAAAATCCACATTAATGAACAATAGTCAAATAAAGAGCAAAGCCATAAAAGTATGCCTACATAAAAATATTTTCCTTGGTAGATTTTTTCAAAGTATTTGCCAGGGTCTTTTTGATCCTATTTTTCCCTTACACAGACCCAAAGTAACGTGAAGACAGGACCACGTTGATAAACAGCAGTTGGTCTTCCTCTGTATCCCCTGACAAGCCATAGAGAAAGCACTACCACCCACTATGACAACCCATGTGAGGGTGATCCACTTACCTTAATGAGTGGGGTCCGACCAAAGAAAAAGCCAAACATATAGGCCATAATATCATTGCAGATGACGCATGAAATGGGAACAATAAACCTAGGAAAGACCCAAAAGGAGTTACTCTACCAAGATGCTCTCAGAAGTCCACCAAAGGTGTCAATAATAATTCAGTGCCAAAATAACTTGTGGTGTGTTTATAACACATTAAGGTTTAAGTTGAAAAGAAAATAAACATGGGAAGAGGCAGGGAATCAGGGGAGGTGGGAAGGAAGTGAGAGAAGGCAATAAGGGGTGAAGGACAAGAATATCCTGTGCACGCGTATGAGACCATAACGAAATACATTGCTATTTAATTGACGTCTGTAAATAAAAACTTACAAGAAAGTACATCAGCTATGGTTGCACAAGCCTAAAAGCAACAGGGAAGGGTAAGGAGGGACTGCTGTCAGTTCAAGGCTGGTTTAGGCTGCACAGAGACCATACCCAAATAAGGCATGGGGGAAGACACACCAAAATGCCATACCTAGTGCCTGGCACGAGTGTTCCACTGACTGACTGACTGACTGACGACTGACGCATTAACGCTCACAAAAGCCACTTGTTCCCTTTTCATTACAAAGTAGTACATGAACAAGACAATAACTGTTAGAGGTAGGAGAAAACTGCTTCTTTCCCCACTCCCTACTACTGCGGGGAATGATTAGATTGTGAGTGGGCATGGGCACGTGGATCCTGTTGGGCTGTGTTGTGGTTCCTGAGTGTCTGCCACAGATCGGAGAGGCAAAGCTCTCGGAATTGACTGAGTTCACTCCACGCTGCACTGGGCGGGCAACTGTTTGGTAAGGATTAGGGTGGCATTGATGGAGGATGTGCACACAGGAAACAGGCTTTAAGGTTTCAAACCCCAAGTGCTAGAACTAAATGTAGTTTTGCATTAGGTTATGGCTATAAGCTTATAGGGGCCAGGGACAAAATGTGATGAGTTGTTGTGGTCATGGTGTCTCTTCCCAACAAGGAAACCCTAAGACAACTCTAGTTACCTAAACCTACATCTTCCTTCACAAGGCTCGTGTCTCTTACAGCTAATAAGCCTTCATTAGAACATGGTGCGGGTGTGGCCACCTTTATCCACCTGGAGGCAGAGGCAGGCGATTTCTGAGTCAGGCTGCTGGGCTACAGGTGAGTCCAGGACAGCCAGGCTACAAGAGAAACCCTGTCCGAAAAAAAAAAAAATAATAGAAACATTGGTATTAGTTACTACTAATCCTAGTGGCACGCTTGGCCTTAAGACTCAATTAGCACTTGTAAATACTTACTAAAAACCCAGACAGGGAAGGAGCTAGTTGGTGCCTCCCTGGGCCATTACTCTTGTTTTAAATATAATAATAAGGCTAACACTTACAGGCCCTCTTAGAGACGAACACATTCTAATCTGAGATGAAGTTTCTATGACTGTCATCCACCACACTCAGTGTCTCTCTCGTTACACCAAGTGTGTCCTGACCGTCCCACTGAGGGCACCTAATTTCCCCAACATGATTAACATACACGTTTCCAGATGAAACCACAACTTAAAACTCTCAGAAGCAGCATACTTCATACAGGAAATCAGTTTCCCATCTCCCTCTCCCTCTATATGGTCTTCAGTAGAGTCAGATAACTCTCAGCTCCTGACCCATACGGTCCTGTGTCTGTTGCCCAGTGTAGAATTAACAGTTTTCAAAGCCCCTCGATAATTACTGATCTATCCAAGTGTGTATTTCCATTATTTCCTTGTTTACATGTGCTAGGAAATCATGACTATTTCACCTACATTATCAAGTCTGTTGCCACAGTTCTTCACCTTTAGTTTCTTCAGTGTACCTGTAAAGCTAAAATCTGACCCATGCCATCTACATCACCTGGGAATGCACTAGAAATTCAAATCTGGTGCCACCCAGACCTACTGAATCAGATACTCATTGCAAACCAGCCCACAGGAACTTCTGATAGGTGAAAAGCTTGAAGACAGAGGCCGAGGTCCTTGGCCTACCTGTGTGTGAGAGACAACCCCAATGCCTGGGGAGGAAAAAAAGCAAACATTCTTCCCAGTGTCACTACTTACCATATCATTCCTTCAAACAAGTTATGGATAACAAGGTGTGACTGGGTCACGACAATAAGCAAGGTCACATGGGTCCATCCAAACTGCAAGAGAAGGAAATGAACTCTCCTACCTCATTTATTACCATAGCGGCTTCAAAAAGTAAGGAACAAATGGGGAACTGCTGAGAAGCAGGCGAGACGGGTGACAAGTACAGAACAAACTTCTGGAAGTAATACAGTCTTTCCCAGCCACAGTCCTACCAAAAACAAGGACTAAGATAGACATGGACGATGCATGCCTGAAATCTCAGCAATCCGGAGGCAGGAGGATTGTAAATGTGAGACCAGCCTCAGCTACATAGTAATACCCAATCAAACAACAACAGAAACATTACAGCAGGACCTGTACCCTACCAGTGAGTGAGTCCTTTTGTGCTCTCTCAGGCCTAGGAACATTGTCCCACTCAGAGAGAGGCAAGGAATGACCAGCAGCAAACAGTGAATTAGATGGAGTCCCTACAGCAGTGTCTCTGTTCTTACTGGGAGCCTGCCTTCAGACACCAGGGGAAAGACCCCTCAGAGTATAAACTGAATGTCTGGCCTAGCTAGATGAAGGACAGCAGGACTCTTGTTCTTCCTGCTCTAGGCTCTAGATGAATACAGAATAAACCACATCAAGTTTTGATTTTCACATAAAACATGAAAGCTCTGTTGAGTTTCTACAGATCACCTGGCAACAAGCTTCATAGGTTAGTTTATGCAGATCTTCAAGTAAACCAAAAAAAATCAATCTCTCACACAGCCCTAGAACACACACACACACACCACACACACACACTCTCACACACACACATACACACACTCACACATACACACACACCACATCACACATCACACACTCACACATACACACACTACACACACATACACACACTCACACATACACCACACTCACACACTACACAACTCACCACATAACCCCTCACACACACACACACATACACACACACATACACACACATACACACATCACACACACACACACTCACACATACACACACACTCACCACACACAACTCACACACATACACACACACACACACACACATCTACCATTAGAACTCAGCCGATAGCTTCTTAACTAGACTCAGTACAAACATGCAGAACTAGTGCGACAGAAGGAAGAATAAATCATCACTGCATTTCTTTCTCTTAGCCGATTAAGAAGTCATGCTAATTCATTGTAACAATTAAGCACTATTAACTTCAAAGCCCACAGGAAAAATTAGTTACATCAATGTAAGACAGAGCTGCAGCTCGCTTCCTAGCATGTCAGAGTTAGCATCACAAGCTATAACCAACTTATAAATCAACGGAGGAACTCGATGCCAAGAACTGAGAAACTTGAGATAACTTACCTGTCAGATACAGGTAAGGAAATGAAGCGTGTATTACTGAGAATCCGCAAAGGCTCCTCTTCTGGACCAGAGTGAAGAAGTAGTCCGTCACTGTCTCGCCATAGAAGAAGATAGTTCACACACAGGAGAAAGTACCTGGAATCAGTGAGAACACCGTGTGAGGGGAGGGCACGCAGCTCTCATCCACGGCGCTGTCAGACAGCCTGCCCCACCTTGAGAGCTGAGCTAGACATCTGTGGCACCTTTCTCCCGCTCCCTTAGTTACAAACCTGACGTCAGTTTCTCCCTTGTGTGTTCCCATACCGACCTCAGCCCCTCCCTAGGCTCACTCCTACTAGCCCACAGGAGCCCTCACTGTCAAAGGCGGCTCACGTGGCTTTGCTACTGTCTCTTCTGGCTTATCTCTTCCTTTCTGAAACATTCTCTTCATCTACCCATCAATTTCCTTTGCTGTTTTAATACCATTTTATAAAAAGGAACTTTTAAAAAGCTGCCTGACCTGACATCTAACACACTGCATTTATTTCTACAGCAAGTAGAAACTGATGACCTCGTCAGGCAACCAGGCTCCGTACCAGGACATACGCCCCTGTGGAGGCCTGGCTGGAACCCAGACCCTTCAACCAGCGACAGTTACACATTTGTTTACATGCTCTCTTCAACTGCAGACCTGAGGGAAGACTCACTCACACCCTTGTGCAGCCTCTACTTTGCTTCTGGGTATTGGATCACACCGCATCACCCCAAGTCCTCAACAGGAAGAAACTAAAAAGCCTCTCTTTCCCAACTCTTAATTACTGGATTTATTTGGTAGGAAAAAAAATTTCTTTGTAAAGTGACCAACGAGAACAGTCAGGCCTCCTGAGTACATTATCAAGACTAAAAACACAGCTGTCTCACTACAGAGCAGCCACAAAGAGAACAACATCTGAGCCCAGAGGGCGGGTGGAGGCTGAGAGTCCGCTTGTACTGCTGAGTGATAGATGCACATGAACACTGTGCCCAGATCTGAGTGTGTCAGCCTCCTTGACCATAACCAAGTTGCTTACAACACAAATCATGCCTGTCCAGCCCATTAAGTCACAGAGCAATTCTCACGGTCAGTGGGTCTTCCCAGTTCTGCTAGAATAACACTACCTGAGAACAGCATGGCCAACAGCAGAGCTTTGGGTCAGGAAAGGGCTCAGAAATCATATGTGCCACAGTTCTTTATTTAGCGCTTGCTGTTAGGCAGCCAAGCCTTTTTAGGAGAAGAAGAAAAAAACAGTCTCTCTGAAGGAGCTCAGATCCTAACCACGCTAGCACCCTGAGTGCCTTAAAGAAAGTAACCTTAACATCTGTTGTGGCAATGAGGAAATCAAGTTCCAGAGACAGCAACACCAGCACCAGAACCTGCCAGCTCCCAGATGACTCCAGTCATGTGCTGGGCTGCAGCATAAAAAGTTTGCTGACCTACCTCAGGTGCAGATGCACAATACCATCCCTGGCTGCAGGAGCCCAAGGATCTTCTGCTGAGCTAAACCCAACCACAGACACATCTGTTTGTTTTAGTGAAGTCCTCAGCTTCTCAAGACTCCTCAAAAGGGCCCATACAGTCCAGGCTCAAAGATACCCTGCAAGTCTGTGGCAATGTCTCTACCAGCACTGTAAGTACCTGCCACAAATCACATCACCCAAATCAGGCAAGGTGCCTGCCCCATGGAACAGAAAGCTTACCAGCTGAGGGTCCTGAACCAGGGCAGGTCGTAGGAGTGGTATACATTGTAGCCAATAGTGATTATTTCATGGAAACACTTAATCTGAACACACATAACCTGGAAAAACACAGAGGCATCAGAGAGCTCTTTTTGGGTCTTCAGAAAGAGAAACCAACAGGTCACAGCTTCAGTAAAGCTCTGGCATTTAAGAAACACTCCAGTCTTACACTGATCCAAGCTCTCTCGCATACCACCCCACCGAGCACTGCAGCCCTTTATGTCACAATAAAATGGACAGTCCTGCTATCCTGATTAACCTTTTCTTCTAGAGCCTTCCAGGTCTCAGCCAATCCTCTTTCCACTCTGACCCTGAAGCTATACATGTGGGGGCCTCATCTGCTTTCCTTACATCCCACAACACAAGAAAGAAACCAGAGTCTCACATGAACCAACAGCCGGGGTCACCACTCATGTAGTGACCCTACAGCTGGCATGTGAAAAATGGCAAGTTACAGATGCTCTAAGACAGAAGGTTCTGAGAACCTGGAGCTCCAGAGATCCCAGAAGCCACCTATCACCAGGTACTGTCAGCAGCAGACTGGAGATGACAGTCCCCCAGGAAAGCTGAGTGAAGCACTAACATGGCTTGTCAATGGTACTTACAATCATCATCAAAACCATTGGTCCCAGGTAAATGATAATGAAGAAAAATGCAATCATGGCCAAAGTCAGGATGCCTCTCACCCACCAGTTCTTCCACCTAGGTAAGAGAGAAAGACCCGTCAGGCACAAGCCTAAGGAGGTGAGACTGGAGGGCCCGGCATAACCCTCTCTCAAGTCATCCCTTCACCTCAGCAGAGGCACAGCTGGTGAGGGCAGGACCTCAGCACCACTGCCTGCTCAAACCACTTAGCAGGTGCAGAAGCCACCAGCACAAATCTCAAAGCATGGGGGTAGTGTGGGGAGAGCAAGGAGAAGAAGATAGTGTCCTTCCCTTCTGTGTCTACATGAATGGCTTCTGTGGCCATTTCTATCTGAAAAGAGGAAGTTAAAATCATTTTCCTTGCAGCTGGCTTCTACACAGCATGCCCCTGAAATCACAATGATAATAGCTGTCTTAGACCAAGAGTGCCAACTGCCACAAATATGCATTGGGCTTGTCTACAAGAACGTTATGCGTCAACCAACCCCACCCTCAACACAACAATCTGGATAGGTTTTATTTCAAATGCATGTTTAAATCAGCACATAATATCTGTACATATTATGTGAGAAATGGAAACAGATTCCACAGCAAGCTAGTGGTGAGGCTAAGGATTCATGATGCCCTACCCAAAGGAGGGGCACAGGAACACACTTTCAGAAAGTGCTTTGGAGTCTTATGACTTGTGCTTCTCATGCACGCACACAGCTCATGTTAAGTGGACTGGTTTTGGGGGTCAGGAGTCTTACTTCTTAGGAAGTAAGTCTTCCTAAGTTAAGTCTTCCTGGACTGAAGGAAATGTCACAGTGGGTGTATGTGGAGGAGAAAAGATAACACTTGAGCCGGAAATCCTAAAAGCCTCAGTCGGACACCGCGCACCAGGTTACCTTGAAGACAAGTTGGAAAGAGCCCTGTTAAGGACCTCTGGGGTGTCATCTATGGAGGTTGGTGGGGGAGCTGCTTCTGCTCGGCTCTCACTGTCTGATGCGGTCTCTCCATCTAGCTTTGCTTCAGACTCTGATTCCTACAACGCAAAAACAAAGAGCAAAAGTCAAAACTGCTGGGTGACTACTAAGAAGTGAACAACTGTCATGGGAGATCCATTAAAAAAAACTCAGAGCACCAAGCATGGTGAGGTGATGTAGGACCGTGAAAGGACAGAATGGTTTCTGGTCGAGCAAGGCTAGAAATCGCTGGAGACTCCAGGTGATCCTAACGACAACAACATGCATTCTGCCATGCTCCCAGACTCCAGGCTCTTGATACGAGGCTGCAGACCTCCATAGAGTGAGGTCCTCCAGTCACATAGGACAACAGCCACAGCCCCTCCTTGAGGACTACAGAGCCTCAAGACAGATTTCCATAGTAATGACGGACCCAAAGGCCAGAGGGGGCATAGCCAATTAAACATTCCTTCCCAAACTCTGTTCCTTGCAAAAGGTATTTAACCTCAGGCCCGCTCTGAAAATACCGGGGTATAGTTTTCATCTATTTTCCGACATGACAATAATGTCTTAAGACCATGGACTGTTTCTCTTCTTTGGGACCTGCTGTGGGAAACAGTGGAACAGGTCTACATCTAAGAACTCCCAGTCACGGAGACCATCAACCCAGCCACCCAAGCCAAGTGAACAGCCATGACCAGCCAAGCGAGTTGTGACCCAGCCCCCACTTCATTCTCAGCCCTTCAACACCACCCCAACAGCACCTGGGAGCCCAAGGGCCTGAGAACCAGCCAGTTCCTGGCCACCTTTTGGCCCAGGGACCCCCAAGCCGAAAGCTCTAGCTCTGTGCTCCCCACCCCGAGAGGAGTCCCACAGCTTTACATAGTCCAATGTCCGCCCAGTGACAGCGTGGAGTAAACACAGTCAAATTCCCACGCCTCTGTCCCCACAAGAGGCCCTAGACACATGGTGAGACAGAGGAGGGACCCACACATCAACCCAACCAGTCCCACGCACACGCTACAACTCAAGAAGGTGACAGGACAGTTGGGCCACAATAATCCTGACAGGGTTCTGACATGAGTAGAGACAGCTATATCATGCACAATCCGTTAACAGTCCCACACCATGGGCCCTAGAGGAGGTATAAGAAAACAGAAATGGCTTCCCAAGAATGCAAAATGGAGGAGGCCCTGACTAATTTCTGAGGGCCTGGCCCTGAGCCTGCCATTAAGCACCCCAGGCTCATCCCTGTCAGCCTAAATACCCAGAAATAGCTGTCCATTTCTGAAAACCCTGCTCCACCTGTACCTGAACCAAACCAAGGGCAAAAAGCCACAGCCTCTGTCACCACTGACCCAGATGGCTGAATACTTGATATTTCCATTTTATGAAAGGGTTCAGTAAGGGTCCCCCTCATTTTTAGGGGTTCCTTTTTGTGTGCTTTGTTTTACAGTACTGGGGAATTAAGCCTAGGACCTTGTGCATGTAAGACCAGAACATTACCTTACCGATCATTGATCTATATCATCCAGATCAGTGTAGGGATTCCCTGAAAAGAGATAAGCAAATGCCACCAGAGCTGTGTCCCACTCCACTGTCACAGAGGCTTGAGACACTAACACCTCCATGACTGCTCCTCTCAGTTAGAGGAAGTGAAGTCCTGGCACCAACATCATTAACATTTTCCATCCATTAACATTTACACTCACACTGCACGGGCAACCAACCGCCTGTAGTAAGACTAGATAATAACACCATGTGGCGGCTATGTAGCTCTGATCCCTAAACCTCAGGGCTTCAAACTGTAAACACCTGCCCTGGCCGCCCTGTAATCCACCCACTGACACACTCTAGGAGCATCTAGAAGTCACAGGAACTGAGCCAAGCACCAGAGAAGGCCCAGTACAGAGTTATTTTTAACTTATCTATCCTGTTGTCAAGGAGACTCACAGAGACTGCTGAGTTCCTAGGCAGGAAAGGACAAAAACAAAGGCTAGTGCTGGGGAAATTAAGAAGAGGATGCTAAAAATCTCTCTGGCCATATACAGTGATTTCAGCGCCCAAAAGGATGAGGCAGGAGACTGCGTTGAGTCTGAGGCCTGCATGGGTCTACAGTGAATTTCCAAGTCAGTTAATGGTACACAGTAAAACTGTATAAACAATAAAATAAAAAATTTTCCAGGCATTGTGGCACATGCCTTTAGTCTCAGCACTAGGGAGGCAGAGGCAAGTGGATCTCTCAGTTCGAGGCCAGCTTGGTCTACAGAGTTCCAGGACAGTCAAGGCTAGATAGAGAAACCCTGTCTCTGAAAACCAAAAAATAAAATAGTCTCCAGGTGGCTTTTATGAATCCCAAGGCTGACCTTCATCTTCCCAAACCTGATTCTACTTCCTCTAAGAGGAGGAAAAAGCGGTCTTCTGAGACTCAAGTCAGGAAAGGAGATAACTCTCGCAAAGCAGTATGGCTGCTGCCACTATCTCAGGATGATGGGACGAGAGACCAAAAAATGGAGTAAGTCTGGAAGAAGCAGGCCTGAAGGAAGGGAACTCCCCAGGTTTTACCAGCCTCCAATGAGCAACCTCAGGATGTCTCTAAATAAACACCTTAGAGCCCTACTTAGGAGTATCGCTGGGCAAGAGGCCAACACCCATTCATAATACCACGCTCCTACCCAACACTGGGACGGCTGAAGCTGGCCACCTCTCCAATTACTCACCCTTACACCCAGGCATGGAGGTCAGGACCAAGCACACCTCGGAAAGCTAGAGCCTGAAGTTTTTCTGCCCTCTCCTCCACCCAGAGGCAAAGACCTTCCATTCAGGAAAGTGGCTGTCAACGGGAAGCACCCCACAGCAGCTTCCATGCTGGGCAGAAGACAGACCTGGAGCA
This sequence comes from Mastomys natalensis, assembly GCA_021653895.1. Taxonomy (NCBI): domain Eukaryota; kingdom Metazoa; phylum Chordata; class Mammalia; order Rodentia; family Muridae; genus Mastomys; species Mastomys natalensis. The sequence continues at coordinate 211,037 of JAJTUV010001391.1, forward strand.
CAGATTCTGGCCCAGAATAAAAGTAGCACATTCTGGACAGAAAAATCAGAATGAGGGACTAGAGGGGTTGCTCTCCTTCCAGAGGATCTGAGTTCAGTTTACAGCGCTCACATCTGTCTGTTACTCCAGCTCCAAGAGGTCTGATGCCCTCTTCTGGCCACACCAGGGATCAACACACAGGTAGCACCCACAAACATTTTAAATGTTCGCTTGCTTGCTTGCTTTTAAGTCAGAAGTGGAGCCAGGAAGATGGCTCAGTGGGGAAAAACAGTTGCTGTCAAGCCTGACGGCCTGAGTTCATTCTCTGGTACACACAGAGTAAAAAGAGAGAGCTAGCTTCCAAAAACGCTGTCCTCTGGCTTCCACACACATGCCTCCATCCCACAAGTAATTAAATATACATTTAAAAAATAAAATTTCAGAAGTACAGGAAAACCTTCTGCAGCAGGTGGCAGCTTCAGTCTGGGAAGTGAGGCTAGCTCACTAGTGTTCACCACTGAGGCATTTTTCCAGTCCCTGGGTCTCTCAAGCACTTCTGAGAATGGGGGTGATCTCACTGCTCAAGCTTGCAGCCAGGCTGTCTGATTCCCATGAAGGAGGCAGGATGAGTGGCCACCAATGCTCTCTGATGTACACTCACTTTCTAGGTGAGATCCTGATACCTGGGAGCCAGACAGTGCCACTGTAGAGTGCATGTGGGTGTCTGTGATAGACCTGCTGAAGGCAATGTGATCTGCCCAGGCTGTCTCCATCTCTCTTCAGGCCTGCCATGCTCTTTTTCTCTGGTGCCGTGGCCTGAGGTCTTCAAATAAAGGCCTTCCCCAGGACTCCATCTCAGTGTCCTTCTTGAACTCACATCTAAGACCTTATGCAGAATCTACTGAACATAGAGCCCCATAGCGACTCCCAGCTCATATGGACAACACATAGGTACTGCTCAGTGCTCCTGGAACCCTCCTCACCTCCTTCCTTGATGGGCATAGGTCAGTGCACACAGAATAGGCTGCTCCCCATTTCTTTCTAGGGCTCCCTTCCTTCCAAGAAACCCCATTTCTTTCCATGGCCCCTCCTCTTCCTCAAGAGCCTTCCTTTCCTTTCCAGTCCCCTGGGCCAAGAGAGCACAGGATAAGCAGAGCAAGCCTCGCCCACCCTCCCACAGTTCCTGCGCCAGTCCCAGAAGGGTGGTGATGCTGATGTAAACAGGAAACAGCATCTCTGCAAGGCAGGAAAATCAGCCTTCTGGGTCACGGACCATTCAGGGAAAGTCAGCAGCGTTAAGCGTGAAGGCACATGCAGAGTCCTAGACACCAAGAGACAAGCAAAATGTCTTTAAACTGTTACTCAGAAAGTGGCCCTGAGCAGCCTTCCAGACTCTTCACCCCCTCAGCCCAGCGCCATAGAAGTCTCAGAACAGCACAGAAGTCTGTCTCCAACATAAGAAAAAGTAGAAGGAGCCGGGCAGTGGTGGCGACACGCCTTTAATCCCAGCACTTGGGAGGCAGAGGCAGGTGGATTTCTGAGTTCGAGGCCAGCCTGGTCTACAGAGTGAGTTCCAGGACAGCCCGGGCTACACAGATAAACCCTGTCTGGGAAAAAAAAAAAAAAGAAAGAAAAAGAAACAGTGAGTGGACAAGAAGCCCCATGTCATGGTCTGGGTTTTGCTGGGAAGGACCTCACTAAGCCTGCAACAGCCATGCCAACTCATGTCTGCTACTCTTTCCAGGGGGAACTGTTGTTGGACTTGCACCATCTTAGGATTTCTATTGCTGCAATAAAAACACCAAAAAGAAAGCTGGGGAGGAAAGGCTTTACTCAACTTTGTGGAGAGCTTTTGGGGCCACTTGGCAGGAATTGACATTGGCAAGGACAAGAAAATGGGCTTTAGCAGGAATTGACATTGGCCATGACAAGGAAGTAAGTTCAGGCAGGAATCTAATTTTAGGCCAAAACAGGGAAGTAATTTCAGACAGGAATCTAAATCTTAGGCTAGAACAAAGAAGTAGGCCTCAGATATGAATATGACTTTGGGCTAGGATAGGGAAGTAGGCTCAAATATTTTGGTCATCCTGATAAGCCCTTAGAAACAGTGATCATGGGAGTGATCTCGGGACTTTGCTTATTGCCTTGTTTGTTCCTTGACTATTTGTATCTATTGTATTGCTAGTTCCTCAACCTAGAACTGACCTTAAAATACTTGCATGTAATTAAAATGGTTTAAAAGCAAATTGGGAAAAAAAAAACCCGACTTCAGTCTCAAAATTGGCTGGGGTCATGCTACAATGTTCTCTAATCATTTTCTTTCTTTTTAATCCTCACTCCTGTGCTGGAGAACCTGTTGACTGACTGGGCTGGCCTGGTCACAACTTGTTCCAGATCATAATCCATCACTGAAGGAAGTCAGGACAGGAACTCAAGCAAGGCTGGAACCTGATAGGAAGAGCCGATGCAGAGGCCATGGAGGGTGCTGCTTACTGGCTTGCTCAGCCTGCTTGCTTTTATTAAAAAAAAAAAAAAAAAGGATTTATTTATTTATTTTATATGAGTACACTGTAGCTGTCTTCAGACCCACCAGAAGAGGGCATCAGATCCCATTACAGATGGTTGTGAGCCACCATGTGGTTGCTGGGAATTGAACTCAGGACCTCTGGAAGAGCAGTCAGTGCTCTTAATCGCTGAGCCATCTCTCCAGCCCTCAGCTTGCTTTCTTCTTGAACCCAGGACCACCATCAAGGAAGGGCACCACCCACCATGGGCTGGGCCCTTGCTCATTGATCACTAATTGAGAAAATGCCCTACTGAGGATCTCACGGAGGCATTTCCTCAGCTGAGGCTCCTTCCTCTCTGAAGACTCCATCTTGTGTTAAACTGACTACATAATCAGCAGTACACACTCTATTTTCTTCCAATTCCTCTTAATTTTAGTATTTCCTGAAGGGCTGCCTCCGGCTCACAAAAAACCCTTTGGAAGGTCGCCATGTGACAGAATCTGACCTTTTAGAAGAAATGCAATGCGGCCGGGGCCAGGGCTGGACAGAAGGCCCTGTGGCCTGGGGAATCCAGGTAGGTTGAATCTCAGGCAACTCTACACCTATTTCTTTACCAGACACTGATTCCCTTTTGATTCCTGTTAAAATTCTCATATTTTCATCCCAGTTTGTCTGAAGAGCTAAAAACAGGGGCAAGGAAAGAAGCAGCGCCACCCACTAGGCTTTCACTTCCAAGTGGCATGTGTTTGGCACACTGGTGAGTTATGCCCCCCAAGCTCTCTTCTCTCTGGGGACCCAACAGTCCAATCCATAATAAGTTCCACATCTTACAAACTTATTTTTTGCACTGCTTTATATGCAAATTGCAATCCTCTTCCTGGAGCAAAGACTTTAACCTAAGCTTAACTTAGTGCTGAATACCTGTCATCTTAAACAAGCCTTTTGGCCAGCTGCCAGGGTAATCAACCCTCCTCCTCCCCCCCCCCCTTACGGAGACAAATACTGAGGGGAGAAAATGCTAGACAGAGTGTGCTTAAGAAATGTCAGGATCCTTATGTCATTCTTGATGGGAGAGCCCAGTAGGTTTCCAACTGAATTCTTATGGGACAAAAAGATAAATGCCTGCATGTGTACTGCATATGTGTGGGGTGGGGCAGATATTGTTAGGAAGAACAAAGAAATACTTCTATCCCTTTTCAATACTAATCCCATTTGACAGCTCATGTGTCTAAAGAAAAGGTCAAAGATGAGTTTGCTGTGAGCTGGGAAACTACAGAAGCAAAGTGAACTTCCTCTCTGCCCTATATAGATTAACAAGGAGGGACACATAGATTTTAGCGCCGGCGGGAGAGCACTCACAGGGAGTGAACATCAAGAACTCAGAAAACAAGTTTATCTACATCTTCACAAACAAGGTGGCAACCAGAGAGCCAGTGCCAATGCACCATGTCTATCCTGCATGGAGTCAGGTGCTCCTTCCTGTGACGATAGCTGCTGAGGAATCGAGAGAAGAAAGTTACAACAGCAATGCTGCTGGTGAATATGCCTGGCCGTTTTAGAGCATTCAAGTCCCTCTAGGCATCAGGAGAGTTGGGGTCGAGTGCTGTGGAAGAGAAGCACCAAAGATGTTGTTTCTGGCTCAGTTAAAAATGCTCCCCTGTCCCCACCCCCCTCCTCCTTTATGTTTTATACCATTTTGATTACATGCCATGTAATCAGTTCTTGGTTGAGGGTCTAGCAATAGTCGAGGAACAAGCAAGACAATAACAGATAGTGAAAGAAAAAGCAAGGCATTAAACCCAATTATGTGAACACTCCCGTAATATTGTTTCTAAGGGCTTATCAGGATGACCAAGTATCTGAGCCTACTTCCCTGTCCTAGCCCAAGGTTATTTTCTGTCTGAAGCCTCCTTCCTTGTTCTAGCCTAAGATTTAGATTCCTACCTGAAATTATTTCTTTGTTCTAGCCTAATGTCAGATTCCTGCCTGAAACCTACTTCCTTGTCCTTGGCCAATGTCATATTCCTGCCAAGCAGCCCATTTCCTTGTCCTTGGCCCATGTCAGATTCTTGCCAAGCAGCCCCAGAGGCTTTCTGCCTCTCCCCTTTTTATTTCATTAACAAGACTGAGCCTGTCTTAGGTCGTTCTGACAAGAATGCCTTTCTTACCCATCATGGAATATGCATTGTCAAAAGCAATGCACTTCTGTCTTAGGTTGGTAAGGCTCGGTGCAGAATCTTACCTGTCCTTGGCTTGCCAGCCTGTTAATTTAACAATAGCCAATAAAAAAAATATGAAACAAGTAATAATTGATAATGATAAATAAGAACAAAGATTTAAATTTGGTATTCTAGAAAATTGAGATTTTACATTATTGGTCTGCTGCTCCATAAAAAACCTAGTACTATTTCTAAGTGTCATAAGATATCATAAACCAGATATGTTTTTGTTGTACAATGAAGTCTAGTAAGAAAATTATTGGAGATTTCACAAAATATAATGCGCTTTACTTTATGTGAAGTATCACCATGTGTATAAAGGTTTCGGTCCTGTTTCCTCCCCAGCCATAGCACCAAATGTGTGTTTAAAATTACATGAACTATATGGTCCTGGAACACAAAGAAACCCACCAACAGTGTTTCAATGTTTAGCAGCTGGGCTAGGAGTGTGGGTGTGTGTGTTATTTTTGGGTTTAAATGAAGACAAGGAAATATCAGAAGACTGAAGTAAAGAAGTGAAGAGCTGACTGTTAAGATTATGTTGTAAACAAATAATGTGGGTGTGTGTACAGAATTGGGCAGGATCTTGAATGCTTTAAGGTAAAATAAATAACTTGAATCAGAAATAATCTTAAAGAAAACACTTTATTCAAAATTACAGAGGTAAAATATTGAATGAAAAATACATGTTTTGATATGGATGTTTATGAGATAATAAATATAAATAAATGAAAAAAAGGTCCGCATGCCAAGGTGCCACACATTGGGGTATATCATTTCTGAGACCTAGCAGAGCCACCCCCACTATAGCATACACTGCCCACCGAAAGTCTCAAATCAATACTGAGATCTACAGAAAGAGCACTCAGCTTTCCAAGATGAAAGTCATTACAAGTTCCCTTACCAGTAACAGCACTCAAAGAAAAGATCAGGGATGGGGAGGTAGGGGAGTAGATTCAGATTTTAAAAACCTAATTGATGGGTGGGAGAGATGGCTCAGCAGTTAAGCACTGATTGCTCTTCCAGAGGTCCTGAGTTCACTTCCCAGCAATCATCTGTAATGGGATCTGATGCCCTCTTCTGGCATGTCTGAAGACAGCTACAGTGTACTCATATTCATAAAATAAATAAATCTAAAAAAAAAAAAAAAAAAAAAAAAACCCTAAGTGACTATAAACTATCTCACCAATCCAGACCTAACTATTTTAAGGGAGTAAGGGGCATTTGCAAAGGACATGGCACTGAGGATCACGTACCCCTGGGGGTCCCTGGAAAGCTACACTGAGGTCACCCTGTGCTTGCCCGGCCCTTGACTCACCTCTCCACTCCCCTCCTTCCTCTTCTCATCACTTCCTCCCACGTTTAAGCTCAATAATAAACAACCCCAAAATTACACAACTAATGTACTTCCTCCTCACTCCAGGCAAACCCATAGAAAAGACTAGCTAGCCCTGGCGCACCATCTCAAACCACGCAAGGTCACTTCTCCCAGCCTTGTCATGAGCAACTCCCTCATCAAACACCTCATCACTTAGCCGGCTGAACTCGCTCTCCATCCTCAACAACTTCTTTTTTTTTTTTTTTTTTTAAGACAGTGTTTCTCTGTGTAGCCTTGGCTGTCCTGGAACTCACTCTGTAGACCAGGCTGGCCTCAAACTCAAAAATCCAGCCTGCCTCTGCCTCCCAAGTGCTAGGATTAAAGGCGTGTGCCACGGCACCTCAACAACTTCTGATACTATTATTTAAAACAAACAAAACACCAACCCCCCTCCTCCGCCCAGAAGCAACATGCCCTGGCCTGCCATCCGCCTCTCCAACCAGGATATCATAGCGAGGCTTCTCCTTAGCAGCTCCTCTTTCTTGGCCTGTCCCTTAATTTGGGGGTTCCTTGGGAGTTTGTTCTACCACTGGGCTCGCTCTGAGTAATCTCACTCATTCAAATCAGGCCTCCAACCGCCTTCTCCTTCTTTCTTTCTTTCTTTTTTTTTTTTTTTTTTTTTTTTTGAGGGGGAGGGGTGCTGGTGACCAAACCCAGAGCTTTGCACACGATAAGTCAGCTTTCTACACGTCTAAACTATATTCCAGCTATAAATTCTCTCTTCTTGACTGCAGGCACTTATGTCCAAATAACCTCTCAAAGGTCTCCACAGGCTCCTAAAACTCTCCATGTGTCCATAACCAGATCTACCAGTTCCTCTCCAAACCTTCTCCTCCTCCTGTGTAACTAAACAGCAGCATTTTTCACCCTGCATTTCCCAGTGTGAAATGTGACTCCTTCCTCAATTGGATAGCCACCATTCCAATTGCAAATGCTACCTCCCACACTGCTTTCAGCTACTCTTCATCTTACTGCCTTAATTCAAACAAGTGTCAGCATCCGTCCTGATAACAGCACAACTAGCCACCTTCCTTTAGCCTGGAGTCCACTCTTCCCCACTCTCTCCCTGAGGTGGTTTGAATGAGATGTCCCCATAGTCTGGGACATTTGAATACTTGGTCCCACACTAGTGATGTTTGGGTGGGATAAGGAGGTTGGCCTTTTTGGAGGAAGTAAATCACTAGGAGGTTGGCACTGAGAGTTTAATAGACTCTCTCCATTCCCAGGTCACACTTCCTGCTTCTTTTTTGCAGCTCAAGATGTAAGTTCTCAGCTGCTGTTGCAGCAGCTATGCTTTATCCCACCATCATGGACTCTGAACTGTAAGCCCAGATGAAGTCTTCCTACTGTAAGTTGCCTTGATCATGGTGTTTTATCACAAGAAGGGAAAAGTAGCTAACATACTCCTCCATCCTACAGAGCAGCCCAGTGTTCAAATATTATGTCTAAACCCTTTCAAACTCCGTTAGGATCAGATCTTGGCTAAGCTTCCAGCTTGTCTCTTGCAGCCATTCTAAAAGAGAGAGCGTGTTTAAAACTAGAGAGTTCTCAAATAAACGACCTAATGATGCACCTCAAGGCTTTAGGAAAACAAGGACTGAATCTTAAGAGATGGCTCTTCCAGAGGACCTGGATTCAGTTCCCAGAAACCATGTCAGGTGGGTCACAACCATCTGTATCTCCGGCTCCTGGAGATCCTATACCTCTGGCTCTGAGGGCACCCGCACTCATGTGTACACACCTACACATATACTTCAAAATAACACTTTTGTTAAAACACAGGTGTTTAAAATTTTTGTTTTCCACAATTAAATCATCATTATCTTTTTTTAATGAAGATTTTTATTTTTAAGTGTGTACAAGAGGAGGCAGCATGTGAATGCAGTGCTTAAAGAAGGCACTGGATCCTCTGCAGAACACCTCTTGACCACTGAGCCGTATTTCCATCCCCAAACCATTATGTTTCTGTAAGAGCAGAAAACTACGTGTACAAAAGACAGACAGACAAAACACCAATCTATAATATACGATAGTCTGAATCTGAGTTGAAATGTTTCATGCAGAATGTCACATCACGTTGCATGATGCAACAGTATGTACACTTGTTTTCTGGTCAGACCCAAAGCTACGGCTAAGTCATACAGTGCCAAAACACCTCAGATTCATTCTGCATTTAATTTTGAAGCAAGTTTTGGCCCTGGTATTTTTAGAAACCTTTTTTTTTTTTTTTTATTGTTGGCAACTTTTAAGAATGTTTCCATCCTTTTACAAGTTCATGCATATTCGTACTCTGTCTTTGCATTTTTACTGCACTCACCCTCTCCTCCGCTCCCCAGATCTCTCTTCCCTTCTCCACCCCTCCATCTGTGTCCTCCTTTCACTACTTGTTCTTAAACCTATCAAGTGCACTTTGTGCTGCTTCTATACTCTCAAGTGCACTTTGTGCTGCCTCTATACTCTTGGGTACGCAGCCTTCATTGGATGTTGTTGGTCCAGCACCAGGACTCACACCTTAAAGAAAACTCATACTCCCTTTCCCAGGATTCTCCCTTTCCCAGAAGCTATCAACTACCAACAGCTTCTTAGCCTGGAGAACTTCGGACCTCCCTCTGTATGTTGGAATTTTGTCTGGTCGGAGCTTGTGTAGCTTTCATGCATACTGTCTCAACTGCTGTGAAGTCCAGAATGTTTCCTCACAGTCTTCCCCCACCTGTACAGCTCTTACAATCTTCCATCCCCTCTTCTCCCAGGATCCCGGGCCCTGGCTTGGGTGGAGCAGGTGAGACGCAGATTATCCTGTTAGGGATGAGCATCCACAGTCTCTTATTCTCTGCACCTTCATCAGTTATTGGTCTCTGTGTTAATCACAGACAAATCTACAGCAAAAAAAGAAAAAGAAAAACAAAGAAAGAAAGGAGGAAGAGGAGGAAGCAGCAGCTTCTCTGATGAGGACCGACCAATGCACTAACCTATGCATATAAAGGATAAGTCATTAGAGTTCATTTTACCTACAGAGTACAATACTGCCTACACAAGCATAAGCAACTGGGCCATGAAGAAAGCACATGTACACAGTGGCCATCGGCTGCCAATAGCTTCTAATGTGGGTGAAGCTGAGCTTCTCTATCCACACTGAAATTATTGACTGACTTGATCTTGTACAGGTCTTGCACAAGTAACCATAGCTACAGTAAATTCAAGGGAGCAACAGCAATGTCATCTCCAGAAGAGAGCATCTCCCAGTGTGCCTCCCCAGCCTCTGTCTCTTACACTTTTCATCTCCTCTTCAGCAATGTTCCCTGATGTTCTGCTTGTGGCTGAGTACTCAGCCCCTAATTCTCAGCATTCTGACCAGCTATGAATCTCTGCACTGATTGATGCCTACTGCAAAAAGAACATTTTCTGACTATGACTGAGAGCAGCACTAATCATGGGCTTGGTAATTTGAATGACAAGTCCTAATAAGTCTTAGACATCTAAATACTTGGTCCCCAACCTATAGAACTCTTTAGGGATGATTAGGAGGTATAACCTTGTTGGAGAAGGTAAGTCATGGGGCCAGGTTTCAAAAGAGTCACCATTCCCAGTGTATGAACACACACACACACACTCTTCCTCCTCCTTTCTGACCAAGATGTGAGCTCTTAGCTGTTCCTGCCACCAGGTTTATACTCAGCCACCATTGACTGATGCTACCCTCTGAAACCATGAGCCCACATTAAATGCTTTCTTTTACAAATTGCTCTGGTCATGGTACTTTGTCACAACAACAGAAAAGTAACTAAGACAACTGATATAAATATCTAGAAGATCGTTTGACAACAGGCCCAGTTAATAAGAACAGAAACAGTACCTAGATGTACTTCCCAACATCAGCTAATGCACTGCAAGGAACAATGAATAAAGACAAAGCCTTGTAGAGTTCTCAGTGCTCCTCCCCTACCCGCCCCGCACTGCAGAACGGACAAGTCTAGGTACATTTCCACTTGTTTCTCAAACAGGTTCAGAAACATGTCCACATCTCACCAAACTAGACTATCCACTGGAAGGCCCTTGAAAAGCTAACATGCCTGTGGGACCTTAGTCAGATGCTGCACTGTCCTACGAGCAGTAGGAAGCGAAACACTGCTAAAACCAAAAAAAAAAAAGAAAAACGATTAGTCCAGGCACGGTGGCCACAACCTATAAGTCTCAGCACTAAAGAGGCTGAGGTAGGAAGAGCATGAATGTGAGGCCAGCCTTGACTACACAATGAGACTGTCAAAACAGAACAGGAAAGAAAAAAGACAAAACAGATGGAGGCAGGCAAGGCAGCATGTTACCTGTAGTCCCAGCTACTTGGAAGAGTCAGTGTGGGAGGATCGTGTGAGCTTGGGTTTTCCAACAGAATGGCAACATAGAAAGACCCAGCCTCAAAAAAAAAAAAAAAAATCTGCTTTATCCTGTATAACTTCATTAGCTCTTGACAGTAAACATTCATCTACGTACTGGAAAATGAACTCTATGTTGGAAGGAACCTTTTTTTACTCACTGCTATGTCCCATGTCTAGCAACTTTGCCAACCAGATAATTCTACCATGGGGGAAGAACCTGAAAATTCAAGGTTCTTGGAACTAAGTCTCAGCTAAGCATTGACAAAGTTAGCAAACATTACCAGCCTGATTGAGTCCCTAGGTTCCTACCCAAGCAGAAATGTCTAGATACAGACTGTGGGGCATGACCTCAGCAACTCCAGCAGGTGCTGATTAGAAGCAGTGGTCTCTCAATCAGAACGTAAGGATGACAGGATAGTCACACTGGCTTCCAGTAGGAATTCTAAGCCCCTGAGACAGAATCCCTCAACAAGCTACACAAGAGAGGCAGGGGAGGCACTGAGTTTGTCCTGCATGGTGACAGCCCATGCTGTCTATGTCCCTGCAGGTTCTTTCTATCCTGAGACCAAAGGACAAATGCCAAGAAAGTTTCCAAGACACCACCAAAGCAAGAAGCAGATGTATCTAATTCATGCTCAGAGTGCTAATACCGGCAATTCACTGGAGCTGTCTTCATAATGAATGTCCATCCCCTGAGCACACTAAGAGGGAAAAGCTGAGCATAAAACAGAAACAGCTACAACTGACCTTCAAAACAAGACACTCTTCATCTCAGGGAGAAGAAACCTGGGAGAGAAAAACAGCACAAGCCATGTGATCCTGGGAGAAATCAAGTCATCTTGGACTTCATCTTTTTCATCTACAAAGAAGAACATTCCTACTTCAAGATTAGACGAAGCATGGCTATATTTTTTCCAAGTAGCAAGTTGAGACACACTGGGTCTTAAAATTAATTTAGTGGGTTACAAATACACACACACGCTGGGCAGTGGTGGCGCACGCCTTTAATCCCAGCACGTGGGAGGCAGAGGCAGGCAGATTTCTGAGTTTGAGGCCAACCTGGTCTACAGAGTGAGTTCCAGGACAGCCAGGGCTAGAGAGAGAAACCATGTCTCGAAAAAGCAAAAAGCAAAGAAACAACAACAACAACAGCAAAGAAAAAAAAAAAACACACACACACACACACAAATCACACAGAAGCCTGCCCATGGAAGCCTCCCCAGGGACTGGAAATGTTCTGTCTGATCTGAGGCTGCTTCAGGGATGTGCTTAATTTATGAAAAGTCACTGGGAAAGTATAGTATGTGCACATTCCTGTTATAGCTCAACAAAAGAGTTACAGAAAGGGTAGATATGATAATAAAATCAAAGAGTAGCAAACTTTGACTTGTTCACAGAAACAATACTGTTTTGTGAAGCTTTGATTCCCAAATCACATGTATATATAAGCTGACATACACAGATCCAAATCCTAGTGATGGGGCCCAACAAGGGTGTGGGGACAGACAGAAGACATCCTTTGTAAGAAGAAAAGCTTGGGTTTGGGGGTATAGCTCAGGGGAGAGCACTTGAGCAGCATGTGCCAGGCCCTGCACATGACCTCCAGTACCACCACCCTCCCCACGGCATGATGCAACGCACTCTGAAAGCCTGGACATGTTGACAGGCTTACCTGGACCAAGTGTCCTATTTTAGAAGCCTTACCTCCCAGCATAATCCTCAGGAGGAAGAGAAACAACCAATAAGGCAAAGCTTCTGTCTTAAGATTACGTCTCAATTGAGCTCAAAGACTTAGACAAGCAGAAAATCCTGTCTTGAAGGAAAAACAGATTACTAGCAACTAGAGGCTACAGTCAGCCCACTGGCCTCAAGTCCTCAAAGTCAGAATACCACAGGGAGTCTTTAGAGGAAGGGCAGCAGCTTAGTCTCCTCCACTCCTAGAGTCAGCCTGTTCAGGGCAAACGTCTTGAACAGAAATATCTAAGTCACTGTCGACACTGATACAGATCTTAAAAGGGATTCCATTTTAAATCTGTCTTGATTTTATATTTAATAAACTCAACTAATGTGGGACATCTTGGTAAATTTTCACTGGAAATAATATTTAAATTTTGTCTACTAAACTACCCAGGAAGAATAATTCATGTTCAAAATTTTATTTTTTATTAACTTGGGTTTTAAATTACTATTCAGAGGTATGTCAAAAAAGAAAGCTAAATATTTGAACTGCTTGACTTTTCTTAAATCCTAAGCAATTTTAAATAGAACACTGGGGTTGTGTTAATGTAGCATTAACAGATATTTACCTGGTACTTCAACACTAAAATAGAACACTGACAGGTCAATTTTCTTTGTGCTTTACAAGACATTAGTCACTAAGCATAACAAACTAAACCAGAGGCCTGGTTCTCACTGCCAAGTAGTTGCTAATCTTCACAGCTGATTTAGCACCAACTCAACATCAACCTCCTGACAGCCACAGGCGCTGGGATCTGGATCCATTCATGAGAAAGGAGTTCATGACCAAGTCTGCAGGAAAGCCAAACCTGTAAGTCCAACCCACGGGGTAGCTGCAGACATCTAAGACAAGAACCCAACTCCAGAGACCATGTGCTGAGAAGACAGCAGGAGATGCCACCTAATGGAGTCGTGGACAGTGATTTTCACAGAAGCAGGGGAAGAAAGGAGATGTGGAAATGGGCTGGAGAGTCCAGGGAGTTTCCAGAAGAAGCTGGGGTTGATCTGGGTCTCAGAAGTTTGGGGCTCTGTGGCAGTCACTGCACACTGCTCCAGGATGCTCCTGCTTCTGGGATTTGAGCCTCAGAGACTTCTGGGTACCGTCATTGCCTCCTCTCTACAAAAACGATTCAGAGAAAGGCAGGTTTCTCCAGAGAAACTCAAGCCTTCCCTCTTTGGATGGCTCTTTCACCAAACCCAAGAAGAAAACTGACTGAGGAGATGATGTGTTCTGCAAGACCGAAAGGGAGAAAGTTGATCAAGGCCACATGCTCTGCAGACCCTTCCTCGTCCTCGTTGTTTTCCTGGGACAAATACATAGACAAATACACAAACAACACGGTTTCAGTCAAAGTGTGTGGGGTGTGTGTGTGTGTGTGTGTGTGTGTGTGTCTTTTAACTCAAAACCCAGTCAACATTTTAAATGAATGCATAAGAAAATCCTCACACCAGGCAGTGGTGGCACACACCTTTAATCCCAGCACTTGGGAGGCAGAGGCAGGCGGATTTCTAAGTTCGAGGCCAGCCTGGTCTACAGAGTGAGTTCCGGACAGACCAAGGCTACAGAAAGAAACTGTCTCGAAAAACAAATAGAAAGAAAGAAAATCCATCACAATAAATTCACGTAACGATCCAGAAACTCACATTTTGCGAAGTACATGAAATTTCAATTTTTAGCTCCAATACTACTGACATTTCTTGAAGCGCATTAGTGTATATTCTTTCAGCAGTATGATGGTAGAACTAAATTAAAACAAAAAAGGTGAGAGGGCTGAAGATGGTTCAATGGTTAGGAACACTTGTTGCTATTCCAGAGGACCTGAGTTTTAGTTCCCAGCATCCAAAGTGGGTGGATTACAACCCCTTGTTAACTCCATCACCAGACTGACCTCAGGCACCCTCACTCATTGACCTTCACTTACACACTCATACATACACACACATACACACAAATATACATAAATAAAAATAAGTAAATATTTTTAAAATATAAAGTCTAATATTTATTAAAAGCTCATAACCTCCAGTTTTAATACATTGTCTTTCATAACAGTGTCATTCATGCCACAGCTTGGACATCAGAGCCTACAGGACACAAGAGTGAACTACCAGCACAGGCAACTACCCAGCACTGCAATCCCACCAAACCAGATACACTGTGAGCTAGAGTCTGTCACTGGCTCAAGATCTTTATCCATCGACACACTGTCACTCTTACCAGAACAGAAGAACTCAGTCTCTGCTCATACAAGTAAGAACTCTAATTCGTCTTTTTCATTTATAGTGGTGCTCAATTCCGAAAAGTCTTTTTATTTTTTTGAAGAATCCACCAAATTTGCGTTTCAAAAAAATTACAACTAGAGAAAGTCTGAATCACTATACTCCAGAGTCATACCCCAGAAATATCTAAAAGGCATGCTGGCTTTTACCACACCTGGCTAAGACCATATCTCTTACAAAAAAAAAAAAAAAAAATTATTTAAAAAAATATCAAATATTCAAATATACCAATAATTTTATTTATTTTTCTTCATAAATCTGATCGGCTCAATATTCAAATAAAGTTCAGAAATCATTAATCTTCTTTAAGTCTGCTAATGCAGTGAGTAGTTTTTCTCTTCTTCCCTTTCTCTACCTTTCCCTCCCACTCCATGTCGTCTCATGGGGGAAGAGAAGCATCCCTGAGCCACTAATTTACAGAAGCAGCCAGGCCATTGGTCCAGCGGTGTTTTTTCAGTGTATTCTTTTGTCCTTTTAATTTCCTGTCAATTAGTCTTTACAACTTAAAGTTCTGATTACTTGCGAGTGGGATTTTTCTAGAAGACTCCTCCATCAGAAGCTACAGAATGTATCTGGTATCTCTATAATAGCACAATTGCTATCTCATCCCATTAATTCAACGGGCGGAAACAGCTCTGTTATTGCTTTTGTAGTAATGGAGATTGAACCTAGGACCTGACCACTGATCTACAGTCCCCAGTCCCTTAATACTCTATGATTCCTTTACCACTTTCTAAAAGAAACTTTCCCTCATCAACTATCTGGTTACTCTAAAGGTAAGCATGGTGGCTAGTCTTATGTCAACTTGACAGACACAAGCTACGGTCATTTTAGGCCTCCATCAGAATGGCCTGTGGGCAAACCTGTGGTACATTTTTTAGGTTGATGACTGAAATGGAAGAGAACAACTGTAAATAGTGCCACCCCTGGGCTGGTATTCCCTGGTCTGTAAGCAAGCCAGAAGGGAGGACTCTTTCATGGCCTCTGCATCCATTCCTTCCTCCAGGTTCCTGCTTCCAGGTTCCTGCCCTGTTCTTCCCGCAGTGATGAAGTGTGACCACGGAGCTGTAAGCATTTTAAAACCCTCTCCTCTGCAAGATGCTTCTTTTGTTGTGGTGTTTGATGACAAGTTGATGCTGGGTTTCTAACTAAGACACCCAGCAGTAGCTGCTGTGGCTACTGCTTCTTTGTGTTAGTTTGTGACAAGGATTCTCTGTAGCCTTGGCTGTCCTGGAACTTGCTATGTAGACCTAGGGGCCTAAAATTCAGAGATCTGCCTGCCTCTGCCTCCTGAGTGCCGAGATTAAAGGTTGTGTGTACCACATCTGGCTTAACAATATTAATATTTTTAAGATTTAATTCTGGGGCCTGCAGAGAGATGGCTCAGCGGTTAAGAGCACTGACTGCTCTTCCAGAGGACCTTAGTTCAATTCCCAGCAACCACATGCTGGAGCACAACCATCTGTAATGGGATCTAACGCCCTCTTCTGGTGTATCTGAAGACAGGGACAGTGTACTTACATAAAAACAAAAAAATCTTTTTTAAAAAAAAGATTTAATTCTATGTAAAAATATGAGCATCCAATTCATATGCAAATGTGCTTTTGTATTTAATGAACAAAAATTCAATGTATAGCAACTTTAAAGTAAACTCCTGGGGCCAGGGAGATGACTCCATGGGTACAGATGTTTGCTACCAAGCCTGAAAACCTGAGTTTTGATCCTGGAACCCACATGATGGAAAGAAAGAACTAATTTCAGAAAGTAATCCTATCGCCAAATACGTACAATGGCATACTCAACCCCATATAATAAATAAATGTAAAAAAAAAAAAATTGAGTTGGACAATGGTTGCGCATGCTTTTAATCCAGCACTTGGGAGCAGAAACAGGCAAATTCTCTGTGAGTTCAAGACCACCCTGGTCTATAAAGCAAGTTCCAGGACAGCCAGGGTTACACAGAAAAACCCTGTCTCAAAGAGACAAGAAAAAAAATAATAAAACAAAATGTGTATATGCATGCATGGATGGATGTGTTAATATGGATGCTTGCATGTGTGTGTGTGTGTGTATGTACACACACACACACACACACACACACACACACATATATATATATAAAGGGCAAAGGTCAACTCAGGAGTCAATTCACTGTGTTTTTGAGACATTTTTTGTTGTCATTAGCCTGGCGCTCACTAAGTAAGTCCCAGAGAGTAATTTGTCTCTGCTGTTACACCTCCAGAATTACAAGCTGTGCCACTAGGTCTGGTTTTTTGGATGGGTTCTTGTATCAAACTCACTTCCTCATGCTCATGTAACAAGCAATTCGATGGCTATGAAGGATATCCCCATCCCAAAACAAACTTAGGAATTTAGTTAAATGTTTGATTTGTTTAGCTACTTTATTTGCCTATATACCCAGAGTCAGGTAGAAAATTTCTCTGGGGGAAACAGGGTTAGCCTGCTCTAAAGTATGCTTCATACAGAGAAGGAAAGACAATGCCTCAAAACAATCAACCAGACATCATTCCCACAGGCTGTTCTGAGGGAAAAAACTAAGGCAAATTAGTACAGTGCTATAGTATAACACAGGCAGGCCAACCCCCAAGTCTGCACTGCCACTGCCAGGCTATAATACAGTAGCTCTTGAAAAAAAAATCAAGAAACACACTGTGGAAGCTACCAATTTCCTGTAGAAGGAAATGCATTCATTGTATCAAAGGCTTAAACAATGGCGGTCCTTTCCTGGCTCAGTAGTTATAAACAAAAGAATCTTCCAAGGAGATCATGCATGCATGAATGGAAGAGTTTAGTGTTTTTGTTGGTGGTTTTTTTAAAACTAGAGTATCTTATACAGCACCTGTTATACTAGCCAAATATTTAAAATAATTTTAGTTCTTAACAGATTTAATAGACTAAGGCTCAGCACAAAACACAATGGCCTATAGCTTTTAAAACTATGGGAGGAGAGCATTAGAGATGAACTAAGCAGTCAGGTGTACTTGCTGCTCTTGCAGACCTTAGTTTGGTTCCTAGCACCTTCTGGCCTCTGCAGGCCCTGCACACATACATGGTGCACACAAACTCATACACATAAAAATAGTACATTTTTTAAGTTAAAAAAAAAAAATGGTGGCTGGGCTGGAGAGATGGCTCAGCAGTTAAGAGCACTGACTGCTCTTCTACAGATCCTGAGTTCAATTCCTAGCAGCCACATGCTGGCTCACAACCATCTGTAATGGGATCCAATTGTTTTCTTCTGGTGTGTCCTGAAGACAATGACAGTGTACTTACACATATAAAAAATAAATCCTAAAAAAGAAAAAAAAAAAAATGGCACCAGCCACCAAGTCTGGTGGCCCAACTAAGTCTCCATAACTCACAAAGGGGAATGGAAAACACATGTCCCACAAGCTGTCAAGCTGTCCTCTGACTGCCACATGCACACACAAATGAATAAATTTCTCTCTCTCTCTCTCTCTCTCCCTCTCTCTCTCTCTCTCTCTCTCTATATATAATATATATTTATATATATATGTGTGTTTTTTTTTTTTTAAAGACGCAGGGAGCTGAAGAGAGGCTGTTTCCAGAGGCCCCAGGTCCAATACCCAGCATCCCATGGAAGCTCACAACCTCCTGTAAACTCCAGATCTAGAAACCAGACACCCATTTTGGGCTTCTGCAGGTATCAGTCATGCTGTGGTAGACCGACACACATGCAGACAAAACCTCAAAATTCACCAAATCTAAAAAAAAAAAACCAAAAAAAAACTGAGTTTAGAACCTCAATATTCAAATCACATTTCTAGAAAAATGGGGGAAACCACAGGTAATAAAGTAGCTAATATGGGAATGTGTAAAATGCCTAAAATGAAACAAGATATATAGAAAAATATTAACAGTGGTACCTAAGCAGCAGAACTAAGACCATTTCTTCCTTTCTTTTTTTTTTTTTTTTTGTGCTTCTACAGTAAGAATTTTTGTCTTAGATAAAAACGAAAGAATAAGTTTGAAACACTGTTTACAAGGAACCTTAGGGGCACTGCTTCCATGAGCACCAAGGGGGCAACGTGTGAGATTACTCATGGCTGCTACTTCAGTCCACACAGCTACCTGCACAGGAGCTGAACCACAGTTGTCTCGCATGAGTCCACACGCAGAGTTTACTATCACATGTGTACACTCACTGGTTTCTATAACATAGGCCTGAATCATTCCCAGTCAGGCAGTGAGATTTCTATAGCTCGAAGTGGAAGAGGATGACAACGACATATGCTCTAGAGGCTGGGACAAGGACCACAATCAGTGGCACAGAGGCATCCAGCAGGAGGTGCCACCAAAGACAGAAAGGAGTCAATGACTTTGTTCCATAATTCATAGTGTAGCTTTACAAGTGCTAGAAGATCCAAAGCACAGATGGACTAGAGCAGCAGGAGCCAAGAGCCCATCCAGAAGCTAGGGGAGGCTCAATGGGAGGAGTTTCCAACAGCGAAGGCTTCAAGTCCTGAACTACAGGAAATGTGCCAGGCAGCAGATAAAAATCTAGGTAACACTTGGCTTGAACCTGAGTCCTGGACTGAGAGGAGGAGCAGAGGAATTACAAGACTAACAGATTTCTTTTTAATAATTTAGATTAATTTATTTAGTGTGTGTGTATGTGTGTGTGCCATTGTACTGTATGGAAGTCATACATGCAATAGTTGGTTGTCTTTTTGTAGAATGCCGTTTGTCAGACTTAGCAGCAAGCTTACTCACTGGGGCCCAAGGCTAGCAGATTTTAAGCCTGAGTAACTACAGGATCCATGGTTCTAGCTGAGGAGGAAAAGAAACTGTAGGAACAGGGTCAGCATAGAGAACATGACAAGCTTGCACTTATGAAGGGACAGAGGAATACGTTCAGACTGCTAAACCACAGGAAACAGATGGGAGGACACAGCAAGTGGGGGTAAAGTGTCCATGACTGCCATACCTCAATATTAGAGACTCAAAAAGAGTGTAGCCCGTAAATCCTAGGTCCCAAGCATTTGTTTGTTTGTTTGTTTTTTCTGGACAGGGTTTCTCTCCGTAGCCCTGGCTATCCTGGAAGTAACTAGACCAGGCTAGACTCTAAGTCACAGAAATTCGCCTGCCTCTTCCTCCCAAGTGCTGGGATTAAAGGTGTGTGCCACCAACACCTTTTCAAACTCTCAGCCAAGTCTTCAGGAAAAGTCCAAGATGGCGCTATGGGGTCCCTATTGCAGAGGCTGATGCCACATGCACCAAATCAAAGGACATCTGATCTGGGCAAGACAGGTCAAGCCTTCCCACAGATACCAGCACCCAGGAGCTCATCAGCTCACCATGGGGGGGTGTCTCTAGGAGGCAGGAGGAAGGAGCCATACACTGCACCCTTCCCTTCAAATCCTGCCCAGCAAGCACTGCCACTATAATAACATGATAAAATTTAACTTTTTGAGGTCAGGCAGCTGTGTGGGCCCAATGCCATCCCTGCTGGATAAACATGAGGTCAAAGATCAGTGGCTGGCACAGGGAAGGTGGCTAATGGGGCAGTGGGGGTGGGTGCCTCACTACTCCCCCAGTCAAAGCAGCTACTACCCAGCAGGCCGTGGAAAGCTGAAACCCTGCTGAACGGCAGGAACAAATCAGCATTCATTCAACAAGTCTCTGGAAGACTTAGTAGTCAAGAGGCCAAGCCTCTTTTCCAAACTGGAGGAATGGCTGGACTTTTTTAACCCCACAGCCTCTTGTGCCAGTCATGGACTAGAAACTGTCACAGCACAAGCGCAGATAAACAAGCTATGCGAAGGAATCTGATCAGCCTGCACAACCTCACAAGGGTAGACAATTGTGAAAACTAGAACCAGCGGACAGATGCTTGCAAACCATCTGAACGATGATTATGTGCACTGTGAAACGTAGCACAAGATTGACTTTCAGTGAGTTTCTCAGCCGGGGTCAGTGACACGTGCCTATAATCTCACACTTAGCAAGCAGAAGCAGAGCCATCAAGAGCTGAGGGCTAGCTTAAATTAAATGAGCGAACCTTTTCTCCAAAAACCAGGGACTTGGCCTGAGAGAGGATGACCTGAATTCAAACCCAAGAAGACGACCTCTATACACTCATTGTAGCACGCTTACCTACACACAGACACACACTCACACACACTCACACACTAATTTTTAGGTTTTTGTTTTAAGGGTTAGGGGCACAGAATGCTTGAAGTAGAAAACCATTATAGCCTGGGTTTGACCTCCTACCCCACCAAAAACATTAAAAAAAAAAAAAAAAAAAAAAAGGCCAGCTCTTTGGGAATCAAAATGGTATAGGGGCTGGATACAGGTCAGTGGTAGACAACCTGCCAAGCATGGACGAGGCTCTGGTTCCACCCCCAGCGTGTGAGCATAAGCACACAAATCTGATTAAATTATAGATATGACCCCATACATACTGATATCAGCCTCAACCAGAGACACAATGTATACTAGTGCCACAGGCAAAGCACATAGCAGACTGAAAGAGAGAATGTTATGGAAGGTGCCAATCTGATGACGAGGATGCTGGAACAGACAGTTCTGATGCTTAGTCATGCCTGGCCAGCACTTCCTCTAGTAGCCTCACATACTCACACTGCCTGGAGTGAAGTTCTGTGGTGGCCAAGCCCAAAAAGGGAGATCCACTCATGTATGGCCCAGTGGCTACTCTCAGGGATGGACTTCAAAATATATAAATCAGGAGAACTAATAGCTGAGAATTGTCTAATGTACTTTCTCTTTAAAAAAAAAAAAAAATCTCCCCTCACTCACCGTACATACACACACACACACACACACACACATACTATGAGACCTCACTTGCTTTTAACATTTTCCACTTAAGAGATTTTTTTTTTTTGCAACTTTTTATTTATAATTACATAAGAAAACTGAGCCTCAAATGGTGGCACATGCCCTTAGTCCCAGTCCTCAAGAGACAGAGCCTGAGATCTCTGTGAGTTCAAGATCATCTTGGTCTACACATTGAGTTCCAGGATAGCCAGGAATATATAGTGAAACTCTGTCTTTAAAAATAATAATAATAATAATAACAATCAAGAAAATAAGGATAGATAAAATTTAGATTTTTTTTTAACAAAACTCATCAACGTAAAGAACTTGCAAAAACTTTAAATTAAATGCATCAATCCTATATCCTTCAAGGCAGCATTATGCAACATGAGAGAAGAAACTTAATGACTCTCACAACTAAGCCCTACACCTAACTATTTACCTTAGGCAAGAAGCTGAACTTGGCAGATGATGGCACCTCTTACATGAAGCAACAACCTGTAAGACACTTTGTAGTCCTAGAGTCAAGACAGCAAGCTCACATTTTTTAAAGAGTATTAAGTCATCGTAAAGCAATATAAAGAAAGTAATGCATGCAAATACAAAGTATTTTGAATAAAATTAGCTTTGTAGGGGAAAATGGATATCAAACAGTTATAAATTGGGAAGTAACTGAGTCTTTAAAATATTGTTTTTTCCAACATACACCAGCAAGATGGCTCAATGCATAAAGGTGTTTGCCACCAAGCTGAGTGCAAACTCCAGGGTCCTACAGGCAGAAAAGAACCCACTCTGCAACTTACCTTCTGACCTCGGAATGTGTCAATGCACACCTCAGACAACAAATACTAAATAAATAATAATAAAATAATAAAAATTTTTAAGAACCTTAAAATGCTAGGATATACAACAAACCTACCTTTTCCCAAGTTTCACTACATAATGTCTACAAGCTTTAGTTAAGGTTTTCTGCTTTTTCAATTCCCAAGTCACAGGCTGGAGAGATGGCTCGGCAGTTAAAGAGCATTGACTGCTCCTCCAGAGATCCTGAGTTCAATTCCAGCAACCACATGGTGGCTGACAACCATCTGTGATGGGATCTGGTGTCCTCTTCTGGTGGGTCTGAAGATAGCTACAGTGTATTCATCATATATACAAAATAAATAAATAAAATCTTTTAAAAAAAAATTCCCAAGTCACTCCTTATGTAAAAACTTTTTTAAAAAGAAATAATACACAGAGCTGGAGGGACTCTTCAATGGTTAACAGCACTTGTGGCTCTTGCAAGGGACCTAGGTTCAGTTCCCAGCATCCACATGGCTCTCACAACCATCAGTAACTCTAGTTCCAGGGGATCCAATGCCCTCTTCTGGCTCCATAGGCACCAGGCACACAAGTACTACACACACATACATCCTTTTTTCTCTCCTAACTAGTGTTAGGAAGTTAAACAGGTGAGAGAAAAGGGGTGGAGAAGGGGGGAAGGAGGAAGACCCCCACAAAGTAACAAACACCAGCTACACCAACATATATAAAAAAAAAAATTTAAATTCTATTAAAATCTATTTTAACCAGCAGCAACAGTGGCTAACATGTTCTTACAACAGCCATGCTCTGTCTTAGTGCATACCCTGTGCACACACTAATCCACTCAAATGACCTATGAAGCACATGCAATTTCTCCACTTATGATTTAGGGCTTGACAATTGACTTACACCAGTGGTAATGTGGCAGAGCCTAGTGAAAGTCTGACCTCGCTGACACTCTGATTTATCTGCAGTTAAACCATGAATTCTCCTTTCTAGCCATGTTGGCATATACCTTTAATACCAAGCCTGGGAAGACAGAGACAGGAGGATTTCCAATTCAAGACTAGTCTGAGCTAAATAGCAAGTCTGAGCACACAACAAGACTCTGTTATTAAATAAGCAAACAACTTGCTGCCTATCTATACTAACTTCATCCATCTAGACTAGAAGCCCTTGAAACAACTAATGCTATATTTTCAAACCATGTCAGCATCTAAGTAAAGCACAAAATCCAGAACCTTCCATTTAAGTCTGTAACAAAAAGTCTCCTGAAATGCCAATCCAATTGTTTTTAGTATTTTGGTCCAGGTTTCACTCTTTAGCTTCCTAAACTGTGCTGGGGAAACATGGCCAGGCAACAGAGAACTGTCCTAAGGCTTAAGTTCCAAAGGTCTTAGTTTGTCAACTGCTTTGGGACTCGAGATCCCACAGAACATTTCCTTTATTAGCAACTAGCTTTGAGAATTCCATTCTAGATGCTAAATATAACAAAATACCTCCTGACCTTTTATAAACACATTCTTCAGATTATTTTGATAGTTGTGATAGTCTATTAACAAGACAGATTTGCAAACACATTTTAGCAGCTATATAATATTTGAGGAATCATTTTTAAATTGTTCTTTAAAGAATTGTCTTGAAAATTTTTCTTTGGATTCTTGTACTATGAAGTAACAGAGTTCAAATTTCACAATTCATTTCTCTAAAACACATCGATGCTTTGTTATATCCAAACCCTTGGATTGTGGTATAACAGTATTAGCAAAATCAGAATTATGACAGTAGGTCTTCCTCCAGATTATGAAACAATAAGAATTTGGTGGTGAGATGGTTCCACAGTTAAGAGTGCTTGCTGCTCTTGCATATACCCAGAGGTCAGTTCCCAGCATGTGTAGCAGGCAGCTCACAAGCACCCAAAATAATAGCTCCAGCAGATCCAATACCCTCTTCTGGCCTCCATGGGCATGCATACCCACATACACATACAAATATAAATAAAAGCAAATCTTTTTCTAAAGAATTAAGATTTTAAAAATTTTACTACATATATTCATCAAAAGAAAATAATTTTTTTATTTTTTAAATCACTTTTTATTTTTCTTTTATTAAAATAAAGTACATTTTTGTATTTATTTTGCTATTAAAATCACATGCATGACAATTCAAAAATAATAAGCAATCATTACCCTGCATGGACTGATTGCCTACAGCAATCTTTTAAGAAGAATTTGTAACTGCTGTGTTTTAGGGAGCATACACCTAGCAGACCTCACAACCAACCACAAGTTTCTTTCACTGCACACGTGGTTTAAATGCATTTGTAATTGCTGGCTGGACAGCTCCTCATATCTCCTCTACCTAAAATACAGAAGTGAATGTTAAGAGTCAACTGACACTTTATGTTTGGGAAATGGAGCCGAAGAGCTGGGTGAGGAGTAAAAGCTGCCTCATCCTACTAATATCACAGTTGTTTGTCTTGTCTAGCTTTTTGTTTTGTTATTTTGTTTTGTTTTCCGAAACAGGGCTGTATAGCTCTGGCTGTCCTGGAACTCACTCTGTAGACCAGGCTGGCCTCAAACTCAGAAATCCACCTGCCTCTGCCTCCCAAGTGCTGGGATTAAAGGCGTGCGCCACCACTGCCCAGCTTGTCTAATTATTATAGTTAATGTTTTACATAAACACTTGTGCATGTGCGTGTGCGTGTGTAGGTATAGGTGTAGCTGTATTCCAACAGCTATCAGACTTTGGTTGATTGGGTTGGTTTGGTTTGTTTTCAAGACAGGGCTTCTCTATGTGGCCCTGGCTGTCCTGGAACTTGCTCTGTAGACCAGGCTGGATTCAGAGATCCACCTGCCGCTGGGACCACAGGCATGCCCCACCACGCCCAGCTAGACCTTCTTTCTTCTCCCACTTCTCACAGCTTGAAGTCATCCTTAATTAGACAGAGTGGCATTCAAACTCCCCAGGGAGTATTCAGAACACAGTTTTCTTCAAGGCCAATCCACTATACTCGGAGAAGATTAGAAGTTTATAAGTATTTTGTACCTCAGACCTAAACTTTCTCCAAAGGAATACAGAGTTCTCTCTGATGACCCACTGTCTACAATAATAACAAAGTTGTTTAAACCCTTTATCTTTCATCTGAAACATTCTTCCTAGCAAATTATTGTTGGCATACTGTCCCTAAGGCTTATGCTTGTTTCCTTCCTGATATTCTCTCTAACCAATTTAAACACTGTAAAAAAGGTACAAGCTGGCTGGGGGTCTAATGCCTTTAACTATATAGCACAGGGTAGGCAGAGGTGGATGAAGTCCAAGCCAGCTAGCAGGGCTTCATAGAGAGATTCTGTCTAAAACCAAATAAAAGTTCAGACGACAAACCTGGGTGCTTAGACTTGGTGTTTCTTTAAACAGCATGGGGGTTGGGGGGTGTGCCTTTAGTCACGGAACTCAGACAGATCTCTGGGATGGAGGCCAGCCTGATCTACAGATCAAGTTCCAGGACAGCCAGGGCTACACAGAGAAACCCAGTCTCGAACAAGCAAACAAAGATACTAAACTCTGTCAACTATTAATCTGGCGAAACGCGGCATATCCTCCTTTATTGAAGACAGGCTAGAAACACCGTCAGCAGAACCCTTATTTCCGTTATCAGCTTGTAGGCCTACGAAAGCTTCTGCAGGTTACAAGCTGACAATTCCTGAGTTAACCAGTCTCCATCATTCTGGTCCAGGCTGCCTCAGTCGGTTCTACACATCACTCACTGATCCTGACCACAAATACTGTCATTCAACGTCCACAGTAAAACAACACTCTCCACCTTTCTCAACTTCACACAAACCTCGCACTTTCAACCAAAGAAGCGCCCCCACATTGGCTGTGTCCTTGCCAAAATGGCCTCCTTACCTTCCTCCTTTACCCCATCAATGCCCACACTTGGCGCAGTAAACAAACCCACCATTGGGAGCACACACCTGCTCACTAACGCGCCCGCTCACCGCGTGAACCAAGACGCCTCTGATAGAACCAACAGATTTAATGTTTTAATCAAGTTCAAAAGAAGGTTTTAATCTCTCAGGGGACAAAAGCTATGGCCTGAGTCTCCCCACTCCCCAATTAATAGCAGTATTTGTAAAGCAAGTGGGGAGCCTACATCGCACTCTCGGGGCCCCAAACAAGGTCTGTGGGGGGTCCAGTCTTCACATCAGAAAGGCCTAGGGAAAGCAAGGACCCTCCAGAGCTCACGCGCTGCTCCCCGCGCCCACAGGCTGCTGTCCCCACGAGCAAAGGACGCCGCCGACCCTATGCGCAGCCCAGGCCTGGTGCCCAGGGCCGCAACAAAGGTCAGAGGGCGAGGTTGCCGGCGCGCCCCTCCGCATTCAACGATGCCTCTACCTTGTCCTCCGGAGGTGCATCCTCGCGGACAGCCCTCTGCCGTAGCTCGGTCATGCTGGGGACCCCGGCGCAACGTCACCCCGAGTGAGCAGCGCGGTGGCCGCAGAGGTCGGCTCAGTGCGCACGGCCTCTCGGCGGGCCCGAGCACCTCGCAGCCCCACCGAGCCTCACACAGCCCCTGCAGAAGCTCCACTAGCCCCGAGCCCGGCCCCGCCCAGCACCGCTGCCGCCGCCCTTGCCCGGAGAGCGGAGCCGCTGTTTCCCGAGCCGCCGCTCGCTCCTCCCCCGGGGAAGCTGCGAGCCAGCGCGCACGCGCACTGTCGCCATCTCCGCCGGGGAGTCCAGACGCCAAGAGGCGGGGCAGTCTGGCGGGGGTGAGCGGAGTCCGAGACACTCATTGGACAAAACCTGGAGCGGGGCGGAGAAAAGGAGCAGAATGAACCAATAGGATCCTTGCGTCCTACCGCAAGTGCCCGCGCACGGGTACTGGGTCCAGAAGGTAACCTGTTACTGGGGGACCACAGCGCCTCTCCGCGGCTTAGGCTCGCCAACACTTGCTGCTCTCAACTTGGAGTCCAAGCGAGGAGACCAGGTGGACCTCTGAAACTTCATAGCAAGAGGTGAAACCTAAGTTTTAGCTCACGTTGCCTTGCCAAGCCGTGGTCGCTAGTAAATTAGTGAGCTCTAATTCTGGCTAGGCACCAAACTCGGAAATAGCCTTGGTTAGTTTGTCTCGTTCAAATCACACACCTTTTTTCTTCACAGCACTCCAGAGATAGAAGCAAGTGAAACTGATCTATGTAACCTGTTCCAGTGCTACCCAATAAGACCTATTTAAAAAAAAAAAAAATCACTTAGAAATGGATATGATTTCTCCAAGTAACATCATCCAAGGTATTTCTTGTCTTAAGTTTTTGTCTTCTTTTGTGCTGAAGGTAGAACTCAGGGTCTCACTTTTACCACACTTCTGTGTAGTAAGCTAACACCAGCAACTGATTGTTAGAAAATCTTTGTGGGTTGAAAGGAATGTTTCCTATGAAGCCCCTATATTCCTGACATAACACTGAAGCATTTTAGCTGGCAGCTATAAGGTTACTAGTAAGAATTAGAAACCAGACATTTGTTACCGAAATCACACTGTAACCAATGTTACAATGCGCCGCCTAATTCAGTACCACCGGTGCTGTTCCAGCATTGTTCTCTTGCAAAAGGAGTTTTCCCCAGTCCATAGCCATATTGTAATATCAGAAGTCTTCCACATGGAGGTTCAGTTTCCTTTTAGTGATTTTGACCTGAGCTGTGAATTTTCAGAAAATAGGAAGAGTTCTGAAAAAGACATTAAATAGCACTGGTCTCTGAATATAGTCTTAAATTCTTGTTATAATTCTTCAAAGTAACAGCAAAATATTTAGACAAATTTCAGCCTCTGAACTTTGAATTTTACTTGCTATTTAACAGCTTTGCACAAATGCCTGGGTGCTCTTGTTCCTCTACTGGTGGTTGCTGGTTTCCTTGGGTTTGGGTTTTTTTACTCTCTTCTGTTAGAAACAAGTACCACTTGAAGCCAGACTTTGGCTACTTTGTGCATTCTTTTTTCTTCTACCCTCTCCACCCCAATTCTTCTACCCTTTCAATACCCTATCACTAGGTAGGAGAGAAAAAAAAGGATAGAGGTAAAAGGGTGATAATATCGTGAGACTACTTCCGGCTAAGTAAGGGCATCAAGTTCCTGGGGGAAAGTTTGAGACCAAACTATATGGCTAGAGAAATGGCCCAATGGTTAAGAGCACTTATTGC
The DNA here is from genome assembly GCA_021653895.1 of Mastomys natalensis. Classification (NCBI taxonomy): domain Eukaryota; kingdom Metazoa; phylum Chordata; class Mammalia; order Rodentia; family Muridae; genus Mastomys; species Mastomys natalensis. The sequence goes on from JAJTUV010001391.1 coordinate 239,337, forward strand.
TCTTGCAGAGGATGGAGGTTTGGTTCTCAGCACCCGTACGGGATGCACAACTGCCTATAATTCTGGTTCCAGGGATTAAACTCCCTCCTCTGCCCTCTGCGAGCATCTGCATTCACATGGTACACATGTACACAAAACTCACAGTCGCACACATACAAAAAATAAAATAAATATTACCTTAAAAAAATTAAACGGGGGCTGGAGAGATGGCTCAGTGATTAAGAGCACTGACCACTCTTCCAGAGGTCCTGAGTTCAATTCCCAGCAACCACATGGTGGCTTTAAACCATCTATAATGGTATCTGATGCCCTCTTCTGGTGTGTCTGAAGACAACGACAGTGTACTCACATAAATAAAATAAATAAATAAATTTTAAAAAAAAAAAATAAAACTAGAGAGATGGCACAGTGACTAGGAAAGCTGGCTGTTCTTCCAGAGGAGTGAGCTAAATTCTCAGCACCCACATGGCAGCCCGTAACTGTCTGAGACTACAGTCCTAGGAGATCCAACCTCCTCTTCTAGCCTCCTAGGGCACCAGGTGTACACATAGTGCACAGATGTACATGGAGACAAAACACCCGTACACATCAAAAATAAACCAAGACCTGGAAATCAATCAATATAAATCAGAGTTATAAAATATGTACTCAATGAGATCATGCTTAGAATTTGGCCTGAACAAAGTTCTCACTTATCATCATCCGACCTAATTGTGCTCAAACCAAATGCATTCCTAAAATCAGTGCTGTAGGGAGCAGAAATCCATTATCAGACAATTCTAGAAGTCATGCTAATAGCACTTAGGTTTTAATACCTCTCCTTCAATTGCAGAAAGAAAAGTAAAAAAAAAAAAAATCTTTCTCTGTCATCATTCAAAACATTATCTTGTGCTTCCTCAGCTCCTGAGGGTTTATCTGGTTGGTTGGTTGTTTTTGTTTTGTTTTGTTCTGCTTTTTTTTTGTTTTGTTTTTTGTTTTTGTTTTTTTCGAGACAGGGTTTCTCTGTGTAGCCCTGGCTGTCCTGGAACTCACTCTGTAGACCAGGCTGGCCTCGAACTCAGAAATCCGCCTGCCTCTGCCTCCCAAGTGCTGGGATTAAAGGCGTGCGCCACTACTGCCTGGCTTTTCTGCTTATTATATTTAGTCTTTCCTCTGGAATCTTTTCTTCCAGGACTCAGACATTTTGTAATTTTCTTTCTTGTAAATTTTTCATTGTAAAATTTCTTCTTAGATTTATTATTATTTCAAGTGTTTGTGCCTGATCCCTGCAGAGGTCAAAATCAGAAGAGGTATTAGATCCCCTGGAAGCAGAGTTACAGGTGGTTCTGAGCCATCATGTGGGTGCTGAGAATCAAACCTGAGTCCTCTGCATCAACAACAAGGGTTCTTAAACACTGAGCTATCACTCCAGCCCTCAGGTGCATTTTATTATAATGCTTTCCCTTCATTAACCTCTTAGTTAATTCCCTTATTTTTAAATACTGTGTTCATTAATAGAACTGGGGATTACAGTCTCCCAGAATATTCAAGCTAATTGCAAACCCAGTCTAAGAGGAAGTTACTATTATTGGGTGTAATAATGTCACTTCATAATAAAACACCTCTTCTTTTCTCTTTCTTTCTTTCTTTCTTTCTTTCTTTCTTTCTTTCTTTCTTTCCTTCTTTCCTTCTTTCCTTCTTCCTTTCCCAACAAAGTCTCTGGACTCTATAGTGAAGCCTCAAACTCATAGCAATCTTCCTGTCTCTGCCTCCCAAATGCTGGTATTATAGGAACGCATCACACCTCAACCCTGATCTTAAAAAAAAAAAAACACAACGGAAAAACAAAAAAAATAAATATTAACTTTTTAAAAACCTGGGCAGTCAGGCAATGGTGGTACACACCTTTAATCCCAGCACTTGGGAAGCAGAGGCAGATGGATCTCTTGAGTTTGAGGCCAGCCTGGTCTACAGAGTAAGTTCCAGGATAGCCAAGGCTGCGAAGAGAAAACCTGTCTTGGAAAACAAACAAACAAACAAACAGTCAGGCATAGTGGTACATGTCTTTAATCTCTAGCACTCAGGAGGCAGAGGCAGGCAGATCTCTGTGAGTTTGAGGCCAGTCTGGTCTACATAGCAAGTTCTAGGATAGCCAGAGCTAATACTGAGGCCCTGTATAAATACATACATACAATATATACATACATACATACATACATTCATATATACATGAATGATGCAAGTAGCATGAAAATTGCTGAATTCCCCAAATAGGTATACCAAACCTCTTCTTACAGGAATAATTGTCAATGAACAATTCCTTAACAATAAGTTTATTAAACAATTGTCAGGAAGGCTAGGTGTGATTCATAGTAAAGGGTTACTGCCTACCAAACATCCTCTCACAGGCCCAGGCTCATTGGAGGCCACTGCCCATTGGTTCATCGTCTTCACCTTCTCCCGCCCCTTTTGCTGCTGTTCCTGCAGCATCTCATCATCCTAAATCCAAGGTTTGTGTTATTGTTGTTTGGAGGTGGTTTTTTGTTTTTGTTTGTTGTTTTTGTTTTCGAGACAGGGGTTTTGTCTGTGTAGCCCTGGCTGTCCTGGACTCACTTGTAGACCAGGCTGGCCTCAACTCAGAATCCGCCTGCCTCTGACTCCAAAGGCTGGGGATTAAAGGGTGGCCACCACCCACCAGCGTAATGTCACTAGGTTTATGTGTGGCTGGGTATTTGGGACCCTAACTTCAGTCACTTCTGTAGAAATGTTATGTGCACACCAGTAAGTCCAGTACATCGCGGACCAGATTCCGCAGTAAAGTTGAACTAAACATACTAATTCTAGTTTATTTCCAAATTCCCACCAGAAAATTACACCAGGGATTATGAGGTAACTTGGTGGTAGATCAGGTGTGCAGCCCCGGCTTCCATCCCCTGCCCTGGCAAAACACCACCTTTTATACTCCCACTTGCAATGTCTTCACATAGCAGGTTAAAACATATCTCTAGGAATGTATATTGTTTTTGTGTTGTTAAGGTACCAAACAATATTTTCACACATATACTAACATTAGGCTTTGATTTTGTAAGCCAGACCTTTCTGGATTTTTAGTAAAGCTCCTTTTCTCTTACTGAAGTCCAGAACTGCAAACAAGCTTTCTGTAATGGTTTTGAAATGTTAATAACTTAATAACTCTATTAGTTGTTACTATGACCTGGCCAGTCCCCCAATAATTGAGACAGAATCCTATGGAATTTTAAAATCAGCTTTAGCACAATTACTGGGCAAATTACTCCTAATCTAATTATTTATACCATAGACTGGTTAATTCCCAGGTGTGCTCCCAAAGTACTTTCTGTTTGAGTCTTGCCCGGGTTATCTCTGCTCTGTCAGTCACAGGACATTTATCCGACCATGTGCTCCTGGTCCCTCACATCTAATGGAGATGTTCTCCCTATTCTCATTCTCCCTTCTTCTGTCTTCCTTCTCTTCTCTCTCTGGGTTCCTACCTGTGACACCCAGCCTGGTAACTGAAACCCCACCTACCTCTGTTCTCTCCAGGAATTGGCCGTAGCCACTTTTATTTAACCAATAGCTTTCAAGTGGGGAGCAAATTTTACACAACAAAGACTGGTGTGTGTTGAGAATCTACTGGGAGGTCACAACAGATCTTGGGGTTCAGAATTTACAGCACTAGATCAACCCCAACAGGCTCAGTGGCAAAGCTGTGTGAACTTGCTGGAGGTCCTGTGTCCACTCCAGTACCAAAAACAAAGTCAAAACATTCTTTTACACTAATCCTTCAGTAGGATTTTTTTAAAAGCAAAGAACTACAGAAGGTCACTAGAGCTCCTTCAGCTCCCAGAACCATGGTTCTGAAATTCTGGACCAACAATGCAATCAGAGAACATTTTCAGAAAATCATAGCTGTGAATTAGGAAACAATTTGGGTGGCTACAACTTAATCAACAGCAATCAACTGCAGTTGAACTAGATAATTGTTCACAGCTTTATCAGTTCATTGGCTACAGGACCTTTGATAACCACCCAAAGCTGCTTCTGCCATGACACTGTACTGGTTTGGTCTCTTGAGCTCAGAACAGATGCCTAATCCAAATCTAAGGCTCCTACAGAATCATTTCAGCCAGATTGCTCATGCCTATAATCCTGGCACCCAGGAGGCTGAGACAGGGAATTATTGCATGTCTGAGGCCATCCTGGAATATACAGTGAGTTCCAGACCAGCTTAGGCTCCATTAAGAACCTGACTCGAATTTAAAAAACAAAACAACACACACAAACACACACACACCTAAGTTTGAGTTAATGTCCTGAACCACTAAAACCTGAAGTGTGCTGGCCAAAGCAGGACTTTTAGAAGTTTTAAGATATTCTTCATGTCTTATGGAGTGCTTTATGTTTAGAAGCCCATACAGCAAGGTGTCATAAGGATTTACCAAAATATTTCTTACTGAATTTACATTCATTTGAATGTAATTTGACACCCCACCATAGCCCACCCCTGCTTCTCAGTTGTTTTAGGAAGGTCTCACATAGCTCATGCTGGCTGCAAACTTGTCAAAGTTTAGCCAGAGATGTGTAACCAGGGATGACCTCAAATTCCTCTTCCCTCATCCTCCCTAAAGCCAGAATTGCTGTTGCAGGATCTCCGGAACAAGTACTCCCACACAGGAGTGGAACAGAGATGTACTCACTTGAATGTGGATCTTTAAGTTCAAAGCCAGCCTGGTCTACAGAGTGAGTTCCAGGACAGCTAGGGACATATAGAGAAACCAAATTAAACAAAAACCAAATAAAATAAAAACCAAAACTACTTCAGTTCCAAGTCCATTTTGCATTCTCATTTTGTATTTTAAAATGAGATGGGGTGAGCAGGCAGGTAAGTGATCTTCCAAGCATGCATCACAATTAGCTTTTTGCTTTTCAAATGCATGTGTTACAGTTGGCAAGTGTAAGCTTTTGTGGTCAGGTTGCTAGGGACAACGACCATTTTGAGGTGAGATTTTTCAGTTGCCTCGGCACCTGTCCACATCATTCTGGTCCTGTAGTAAGGGGATGCTGTTTGATAACAAGCTGTGCAGGCAGTGTTTTCATAAAATAAATCAATAAACCAGTATGTAATAATCACTTTTTTCCTTTATTCTACTTCATTACCAACTTTTGTTACCACAGCTAACTTAAACTTGAGCTCTTCATTTGGAGTGTGAAGAACTGTTATTGGGAAGATTCCATAGATATGTTCTAAAAGTGTAGCCAGGCACCAGATAAAAATATGCATAATCCATTTATTCCTTTCTTAAATGTTAAAGATTCCCTGAAAATGTAAACTGCAACAGGCCAAAGACATGTTGTAGAAGTTTGAGGCTACCCTATGCTATATAACAATTTCCAGGGCAGTCTGACCCATACAGTGATATATTATACAGTGACCCATATATTTAAAGTGGAGGGGTCTGTTTTAACGTTCCCTTGTACTTACAAAGGACCAATGCAGTCCAGTGTGCTCTGTCCCTGCCTGGCTCTGCTATCCCACCTGCATAGGTCTCCCACTGTTCATTATATTCCATCCAGCCTTGTCAACCTTTGAGTTTCTACCACAAGACACTGAGCACGCCTTCTCTTACCGTGCTCATCAGTCTCCTCTTCTCCCTCTCTCTCTCTCTCTCTGTGTTGCTGGGGATTGAACCCGGAGACTTGTGTGTATGAGCTATATCCCCAGCCCTAATGTCTACAATTTAATCATTCTGTTCTCTACTACAATGCTCTTTCTTCCATTTCCAAACAGCTAGTTTCTCTGGGAAAAGCTACCTCCTTAGACAGGCCTTCTACAACTAGTACATAGCTAGTTTCAAGTACTTTTTCAACAAATTCATGGGTACTACAGACATGCCGATGGAGTCTATCTGCCATTTAAAATATCTTCAGGGGGCTGGGGTATAGGTCAGAGGTGGGCTTCTGTTTAGCTTTTCTGAAGTCTTGACATCAGTTCTCAGCATTAAAAAAACTCTCTAAAATGATTCTCTGTGTCTAGGCATTAAAGAAAATATGATGTAAGCTGTAGGCAGCCGTGTTTACAGTTGTAAAGCCGTGGTTATGACCAGCACCTGACAATGTAAGCAGCTGGCTTCCAGAGTGGCCAGCTCAGGAACTGGTAAACTGTAGGCAGCCGTGGTTATGACCAGCACCTGACAATGTAAGCAGCTGGCCAGCAAACAAGTCCTTTGAGCATGCGTCGGCCTCGTGCCCCTTCTGAGTGGGCTTATGCTAATAAGGTGTTGGCAGCTTAACCTATCCTGGGAGGACACATCACCCAGCCCGCCTAGGGCAGTTATATAAGCAGCTCCTTTCTGCTGCTTGGGGTCCAGGCCTTTCCCTTCCCTTCCTGGTCCAGGCCTTTCCCTTCCCTTCCTGGTCCAGGTCCCCCGTCCAGTTCCCCATTCCTATGTCAAGAGCCGTTCCTGGATTAAAGCCAACTGAGAAGGATCCTACCGTGTCGCGTCTTACTTGCGGGTCAAGGCGGACGCGACATATGGTGGCCCGTACGGGGAAACTGAGGACTTCACCTTCGTTGGATTCAGAACTCAGCAGCTAGGAACGGCGGCGGTACAGGTATATTTATTGCCACAGAAAGTGCCCAGTGAGTAGGGCCGTCACAAGGTCCGCGGTGAAGCGGAGCCACAGAAAGTGCCCAGTGAATAGGGCCGTCACAAGGTCCGCGGTAAAGCGGCGTCACAGAAGGTGCCCAGTGAGTAGGGCCGTCACAAGGTCCGCGGTAAAGCGGCGTCACAGAAAGTGCCCAGTGAGTAGGGCCGTCACAAGGTCCGCGGTAAAGCGGCGTCACAGAAAGTGCCCAGTGAGTAGGGCCGTCACAAGGTCCGCGGTAAAAGCGGCGTCACAGAAAGTGCCCAGTGAGTAGGGCCGTCACAAGGTCCGCGGTAAAAGCGGCGTCACAGAAAGTGCCCAGTGAGTAGGGCCGTCACAAGGTCCGCGGTAAAGCGGCGTCATAGAAAGTGCCCAGTGAGTAGGGCCGTCACAAGGTCCGCGGTAAAGCGGCGTCACAGAAAGTGCCCAGTGAGTAGGGCCGTCACAAGGTCCGCGTAAAGCGGCGTCACAGAAAGTGCCCAGTGAGTAGGGCCATCACAAGGTCCGCGGAAAAGCGGCGTCATAAGGTCCGTGGTCATAGGTCCATGGTAAAGTGGCAATTGAATCACGAGAGACCTTAGAAGTATCATGTTAGTGTTTGCTTTTTGTGTTTGTGTTTGTTTGGTGTGGGTCTGTCTTGGTGTTGTAATTGTGTTTTCTCTGGGGTATTGGCAAGCATCAAATCAGGAAAGTGAAACCATGGGGAACTCACCATTGTGCCCTGTGAGAAGTGCCTTAAAAGAACTAATGCGTACAAGAGGCATTAAAATAAAAGAGGGATTTGCATTGGATACGGGGTGATTTTATACCATTGTGTGCCGTCATACGCACCTGGCCAGTGCCTATGCCGGTCCATTCTAACTCCCCGGTCCTCCTTACCTTTTTCCCTACTTCTTGTGCTCAAAATGCACTTCCTGCTGGCTAACCTATATAAACCTATTCAGCTCTCTTGCGTCTCCTCTCTCAGGGGACTGTATATTATTCCTTTGGTATATAACTTTTCTCAGTCTCTCAATCAGAGTCGCCTCCTGTCTGAGTACCTGAAAGGAAATCGGTCGAAGGAAGGCGAGGACCTATCCAGGAGGCTCCTGTTGCAGATCGCTACCCTGAATGGCACCCGCCTGGATCCCTTTACTTTGGAGGGGCTCACCACTTGGGTCAAGGGTGCCCTCAATTTTCTTTAAAGAATGAGCAGGAGTATTTATCTGGGGAGCTGTTGTTCTCCTAGGATGTGGTTTCTGCCTTTGGTTTCTGTGTCATTTGTGCCATGACCATGCAGGACATAAGGTTGTTGTTTACCAGGCGCTGACTGCCATGGAGGAAGGCACTCCCCCAGGTATTTGGCTGGCCTCCCTTAGGGAGGCATAGTGGGGAGCTTTCTGGACCCGGTAATGGCCATCCAGGCATAATCCCTAGATCCTGACCATCTTGACCATTGCCAAAGGTGTACACTCATGAGGCTCCTACAGCATCACCTCAATGTTTCTGAAGCGGGGAGTACGAGGAGCGCCTCGACTAGAGATGTTCTCAATCCTGAGATAGATTCTCTGAAAGCATGTCCGAGTGCATAGAGGTTTTGTGCCAAATGTACCTCTCCCTGAAAAAAGGCACGAAGGCGGGTATGGCAGAAATATAAACTTTCCCATCACAATGCCTTCACTTTGCACAAGGGCTCGGACCTCTGTTTTCCACCGCTGACTTGCTGCGCTAGCGGCGACCTTCTAGGTGTGCTTTCAATCGCCTCACACCAAACACCTAATGAATGAGTTCAAGCATGCTTGGGTGTGGGATGCCTAAGGTCTGAAGGGTCCAGAGGTAACCTAATTCAAATTTAATAAATAATTAAGGGGGAGATGTAGGCAGCCGTGTTTACAGTTGTAAAGCCGTGGTTATGACCAGCACCTGACAATGTAAGCAGCTGGCTTCCAGAGTGGCCAGCTCAGGAACTGGTAAACTGTAGGCAGCCGTGGTTATGACCAGCACCTGACAATGTAAGCAGCTGGCCAGCAAACAAGTCCTTTGAGCATGCGTCGGCCTCGTGCCCCTTCTGAGTGGCTTATGCTAATAAGGTGTTGGCAGCTTAACCTATCCTGGAGGACACATCACCCAGCCCGCCTAGGGCAGTTTAATAAGCAGCTCCTTTCTGCTGCTTGGGGTCCAGGCCTTTCCCTTCCCTTCCTGGTCCAGGCCTTTCCCTTCCCTTCCTGGTCCAGGTCCCCCGTCCAGTTCCCCATTCCTATGTCAAGAGCCGTTCCTGGATTAAAGCCAACTGAGAAGGATCCTACCGTGTCGCGTCTTACTTGCGGGTCAAGGCGGACGCGACAGTAAGCCTGCAGCACTGAGTCCGAGCAACAGAAGATGCATGTTGTTGTTAGTATTGTTAGCAAAGCAAGACCACAGGTAAGAAAGAACACATTCTTTGGTTTGCAAAGGAAAGGAGATTTGAAGAAACCCAAGAAAAGAAAATTGTCACAAATATATGTACCTATGTTATGGGTTTTTATTTTTGTTTGTGCTGTGGTGTTGGGGATCTAACAGAAGGTCCTAACCACACAGTAACACTAAGCTGCAAGTCTAGCCCTACCTTATCTTTTCATTGTGAAGGAATAATTCAGGTTGTCAAGGCAGCTTTGCAGGTAAAGGGACTTCTCACTAAGTTTGGCAACCTGAGTTCTCTCCTGGGATCCATGGTGGAAGGACAGAGCTGACTCTTGCTTGTTTTCCTCTGACCTCCATACATGTGCTGAGACATATAAATAAATGTTAAGCCGGGCGGTGGTGGCGCACGCCTTTAATCCCAGCACTTGGGAGGCAGAGGCAGGTGGATTTCTGAGTTCGAGGTCAGCCTGGTCTACAGAGTGAGTTCCAGGACAGCCAGCCAGGGCTATACAGAGAAACCCTGTCTCAAAAAAAAAAATAAAATAAATAAATAAATAAATAAAAATAAATAAATAAATAAATAAATGTTAATAAAACAATAATTCATTACATGTAAAATAAGAAACGCTGGCCAAAACTTAAAAAAATGGATGAAACTCCGGACGCAACAGAATGGTATTTTTTTTGTAATTATTTTTATTTTATGTATATGTGTATTTGCTGGCAAGTACGTATGTTTACCATGTGTGAATCTGGTGCTCTTGGGGCCAGAAAAGGGTGTGTGATTCCCTGTAAGTGGAGTTACAGAGGATTTTAAGCTGCCAGTGCATGCTGGGAACTGAACTCATACCCTTTGCAAGTGCAGTCAGTGCTCCTAATCACTGAGGCGTCTTTCCAGCCCCAGACTTGTCTCTCGAGCATTAACTCCCTTAACAAAGCAGAGTGTAATACATTAAAAACAGCAGCAGCGGCAACTCAGTGGGAAACTGATAACACTACTGCAGACAGTGTAAACACATCTCTGTCTTTTCTGTGAGGATGGAGATCATGCCTTGTACAGGTCAGGCGAGCACTCTATCACTATATACCCCTAGCTCCCATTTTTTCTTTAAAGATACCCACAAAGGTAATATATGATTAAGGGGAGCGGAGGCTGAAAGTATAATAATAGTGGGGCTTTCAGTTTTGTTTTGTTTTTAATTTAAAAAAAATTTTATTCAATATTTTAAAGATTTATTTAGGTATTTTTATAGATACAGGTACTTTTCTGCATATACATCTGCACACCAGAAGACAGCATCACACAGCTGTGAGCTGCCATGTGGGTTCTGGGAATTGAACTCAGGACCTTTGGAAGAGCAGCCAGTGCTCTTAAGCACTGAGCTATCTCTCCAGCCCATAACATTTTTTTATTTTTAACTATTACAATATCAAAATTGAATGTGATAAAGCTCTTTTGTGCTGCATACAATAATGTTGCACCGTATACATTGACATCAATGCTGCACTAGGGAGACGGCTCAGTGGATGAGAGCACTCGCTGCTCTTGCAGAGGATCTGGAGTTCAAGTCCCAGCATCCACGTGTTAACTCACAGCCAACTGTAACTCCTGTCCCAGGGGATCCAACACTGCCTTCTGACCTCCAGGGACACTAGACAAGCACATAGTACACAGACATGCATACAGTCAAAACATTCATACACTTGAATTTTAAAAAATCAAATTTGCCAGCCTGGTCTACCAAGCAATCAAGCAAAGTCCAGTATTGTCAGGGAACATAAGAGACCTTTATCTCAAACAAACTAACAAAAAACCTGAATATATCTAAAGTCCAATAAAAGATACTCCTAATACATATACCAGACAGAGTGAACTGTATAGAGAAAATTGACATTTGCCATTAGAATGGTCAAGAGTATTCTAGACTTGATGAAATAAATGAATCTTCAATACTTTGAGAGACATAAATAAGTTTGCATCTCATGATACCTAGACATATGTTAAAAAAAAAAAGCTGAGAAATCCTACAAACCAAGATATTTAAAAAGAGTTAGGCTTGATGCCATAGCCCTATAATCCCAGCTACTCCAGAGGCTTCGGAATCAAATTGTGAGTTCAAGGCCAGCATGGATATCAGAGTGAGTTTGAAGCAAGCCTCAAAAAATTATGGAGACTCTTAACAGGCTGAGGCTATAGCTCAATGCTAAGAGTTGTTATACAATTTTCTGGCTAAATCCCCAAGCCAAGAAAAGAAAAATCAAACAAGACAAACTAAAGAGAAATGCTGTAAATAAGGAAAGAATAAATGCACACGATATGAGATTAATATTGCCCTATGTAAACCTTTTTCTCCCTTTGTGTCAGTATTTGTAGTTGTGTGCAGTATTTGTAGATAGTCCAAGCCGAGTTTAAATCTAGGCCCTCCCACCTCAGCCTTCCTAGTGCTGGAATTACAATTGTAAACTACTCTCACCAACTAAAACAATCCTTTTAGCTTTCTGAACTTTTAAATTTCTTATTAGAAAAAAAAAAAAAAACACCTTGAAAATAAATAAAACATCACACACCAAAAGTTGTCTACAGAACTCAACGAAAAGACATTAGAAATAGAAAAACTTTATATCCTTTTGTAAATGATGTCCATTACCTGCAGTCAGTTCCTCCCCATGCTCATAATCAATAGGAAAAAGAAACCTGAGTAGAAAATGCTGCAGCCCAGGGACAGATGAAAGACGCTCCACCTGCAACAGCTAACATTTTCTTTTTTTTCTTTTTTTTTTTTTTTTCTGGTTTTTTCGAGACAGGGTTTCTCTGTGTAGCCCGGGCTGTCCTGGAACTCACTCTGTAGACCAGGCTGGCCTCGAAAACAGCTAACATTTTCAAGATGGGGCTCAGGCTTGGGTTCATCTTCAGCCTAAAATTAAGATGAAAATACTAATGTCTACCTTTAGAAAAATAAAGAGAATCAGCCATAAAAGGAAGATAATTACGTGGTACATATGGACTTTGTATCTTCTTTGCAGAAGTGTTCACGTTAAGAGGTATTTTTTTAGTCTTTAGGGAGGAAGGTTCAGAGCGACGCACACAGAAAAGTGATACGAAATTGGGGGGTGCTAAGATATGGTGGCTTTTTTATTACAAGACATTTTGCGGCGTATTTCTTACGCAGTAGTAAAAGGAAAGCACTCCGTAGTGTTTAAAGCACTATATTCTCCAGCTTCAAGGCGAGCCGCCGCTCACAGCTTGGTTTCCGTGTAATTTTCATTTCCGTGGCGCGGAAACTTCCCGGGATGGAAGCCGCAGCCTAAGCTCCCACAAACTTGGGCGGTGACGACAGCCTACACGAACCCCGTGATGCCCCTCGCCTCCCACGCTCCTATCCCTCAGCCCGCCTCTGCATACGCGGCGAGGGCGGGCCTTGCTCAAACCACGGATACGATTGGTCCTAGAGGAGAGGTGGGTGGGTCAGCGCTGTGACGCCACGACCTCGCGCACGGAAAGAGCGCGCGCCTCGGAAGCCGCGGCATTAGACGGTTGCGGGAGCAGGGTGCTGGCAGTGGTCGCTCTGGGCCTTCGCTGCCGCTTCTGCACCGTGAATCAGGGTATCTTGGCAGCCAGCCCTCGCTCCTGTTACAGCAGCTCTCGTCTAGACGTCGCAACTCCACCACCATGTTTGAGGCACGTCTGATCCAGGGCTCCATCCTGAAGAAGGTGCTGGAGGCTCTCAAAGACCTCATCAATGAGGCCTGCTGGGACATCAGCTCGGGCGGCGTGAACCTACAGAGCATGGACTCGTCTCACGTCTCTCTGGTGCAGCTTACTCTGCGCTCCGAAGGCTTCGACACTTACCGCTGCGATCGCAACCTGGCCATGGGCGTGAACCTCACCAGGTGAGCAGGTGGCGGGAGCTGGGCCCCTGCCCTCCCGCTTCGGCTCTTGGCGGGGCTGTGTCCCTGCTCTCTAATTGGCTGACTTGGCCGTCGGCGCTTTCTGATTGGTTTATGGTGCCGGGGGCAGCGCCCACCAAAGCGCGCGGTTCCGAAAAGCCCGCGCAGGCTGTGGCGCCTACTCTTTTTTCCGCGCCAAAGCCACAAAGCGGGAGTCAGCGGGAAAATGCGTGCTTCCGAGCTGTGTTCATTAAATGCCTGGAGCTTTGAGTGGCTGATTTTAGCGCCTAGTAGACGAGTTCTAGTGAAAATGTACTGTCGATTTAGAGTGACATAGGCCTTTTCTTGAATTCCAGAATCTCACGGCGCATCATAGATTGTGGAAAAAAAGTCTATCAGTTTTAGCTTTTAACTTTGTTAGAGCTACCTGGGTTAGTACCTCCTGTATAGGTGTTCAAGAGCAGTGTGTGGCTTATTTTGCTACAGATACAGGGATTAGTGCCACTTGTATACATTTTGAGAGATTTATGAAAAGGCCAGATAGGGCACACTCTCCAGTACACTGGAAACCAAGGACACCCAGCTCAAAAAGATGCCTTTTCGAATGTTGGCTTTTACTAAGTGGATTTTAAGGATCACATATACCTGGTAATCTGCTTCACCCTTGAGGGTTTGGGGTACCCTTAGCCTTTTAACAATTCTCCAACCGCGAGTGTTAAATGGTACAACTTGTAATTGCCTTTAAAAATGTAGATGTGGAGGACATGATGTTGATAAGCCCTGTGACATTTTTTTTTTTTCCCTAGCATGTCCAAAATTCTAAAATGTGCTGGTAATGAAGACATCATTACATTAAGGGCTGAAGATAATGCTGACACCTTAGCACTAGTATTTGAAGCACCAAGTAAGTTACACCTTTAAAACTCAGTTGTGAAGTGCTGTTTCTGTTTCTCAAAACTAACAGAATTGTGGTAACATTTACGCCATAGATATGAACCTGTGCTTCGGTAACATTCGCTTTCTTTTGGTAGATCAAGAGAAAGTTTCAGACTATGAAATGAAGTTAATGGACTTAGATGTGGAGCAACTTGGAATCCCAGTGAGTATCTTGTTTCTGATGATGTATTTTACCAAGCAGTGATGCCAGCTGATGCATGTTCTAAAGTGGAGTAGTGGTATTTGGGATGAATGGCACACTACCATTTCACTAAACCACAACGGTCTAAAATTGATTGAGTTTTCAAGAAATCTGAAGTCTTGCATTCAGAGTTCTGGTTAAGATGCTAAATCTTGAGAACATGAAGCTGAGTCTTCACCCTTCTCTAGACTGACCTTTAACTTGAATTTACAGGAACAAGAGTACAGCTGTGTAGTAAAGATGCCATCTGGTGAGTTTGCCCGTATATGCCGAGACCTTAGCCATATTGGAGATGCTGTTGTGATATCCTGCGCAAAGGATGGGGTGAAGTTTTCTGCGAGCGGAGAGCTTGGCAATGGAAACATTAAGTTGTCGCAGACAAGTAATGTTGATAAAGAAGAGGAAGCGGTGAGTAGTAAGAGGTGTTAGGAACGGAAGCTCAACTGTTGGCTGCAGCTTGTTTGTTTACTAATTTATTCATTTTGAGATGGAGTCTTGAGTAGACCAAGCTGGCTTGGAACTCAGAGATGACTCCATAAGCTTACAGATAGCATTTGGAAAGCTAAGTGTACACCTTTTGCTTCCTGAAGATACTCTTGACAAGTGAGAATTAGCAAGTGAACAGAAGAAAATGGTTGGAGGTGTAAAAGTCTTGGGATCATGTAGAGCTTCTAATAGCTTTGTGTGTTGCAGGTTCAATTACTAGTTCATTTAATGGTGCAAAAGCTGACTGAACAAAGTTAAGTTGCAATTTAGACCTAGTTATAGGTAAGAGGACTCAATATAAATAAGAGTACTTGCAGTCCCAAAGGAAATCAGACGTCACACAATGCGGAAAGAGTTGAATTGAATGCTCTTGACATTTATGTGCCACTCAAAGCTATAGCAAGAAGATTCTCAGTTTAAAGTTAACTCGGCTACCTGACAGAAAATCGATCTCAAAAAAATGGGAAAGAAATTGGGAAGGCAAAGGAAAATACCCAGAGCCCTCCTCATTCAAGCAGAACATACTAGGCCTCTTTAATTCCTAAGTATCCCTGAATCAAGGCTTTCTCAGGAATCAAATGTATATTTCATGGTTGCACTTTTTTTTTTTTTTCTTTAAGTTTTTCTAGCTAGCCTAAGCATCAGAATTACAGAAGTCTGAACTACATAGAGTTTTGGGGGCTTAATATAGTGAAATTCAGAGTGCTTACTGCAAAGTATTTAAGATAAATAAAAGGTATTACTTTCTTGGCCTCTGCATGAATTTAAAGTAAATGAAAGTTTAAGAACATAAACAACCCAGAGGGCTAGTTCTTTTTTCTTTTTAAGGTTTATTATTTATTTATTATATGTAAGTACACTATAGCTGTCTTCAGACACCCAAAAAAGGGCATCAGATCTCATTACGGGTGGTTGTGAGCTACCATGTGGTTGCTGGGATTTGATCTCATGACCTCCAGAAGAACAGTCAGTGTGCTCTTAACAGCTGAGCCATCTCACCAGCCAGAGAGCTAGTTCTTAACCTTATTCTGTCTGCTGCAGTATTTCTACTTCCATATCAACTTGAGCTCCTCAGTTCTCAAGACATTTAATCTGCTAGTATTTTTCTGACATGCAGGCATTTCCACAACAAAAGAAATTATAAGGAATTTTTCAGTATCCACATGTTCTTTGTGAAGTTTGAAGAATTGGGACTTGAATAAAATTGATACTCATACAATGAAAACTGGTTTACATGTCCCTTGACTTGCAGTCAACTGTTGGTTCTTTTGTTTTTGGAAGTGGTTGTGTGTGGGTCCCCAGTTCTGGAGGGTGTCCCACGATGATCTCCCAGCTGAGGACAGAGTGAGAGCAGGGAGGGTCCTCTGCCCGAGTCTCCACTGTCCGTTGGTCTTCAGCCCAGCCTGGTGTGAGAGGTCTGGGCCAAAGGGTACGAGTGCAAGCAGGGAGGAGAGATTGCCTGCCTCCGCTGCTGCCTCAGCTCGAGGCTCCGCTGTCGAAGCTCGGTCACTCCCAGGTGCTGCACCTGTCTCTCTGCGCTGGGCCGATAGAAGCCGGCCAGCAGGCAAGGAAGCCAATTGGTGCCCCAGGAAGGTTTTGGGAGAGCGGATCTCTCCCCAAGTGTTACAGCTCTTGAGACAGAAACTCAGGACACCAGAATGATTCTCTAACACACCTTTACTTCTCCTGAATGGAGCCCTTATATACAGTTCAGGGTGGGTTAGGGTCTGGCAGCAGACTTGGTCTGAGAACTTAGAGATACCTCATCTGCATGTGGGAGAGCCTGAGGCACTGTTCCTTGTGAATGATGGTCATAGACCTCCCTTTGGGAGGGGCTGTGGAGGGCGGAAGCTGAATGAGGAGAACCAGGGCCTGGGGGCAGAGCTGAACACCTGCCGTCCTGATAAAGGTCCGGGATTAAAGACTTGCTCAGCCAGGTACCCAGCTGCTTCCCACAGCCCACTGCCCCACAGTTGTGTATCATTTTCCTCTTCATGCATTCTTTGCAAGAATTAGTGTTTGTAGTCTCAATAGTCTTGATTGCTTGGGGTATAGTTCTACAGAATTGACAAACTAAACACAGTTTTTTTCTTTTTTAGTCAAGGTTCAAACCTTCCAAAGTGATAACTAACAGTTTTGTTTTGTGGTGTATATTATGAACTAATAGTTTGAGTTTCTGGTGTCTATAAGTGAGCCTGTTTTCTTCTCTAGGTAACCATAGAGATGAATGAACCAGTTCAGCTAACTTTTGCTCTGAGGTACCTGAACTTTTTCACAAAAGCCACTCCACTGTCTCCTACAGTAACACTCAGTATGTCTGCAGATGTACCTCTTGGTAAGATGATAATAAGTTTGAACATTGTTTTGTAGTGTGGTATTTATAGTATTCGGTAGTTAATTTTTCCTGTCTTTCAGTTGTAGAGTATAAAATTGCTGACATGGGACACTTAAAGTATTATTTGGCTCCTAAGATTGAAGATGAAGAAGGATCTTAGGCATTGCTAGAAACTGAGAAAACTAAACCTTTGAAGATTGCTTCTGAGATGCCAGTGTGTTCTGAAGTTTTTTCTGTCACCAAGTTTGTATACCTGAGTATTAAATATAAAAATAAAATATGTAGATATCTTCTGTAAATAACCTTTTTTTCCTCTCCATTCTCCACAACTTGCTTAAAGAATAAGCTCCAAAGTAAAAACTGGTTTTGTTAACGTAAATGTTTCTGCCTTACAAATACTGGTGATTTTCATCAATGATCTTGATGCTAAATGCAGTTTTAAGAAATATTTTCAATTTAAATAAAGTTAACTGAATTTGAAAAGTCATTGAGCGGTGCCTTCTTTCTGCCATGGCTACATTAGCATGACCCCGTTAGAGTTTTTGTTCTCTCCATCGTGGAATAGCAATAAAAAAATGTTTAGCTGTAGTTTATATAATTACATTGTACAGAATTTTTCTGATAGCCTTGTTTGGGATGTAGCTCTTATACAACTGTAATGGCAGTGCAGGGGTTGGGTTGATCTCTTCCTAGGTCAACCAGGACTACATAAACCTCATCTCAAATAAATAAATAAAAGGCCCAAACTTTGTGGATACTTGATCCAACCGAGAAGGGTTAAGAAGGCCCTGTGGTTTTGAAGAAAGGTCATGGTATGCTACATAACTATAAAGAATATTTGAGTACTTTGTATTTACTGTTCATGTGAGGCTCGTGGAGGTCAGGACAATTTATAGGAATTGGTATACCCCTACAACATGGCTTCCGGGGATTGGAGGAAGTTCTTCAAGCTTGGTGACAAACACCTTCATTGCTCGTCTAAATTATCCCTCCCTTTTCAGTTCTTATATGTGCATGTATTTTGCAGGTATGCGTGAGCATGCATGTATTAACATGGTGTGGGGAACCATTTTGTTTTTATTTCAGCAGGGTCTCAAACCATGGCTACTATAGAGCAGCTATATGCTCTGCTCCCAGAGGCCACACTTGAAGCCTTTTAAATATTAAGCTCTCGGGTGGTGGTGGCACACACCTTTAATCCAGCACTTGGGAGGCAGAGGCAGGCGGATTTCTAAGTTCGAGGCCAGCCTGGTCTACAGAGTGAGTTCCAGGACAGCCAGGGCTACACAGAGAAACCCTGTCACGAAAAACCAAAAAAAAAAAAGCTCTCCACAGTCCCCAAATTTGTTTTTTCCTTTGTGTTTTATGTTTGACAGCATGTAGACTGTACAGCTTTGACTGTTCTAGGTAGTTAAGGTCCAGCTCATGCCCAGTAGCTCCAGCCATTCAATTCTTTGAGGCAATTAAGTGTGGTGCTGAAGGGAGTAGGCTGCAAATCCTCTTAATAGAACTCTGGAGTGCTGGAAATGCTTTATCAAGACTGCTCACTGTTTCATGAGGACGTATGTTAGAACTCAATTGTGTCTGGTAGGTAGGATTCTTACCTGGGTGGTGTCTAATGATCAGGTAAGGAAACAAGAATTTGGGGCTTCTAGAACGTTAACTAGGGGGTGGCAACCACTATGCCTAGGGCAGGGCAAGATACCTGGTGGGTAGCTCCTGTCCACCCCTCTGGATTCCGGGGACTCAGATGTGCACAGACTTGGCCATGGGGTCTGGACTGGAACCTCATTTAACAGTTTGCTGTGGGCTTGATCCCAGTGGGTGAGACCCACATAGGGTGGGTACGCGCCCACCCACCCTATGGAGGTAGCAGGTCCTGGTCACCAGGACAAGACCAAACCGCTACCCCATTAAGCGTGGTGGCGTTCTCCTTTTGTCCCAGGCAGACCTCTGCGTTCGAGGCCAGCCTAGTCAGCATTATGAGTCCCCGGACAGCCAGCGCTACATAAAGAAATATTACCAAACAAGACAGCAATGAAGCTCTCCAGCCATGCGCCCTAAAAGCAGGATTCGATGACGTGATCTAAAAGCAGGATTCGATGACGTGATTTCCTGGTGCATCACTTCCGATGCGCCTCTATCCGGCACGCCACTTCCGCTGGGCTGGCCCTAAGACAGCCAGCCATTGGCTGTTGAGCGAGGAGTGCGAGCGCGCCTAACGGAGAACCGGGCGCGCAGCGCAAGTAGGGGGCGGGAGCGCGCTCCCGGAAGCCAGCCGCGGGACCTGGCCCTGCCACCGAGGCTGCTTTTCGTAACTATTTAGTTCGCGTGGGTCCTGACCGTGGGCGAGGACGGCGGAGGCCGACAGGAGGTTGTCCACAGCGCCACGCGCAGGTGCTTGTGGGGCCGGGCGGGTGGGCAGAGATGGCCGTGGGGCCGGTAAAAAGTGTAGTAGAAACTTGGGCTGATATTTTTTTTTAGTTGTCATTTACTACGTGATAACACCACGGTAGAATCCCTTGCTAAGAAAATCAAATCTTCCCATTTCGTTGTCGTTCTGCAACATTTTTTTTTTTTGATACGAGTTTATAAGTGGAAAGCACACAACTTGGTAACTTGTAGTACAAATCAGGCATGGTTTAATACTTCGAAGCTCCCGTTTATTGGTAGCTTGAACTTTCAGATATGAGGAATTAAACATGTTATAGGATGGCAACACCAAAAACGTAGTACGTAAGTTTTAGAAATGTAAATGAATTCCCGTTGCTCCTTTTGTTTGTTTTTTTTTTTTTTGTTTTTTCGAGACAGGGTTTCTCTGTATAGCCCTGGCTGTCCTGGAACTCACTCTGTAGACCAGGCTGGCCTCGAACTCAGAAATCCGCCTGCCTCTGCCTCCCAAGTGCTGGGACTAAAGGCGTGTGCCACCACTGCCCGGCCCCGTTGCTCCTTTTTAATACTCCGCTTCTGAACTCGGATGTGATTAACAGAAACGTATTTGGCACCAGTTTTTGCATGCTAGTTACTTTAGGTCGACTGTAATAGCCGTGCCTGGCACCTCCAGATCGAAGAAATATCACATCCCATTATGGAGATGATGTGCAAAATACCACACCAGTAAAGGCCAGGCTTTTGAAACATTTAGTTTTCTTCTTAAAGATGGGCTTTTGCATTTAGAATTCAAATACTTTTGCAATTAAAATAGTCTGTTTTGTTTACATAATTTTATGACTTTGTAAAGAATCCACACATTTTATTTATGATAGGGGAGAGTGTCTGTCTTACTGTGTTGCCCAGACTGGCCCCCGACTTCGTATATCCACACCTGTCTTCCCAAGTAGCTAGAATTACAGTCACCTACTGAAGTACTGAGCTTAAATTTCAAGTTTTTAAAATTTAAACATTGTTTTTAAATTTTACCTACTCTCAAATAATGCAGTAGTTATGATTTTTATTATGGCTGTCTGCTTTGGATAGTTTGAGTAAAACAGACTTTTGAATCCGTTTTTTCAGGAGCTATATGATATGGAATGTAAGATCACTTGTCTCATGCTTGGGATGGGAGCAGAGAGGCAGGTGGCTCTGGAGTGTCTTGTGTGGTATTGATAGCCAGTAAGTTGCCTACATGTATAAGATTTTGTAGATCATTTGTATATAGGATGATAACACACCTAGAAGTAGACACCATGCTGATGTGAGTGCCCACCATTCCTTATCCTTCCCCTTTCAGAGCAAAGAAAAATGTTATTTGAATTTATGCTCCTGAGGAAAGTTAAGGGGCAGGCAATACTGGAAGGGAGGGGTTGAAAATGTGAACGTTGGATTCAACTCTTCACTGACCTCTGGGTGACTTTGGAAAATTAGGCAAGAAACATTGGTAGTGAGGTAAACAGGGCCGGATTCTTTGTGAAATGCCTTTGGTGCCTTTCTGTGAAGTCAAGCCAGATACATAAAGGAAACATGCGTAGTGTGTCCAAGAAGTATGAGGTCATCGTAGGAGCAGAGAAGCCTGTTTTGTTTGCCATGTGTGGTGTATACACAGCAGCTCAGAGCGGGAGGCGACATCCTTGCCTGTGCTGTGCTAGGACTGCTCTGGACAATCAGTCTTTCCCTTTCAGACTAGCTGTGTCACTGTGTTATGATGCCGTCTCGTACCAACCTGGCAACTGGAATCCCCAGTAGTAAAGTGAAATATTCAAGGCTTTCCAGCACAGATGATGGCTACATTGACCTTCAGGTAACATAATCAATCAATCAATTACAAAAAAAATTAGCTTCATAGCTCTTATCTGCACCAGCAAGAAACAAGCTTATTTCCAAGATCTTTTGAGCCTCAGCTTGGAGAAGGGATCTTGGCAGGGCAGTTTCAAATAGGTCCAGGTTTACCCATTTCCAGTTTTAGTTGAAGTGCTAAAGCCGTGTAGCTATAGATTTAATTTAACTCATCCAGAAAATTCTCTCCTAATATCACAGGCAGTTACAGATACTCTTTATTGCAAACAGGAATTAAAACAAGTAAGTTTGGGGCTGGAGAGATGGCTCAGTGGTTAAGAGCACTGACTGCTCTTCTAGAGATCCTGAGTTCAATTCCCAGCAACTACATGCTGGCTCACAACCATCTGTATGAGATCTGATGGAATCTTCTGGTGTGTCTGAAGACAGCTACAGTGTACTCATATATATATATAAGTAAATCTAAAAAAAAGAAAAAATGGAGTCCCCAATGGAGGAGATAGAGAGCAGACTGAAGGAGCTGAAGGGGCTTAAGGCTCCATGGGAAGAGCGACAATACCAACCAACCAGAGCTCTCAGGGTCTAAACCACCAGCCTGGGAACAATAATGGAGGGACCCACGGCTCCAGCTGTATATGTAATGGAGGATGGCCTTGTCAGGCATTGGTGGGAGAGGAGATCCTTGGTCCCTTGAAGGAGGGATGCCCCAGTGTGGGGAATTGGAGGGTGGGGAGGGGGTGGATGGGTAGGGGCACAGAAGCAACAGGAGATGGGACGGGATATGGGGTTCCTAGGGCAGAGGGGAATCGGATAACATCTGAAATGTAAATAAATAAAATATGCAATAAAGAAAAAAAAAACCCAAGTAAGTTTGTAACCAGTATTAAGTAGGATAGCATCTCCTGTCCCTGAGGATAAAGTAGTCTAGGTGATGCCTAAGCCAAGAATGAAGCAGCAGGAAGGAGTGCGTTCTTTTAAGTATAAACAGATCAATAATTCTTTGCATTTATTTGAAGAGGGGAGAGTAGCTCTGGGAAGTTTTCAAACCCTTAATGTCAGATTCAGAAATGAGCTGAACCTCAGAAGGTTTGTCTTTTAAGCCTTTTTTAAAGCCGGGCGGTGGTGGCGCACGCCTTTAGTCCCAGCACTTGGGAGGCAGAGGCAGGCGGATTTCTGAGTTCGAGGCCAGCCTGGTCTACAGAGTGAGTTCCAGGACAGCCAGGGCTACACAGAGAAACCCTGTCTCGAAAAACCAAAAAAAAAAAAAAGCCTTTTTAAATGTTCTTATTAGCATATATTATTTGTACAAAAAATGGGTTTTATTATAACAGTTTCATAACATGTTTACTTTGTATTTTACCCTAAATTTGCCTCTGAATCTTAACCTTGAGCTGAATTTACTCATAATGCAGTGCTTTGGGAAAGCTAAAATTTAGGCTTTAGAGGTGGCTCAGCAGTTAAGAGCACATACTGTTCTGTTGTTTTTAATATTTATGTTTTATTATTAATTATATATCATAAGTAATATAGATGTTAAATATAAAGTAAATATTATTTATAAATACTATAATAAAATTAATCTATTTATGTACTATGTGTATGAGTGTTTTGCTTTCATGTGTACCATGTGTGTATCAGATCTCCTGGAACTGGAGATTCAGATGGTTATGAGCACCGTGGGTGCTGGGAGCCAAACCTGGGTCCTCTGCAAAAGTAAGAAGTGTTGTTGTCCACTAAACTGTCGCTCCATGTCCCACACACCCATTATAATTTTTAAGAAGTTTTTTTCATTATTTTAAGTGTATGATGTTTGGCCTGCATGTTTACCTGTGTACCGTGTGTATGCGGTGCCCCAAGAAGCTAGAAGAGGGTATCAGATTCTCTTGACACTGGAGTTACAGACTGTTGTCAGTCACCATGTCAGTGCTGGGAATTGAACTCAGGTCATCTGGAAGGCAAGTGCTTTGACCCTGGAGCCATCTCTTTGGCCTACAAGTATCATTCTTGCAGAGGACCCGAGTTTGATTCCCAGCAACCATGTCACATGACTTACACTGCCTATAACTCCAGCTCTTGGAGGCTCCGATTCCTCCGGCTTGAATAGGCATTTGCCCTCACATGCACATACTTACACATAATTAGAAAGGAAGACAGAAAAGAAAGCTAAAGTTCTGTTTCTAAACTTTGACTGACTATAAACTAAGTCACCTTTAATTCCAGAAGATTCTTCATGTCTGTATAGCATGGTGTTCTTAAATCTCCACGGGTTAATACAAGCTTCCATGCATATACACTTAGTAAATACATATTCAGCAACTAGGTGACAGTTGTTTTAAAGGGGTTTCCTTGTTTGTGATGAGGGGTCTGTGGAGTAGCAGAAGTGTCACCTGCTCATGCACCTGCTTTGTGTCCAGTGCTGTGCTGATGGTGGACAGACTTAAGACACTTGATGCATCCACTCTAATGCTCGCTTACCCTCCCTGCAGTAGAGTACTTTAGTCCTGGTCTTTTCTTAGTGTTCTTCATTTTTGTTTTTCTCTGTCTCTTCCAGTTTAAAAAAAGCCCTCCTAAGATCCCTTACAAGGCCATTGCCCTTGCCACCGTGCTGTTTTTGATTGGCACCTTTCTCATAATCATAGGCTCTCTCCTGCTGTCGGGCTACATCAGCAAAGGGGTAAGCTAATGGGCATATGACAATACGCCATGGGTCTTTCAAATGGGAGCCAGAACACTGTTTTTATGTTCCAGAAGTACAATGGATTCCACTAGAAGAAAAATAATAATCGCATATAGTTTGTTCTGTGATAATAAGACATGGTTTTTGGTTTTGGGGTTTTTTTCCCCTCTTTAAGCAAATGTCTCCATAATTCTTAGAAGGTGGGTGCTTATAAGTAGGCAGGCATAGCTTCTGAGGTAGTTTAGAACAATGCAGCTTTGCCTGAGTTCAGACTTGCAGACTAGTACATGGCTGCAGCTAGAGTAACATACCATGGTTGTAGTTTTACCGAAGTATGGGCGTGCTGATAGGTTTTGGGGCAAAGCAGTGAGGCTTGTGTAAGCCTGTGGCCGCTAACACCTTGTAAATGAGTTCCTGTTTCCATTGGTTTGGTAAGAGTTCTGTTGAGTTTCAGTATTCAAACCCTAAGTGGTGCTTGGTAGTGCTTTCCCTTGGGTTATGTTTATATATCTGTGTCTTAAATTATCCTAAATAGGCTGGGCATAATGCTACACCCCTTTAATCCCATCACTCAGGAGGCAGAGGCAGATGGATCTCTGAGTTCCAGACAGCCAGGGCTACAAAGTCTCGGGGGAAAAAAGTTACCCTAAGCAGTATTCTGACCATAATACAGGTCCATTTTTTTCTCTCACACCTAGAAAAAATGTAGTTCATTTTTGGTGTTTTATACAGTTACAAGCAGCCAAAATTAAGCCTCCATTCACAACCTAATTAAAATATCTTGGGGCTAAAGGGATAGCTCTGTGGTTAAAAACACTGGCTGCTCTTCCAGGAGATTGGTTCAATTTCCAGCACCCATGTGGCTGCTCACAACTGCTGTAAGTCCAGTTCCGGGACACCCACTGCCTCTGTGGAATTAGGCACACTTGTGGTGCATAGACATACATATAGGCAAAACATACGTCTTTTCAGTTATTAATTTGGGACTTACAGTTCCAAGAGGTAGTCAGGTCCATGACTATCAGTTTCAGAAGAGTCTTTAAACTTGTAAACTGTTGAGACTGAACAACTGCAGGGACTTTTGAAGTTGAACTAATACATTTTGCATTATAGCTATAAGCCTCTAGGAACCAAGAGTAGAATATGGTGGTTTATGTGAGAACACTCTCCATAGGCTCAAATATTTGAGTGATTGGTCCACAGTTGTGGACTGTTTAGGAAGGGTTAGAAAGGTAGCTCTATTTTTCTCTGCCTTATGCTTATGGATCACATGTAAGTTCGCAGCTACTGTTTCAGTGTCCCGCTGTTTTCCCCACCATGCTGCTCATGAACTCTAAACCTCAGAAACTGTAAGCAAGCCTTCAATAAATTCTTCTAAAATTGCCTTGGTCATGATTTCTCTTCACAGTAGAAAAGTGACCAAATCATACCCATACATATACATTTAAAATAAAGTGGAGAGCTGTTGAGTAAGTCACTTGAGGTCAACCTTTGGCACACATACATACATCTGCATGTACACTTGTAGACAATAATAGTATGTACCAACCAAACATACAGGTGTGCACGCGCACATGCGTGCACACACATACACACACGCACACACAAAGCTTGGAAGAGCAGAAGGAAATAAGCCTAATATCTGAATAAAAAGTTATTCTTTTTATGATTTTGAATTTATTGCTTAATTTGTAATCAGGAAGTAATTTGAAGTTTAGCATTTGCCTAGTATGCCCAGCGTCTCTAATTTGATCCCCAACATGGAAAGATAAGAAAAAAAAAGAGGAGGTGACAGTTTATGCTGAAAACAGATAGATGTAAAGGTGTGACTTATATGGGACTAATGTTTTCCTTCTGCCACCAGGGGGCAGACCGAGCTGTTCCTGTCCTCATCATTGGCATTTTGGTGTTTCCTGCCAGGATTTTACCATTTGCGAATCGCCTACTATGCATCCAAAGGCTACCGAGGTTACTCCTATGATGACATTCCAGACTTTGATGACTAGCATTCACCTCAGCCTTGAGAAGAGTCACAGTGCATCCACTTTAAGACATCAAGCAAGAACTATGGCTAAGGGCTGAGGAAGTGTACAATTTGCAGATGTTTAGCAACACAATGGCCAGATTGTATGAGTTCTTTTCCAAAATGCTCATGCTTTATAATTAGCTAATTAGAACATGGTATGTTTTCATCTCCTGGCCCTGGCAAAGCTTGACAAGTTTTTCCACATGAGTATGTATCATGTAAGAGTTGTGAAGCTAATTGTCTGAGGAGACAGCCTGTTCTATAGCGGAAGGTGTTGCCCTCCTTAGAGGTGAACCTTTCTTTTGTCTTCCATTGTCTGCTTGGTTTTGTAGCATATGGAAAATGTATTATGTCTAGTTTCTTATTACTAAGTAATTTATTTTCAAAATTACCTATCTTATCTCTCACTCTCTGTTCTACCATTACATCCTAGTAAAATTAAAGTATCTGTCTTACCCCTTAGACACTCCTCTACCTTCATACCACAGTAAAAACCAAGCATCTGGGATCCATCTGGAATTGGCTTTTTTTAAATTGACAGCAACCTAGAATTTTTAAACCATGAAGCTGGGTATCGTGGGACACATGATCTCAGCACTTGGGAGGCAGAGCCAAGTGGATATCTATGAGTTCAAGGCCAGCCTGGTCTACATAGAGTTTTAGGACAACCAGGGCTACCTAGTGAGACCCTATCTCTGAAAAAGGGAAACTTCCTCTGGTTTCTCCATAGCTTGCCCACCACAAACCTCAGGTGAATCTGTCCTTCAGAGGTCAAGAGAGTGTGTGAATCATACCTTAAGGACTAGACTTTGGCTGTTTCTTTGTAAAACTGTAGATAAGTGTACTTAGAGTTTATAACCCTACTGCTGGCACCTGGTACTATGATATCATTCTGCTAAAGATTACAAGACTTGGCCAAGATCCCTGAAAATGTATTAAGTCAAATCTGGTTCTCAGCTTGTAAAAAGTGACACTTTTTTTCTAAATGTGTGTGTGTTGTTATTTATTTATTTATGTGCACTGATGTTTGCCTGCATATATGCTTGTGTGGGGTTGTCAGATCTTGGAGTTACAGACAGCTGTGAGCTGCCATGTGGGTGCTGGCAATTGAACCCCAGTCCTCTTGAAGAACACACTCTTAACCACTGAGCCATCTCTCCGCTCAACATATTTTTATTTTTGTTTTTCATTAAAGTGTCATAATTCAAATTCTAGAGTCAAAACTACTTAACTTTACACATGTTTTGAAAAACATTCTAATGAATCCCAGTACTTTGGATTACCTTTTGTTTTTAGGTAACTGGTATGGGTCAGACTATGTTTTGCATTTTTTCTTCCAAGGGTACAGACTTGGGCAACCAGAGTTCTAGACGTGTCATCAGCTGGGATTTGGAAGGCTGTGAAAAGGGAAATTTTGGAAGAAAGATAATTTTTGGATGTGTTGAAACTAGATTTCTACTCAACACCCAAGGAGAGCTATGGAGAGGAGACAGTTTCAGTGCCCTCTGTCTGGAAATGGATTGGGTCTCTCACAGAGATAGAAATGCTAGATCCGTGTTTGGATAGTAACTTCAGAGCCATAGAGCTAGGTACACTCATGAGTGTAGTTAGTAAACACATAGACGGAAACAACTTAGAAAGTAAGGCAGCGAACCCCAGCGGCTGCCAGGTTTGGCTGTATCTAAAAATTGGAGGGGAGCCCAAAGGGTCTTCAGTGCTGAGTGTCTCTAGAACCTTGCTACTGAGGGTGTGAAGTGGTGTAGGATACACAGCTTCCTGTTGGGTGTTGCTTGCAAAACTAAAACTAAATTGGTTCAGCCAAAGCAAAGAGCTGGGTGGTATTTATATTACAGAAAGAGTGACACTACAAAGGAGAAGAAATGCTAATATCACAGAAGGGCGCAGAATGCAAGGTCACTTCCGTTCCAGTCCACCTCCATGCCGTTCACTGATTTACTTTACAGACAGTTGTCAGCATAGAAACACATGCTCATGCTGGATGTGGTCGTGTGGCACAGACCTTTAATCCCAGCACTCTGGAGCAGAGGCAGCTAGATCTCTGAGTTTGAGGTCAGTCTACAGAGTGAGTTCTAGTAGATCCAAGGTGGCGTAGTGAGACTCTTCCTCAACCAAAGAACAGACCCAGTTGTGTGATTCTGTGATCCCTTTATTATGCTTTATTACACATAGCTTTGCATATCCAAGGAAGTCGACATTTCCCCCAGTGCCCGATCTAGAGGCCTCACTGTTGCTAGCACTTTACATCACCTATGCCCCACCCCTACCTGCCTCATTTATCACATCACAGATGGACTCTTCTATCCTGTGTAGACACATAATCAGAGCATCCTAAGACTCCTGCCTGGGGCTGGAATCCTCTAATGTCTTGTGGGGAATGACACTAATCACACTAGTAATCTCATTTAGGTGGCCTAATTTAGAGATACACAAACCAAAATCTTATTAAGCCGAAATTAAACTTGAATGCATTGACTATAATTGTATTCTTTGGTGCTTTATAAAAAGGTCTAAATCTCCATAGTGATGGTTAACTTTTTTAAGATTAAAAAAATTATGCATACATGTGAGCATATGGCACATGTATATGAGTGTGCAGAGCCCAGACTCCCTGGAGCTAGAAGTACAAGCTATTAAGCTCCTCACATGGGTACTGGGAACCAGACTCAAGTGTTCCAAAGTTGTACATGCTCTTATCCTCAGAGCCAGCTCTCCAGCCCTGCTAAACATTTCTTTTTCTAAGACCTTGTGCATGGTACTCTCATGAATTCTGTATGATTTTAATCTCTGCAAAAGTCCTGTGTTAGAAAAAAAAATTCCCAAGCCTAAATTAATAATGCCTTAGGGGTTGAGCAAGGAAAGAAATAGGGACGGGATGTGTCTAGTAGAAGCAGTAGAGACCAAGCTCACTATCAAATGATTATTTGCCTAAAGCAGCCTGTTCTCTTAGGCTGTTGACTAAACTAGTTGACAGTCATTGTGACACCTATTACACTTTCCAGGAAATCCAAAGCAGAAACCACCTCAGTCACTTCTAGTGTTGTTCCTGTGATGAAGAGTCCAGACCCATTCATTGGCATTTGTGGTGGGAAGTACCACATGTGGCCAGTGTGTCACACAAGTTGACCACTTCCATTCCTTCTGGAGGTACAAGAAAAGGTGGTAACGGTCACTGAGGAGCAGAGGTTGCAAACTAATGGTCACTTGTTGGCTTGCATTAAAAAAAAAAAAGAAAGAATTGTGTAGTGTTAGTGTTGGATTTTTCTTTAAAGGGAGATTGCCAGACCTCTTGGAGCAGATTGTAAAGGTAACTAACTGAGCAGGGATTCCCAATGCACTGTAGTCCAAGGTCAGCTCACCATTTGTTATTTCTTTTTTTTTTAAATTAATTTATTATAAGTACATTGTTGCTGTCTTCAGATACCCATAAGAGGGCATCAGATCTCTTTGCAGATGGTTGTGAGCCACCATGTGGTTGCTGGGATTTGAACTCATGACCTCCGGAAAAGCAGACAGTGTTCTTAACCACTGAGCCATCTCACCAGCCCCATTTGTTATTTCTTTACCCAGCCTACAAATATCCCTCCAATAACGGTTTATCAAATGAAGAGTATGACATTTTCCTTTCAGTATGGACAGGTGGGCTGCTTTGCCGAGTTGAGGCTTCCCTGTGTGGCCTTCCACCCATTGCCATGATAGCCAGCTATCCTTCAAACCATTTGGTACTGTCCGATGAGTCAGGTCTCTGCTGGACCATATTCCATGGGTCCAGACCTGTGCTTGGCAGCAAGCTCCGAGGAGCTTCTTGGTGTACTACAGAGGAACCTGGTGCCAGAGCAGCGCAGTGTGGCTTCTGGTCTTACGTGTTACTTGCCAATCATTATTACCCTTTAGCTTTTTGACCTGTCATCTTAATCTTATCCTGAGGCTTCTTATTCCAAAGGTGTGTGGTTTATGGTTTAATGCATTGGGAGGAAAGGGCAAATTTTTAGTTATGAGGGATTGGACAAAGTACCTGAGCATCACTTGCTTTAGAAAGTAGGGTAAACTAATTCCTACATTGGGGGAAATTGGGGTGGCCTGGCAGGGCTACTGCACATACCTATCATCCAGTAAGTGAACCTGCTGCTGGGAAAAGTGAAGATCGATCCTGTAGGGGCAGGGCCTGGAGTAAGGCCAGGGATGCTGGAGAGCTCACCTGCCATCCTTAACCTCCTGAGGAACTTGTTCTATGACAGAGCTACCCCAGGGCAGGGCTTCTTTCCTAGATGGAACTGGAGAGTGTGAGGTAGTCGTTTGCCTGTATGTGGCTGGGCTGGGCCTTCGTGTGACCCAGACTGAGACAGAACCTTGCAGAGAAGACTGTGGAGATGAGACTTGTCCTTTATGTCTCCATCCCTGTGCTTTACCCTGTCTTGCCCCTTGCTACTCGGAAGCTGTCAGTTACTTTTCTGTGGCTGTGAAGACACACTGAGACCAAGGCAACTTACAGAAGAAAAAGTTTATTGGGGGCTTGGAGCTTGCTTAGTTTCAGAGGGTTAGAGTTTATGACCATCATGGCGGCAGGCAGGCGGACAGGGCACTTGAGCAGTAACTGAGACCTTATATCTGAGCCCCAAGCTCAAGGCAGAGAAAAAGAGCTAACTGGGAATATTATGACGTAGTGATAGACCTCGTAGTCCTTCCTAACCAACTGTGGACTAGTCTCACTGACTATATGAGCCTGTGATCCATTCTTGTTCAAACCACGGAAGCTGTACTCTGGGCCAACAGCATGGCGGGCTCACCTGGGAACTTGTGCGGACAGCAGC
This sequence comes from Mastomys natalensis, assembly GCA_021653895.1. Lineage (NCBI taxonomy): Eukaryota > Metazoa > Chordata > Mammalia > Rodentia > Muridae > Mastomys > Mastomys natalensis. Next base: position 269,970 of record JAJTUV010001391.1, read on the forward strand.
ACTGTCCCAGGACCCTGGGGTTTTCATTATCCCTAAGCACTCTGCACCTCCTATTCCATTTCCTGTCCTTGGGGATAGACACACCCCTTCCAGCAATGCTAGTGGTGAGAGAGGAGAGCTGTAACCCTTGTGAGCTACCATTACTCTGAAACTAATGGTGAAGTGGAGGTGAGGAAGTTTCACAGGCACATCAGGGAAACCAGGAAGGAAAGCTCTGAGAAAGCTTTCATGAGCCACGAGAAACCAAAACTGAGTCCCACGGTAGAAACAGAGCAGGGTGTGCACTTTCTCATCCAAGAGCGGCAGGAACGGCTGGAGTTAGTCCTGATTATTGGAGACTGGCTATCCTCATCTGTAAGCCTGACAACCCCATTCTTCCACCCCTTTCAGTAACTTGAGAAAGACCTGTCTAGAAAACGCTTCAGAGCCAGGCAGTGGTGGCGCACACCTTTAATCCCAGCACTTGGGAGGCAGAGGCAGGCGGATTTCTGAGTTCGAGGCCAGCCTGGTCTACAGAGTGAGTTCCAGGACAGCCAGAGCTATACAGAGAAACCCTGTCTCGAAAAAAAAAAAAGAAAGAAAGAAAGAAAAGAAAACGCTTCAGTCTGAGGAAATCCTTTGAGAAGGTTTTCTCTGGAATTAGAATCTGCAGCTTGCCCTGTCTGCCCGCCTCGGGCTGGTGTCTCTTAAAGCTGAAAATGGGAGCAGCAGAATCGCCGCAGCCTAAGAGGGGTCATGGCCTGGTGCAGTTGAGGCTGGCACTCTGTACACTTGAAGTAGGTGTTGGAAGTAGGTGTGGATGTGGCCATGAGCAGCCAGAAGGCAAGCCAGGCCACCTGCTCTTGTGTCTGTGGCTTTTATTTCTGCAGTGCTGATTGGACCCAGGGTCTTACATCTATTAGACAATTGTTCCACCACTGGTCCCGACCTTGAGTGTTAGTTTTGTATCCTGATATTTGACTTTGTTGATTTTGGTAGTTTTGGGGACTAGCTTTTGTATTGACTTCTATATTGAGGTCATGACATCTGCAAATAGACTGCTTTGCCTCTGTTGTGATGGGCACCTCTTTCCATTCCTTTTTCTTGCCTAACTGCTCTAAAACTGGGAGCTACACCGTATAGAAGTGGGGAAACTGGCATGCTTGTTCTTAAGCATAGAGGAGAGCCTTCCAACTTTTCCTCATTGAGTGAAAAATTAACCATTGTCATGTGTGAATGAAGGTTTGCAGAAGGAAGCTGACCTTTTGCTGAACCTTCTGCAAGGCTCATTAACTAATTAGAACCTCAGCGATTATAGGAGTTTGGAATGTTGCAGATTCAGAGCCTAATTACAATTTATCTAAATAAGCATTCCTTGCCCACTTCTGTGTCTGACCTAACATCCTGTGGCTAACACATAAAACCCTTTAGAACCTATTAACAAACTCCAGTTTCCACTAACCAAAAAAAGCTAAGAATGCCATCAGAGAGCATCTGAAGCCTATAGCAAGGATCCCTGCTGTGCCATACCCCATCTTCCAATATGTTTGAACAATGCCTTGACTGACACAGTTCTGTTACTAAAAAACTTCCAAGCCAGACACATGCTTTTAATCCCAGCACTTGGGAGGCTGGTGGGTGGGAGAGGTAGATGGACCTCAGATTGAGGCCAACCTAGTCTACATAGTTCCAGGACAGCCAGAGCTTACCCAGAGAAACCCTGTGACAGGCAAGGGTAGGGGTAGGAAGTTGAGGAGAGAGATGGGACCTCCTAAAACTACCTCCACGTTGGAACATGGAATTTGGGTTATCTAAATCTGTGTTCCTGGGCCATGGTCACTCATTTTTGGCTCAAGAATAAATTCTCTTGAGGCCGGAGAGATGGCTCAGCAGTGAGGAGCACTGACTGCTCATCTAGAGGACCTGGGTTTGATCAGTGACTCTCTCCACTGTCTAACTCCAGTCTCAAGAAATGTGACACCTTCTTCTGGCCTCTGGGCACCAGGTACAGATGTGGTTCACAGACATGCAGGCAAAACACCCAGACATAAAAATAAATAAAAATTTTAGAAAGTAAAAACTATCTCATATACCCTTTGAGATAAAAAGGATTCTGAGGGGGTTTTTTGATTGTTTTTTTCTTTTTCGTTCTAGGTTTGGTTTTGGTTTTTTTGGTTGGTTGGTTTGGTTTGATTTGCTTTTTCTTTTTTATTTTTTTTTAATTATTTTATTTTATTTTTGGTTTTTTAAGACAGGGTTTCTCTGTATAGCCCTGGCTGTCCTGGAACTCACTCTGTAGACCAGGCTGGCCTCAAACTCAGAAATCTGCCTGCCTCTGTCTCCCAAGTGCTGGGACTAAAGGTGTGCACACCACCACCCACGGCTCTTTTTTTTTTATTATTTTTTATGTGTATTGATATTTTGCCTATGTGTATGTCTGCATGAGGGTGTCAGATCCCCTGGAACTGGAGTTCCAGACAATCGTGAACTGCTGTTTGTGCTGGGAATTGAACCCAGATCCTCTGGGAGAGTAGCCAGTGCACTTAACTGCTGAGCCATCTCTCCAGTCCCTCAGAGATACTGAGGTTTTGGGTTTTGTTTTGAAGATTTATTTATTTTATGTATATGAGTACATTGTAGCTATCTTTAGGCACTCCAGAAGAGGGGATTGGATCTCGTTACAGATGGTTATGAGCTACCTTGTAGTTGCTGGGAATTGAACTCAAGACCTCTGGAAGAGCAGCAGTGCTCTTAAGCACTGAGCCATCTTTCCAGCCCCTGGGACACTGAGATTTTATTAGTTGCTTCTCTACAATCTTTTAGTAATAAATACTTTTTGTTCTTTATTTTGTTGATGTGGTTTATTGTTGATTGTCTATGCTGAACTGGGAATATCAGAAAGTGGTAAGAACTTTGCCCCATTTAATGGCGATTTCACACATAGAGCCATGGAATGGTGCTGGTCTAAAGCCTGGACTCCTGTTTGTTCTGAATATTGATCCATGAGGTCTCCCGCTGTGTTGTGCTGGTGTTTCTGTATTGCTCTTCCAGAAGGGGCAAGAAAGTCTTCTCTCTCCCATAGTCTTATCAGATTGGCAGTAAAGAAGTTAACCTCTCACTATGCAGAGATTGTGATTTTGCAATCTAGAAAACCAAAGGAAGCAGATATGGAGTCTATAAAGGCATATCAAGTATTGACAGAATGGACCTACATTTGCCTACCCACCCCCAGATCACAAACTAGGCCCCAGAAAGTACTTTCAGAGCAAAATATCTCTTTGTTAAAACAATTCAACTTAAATATTAACCAACAAAGCAGAGCAGGAACTTTGAAGTCTACTCTATCATTCAATTAGATCCTTTACATATTTTAACTATAATCAGTCTTAGCATTAATCTAACCTTGGCTTTTATCTCCAGACTTTGATTTAAATTACTTATGAATTCACCTTGAATCCTATAATTTTCCATGAATGAATATATATTCATATTTATGTGATATTATATAAATTATAAAGATATAATTTGAGAATCTACTATAGACACAGCACTTTAATTGGACATCAAAAAGAGGACTCATTTATAGGCCAGGCGTGGCAGCTCACACCTGTCATCCTGACACTTGGGAGGCTGAGGCAGGAGGACCAAGAGATTAAGGCCAATCACATCTACATAACAAGTTCAAGGCCTGGACTACATGAAACCCTGTCTCAAATGACAATAAAATAACCCCCTTCAAAACAAAAGGGCCATGAAGGGATCCATCATTTATTACATCCACTTCTGAAGGTTTCACAAACTGAGAAGACCTATAGTTGAGCTTGCTGGACAAATAAAAATCATATAAATCATCTGAGTGTGATGGCTCACACCTTTAGTTCCAGCACTGGGGAGGCAGAGGCAGGTGGGTCTCAGAGAGTTCCAGGACAGCCGGTATACAAAGTGAATTCCAGGACAGCCAGGGCTACACAGAAAAACCCTGTATCGAAAAAACAAAGGAGAAGGAGGAGGAGGAGAAGAAGAAGAGGAGGAGGAGGAGGAGAAGTAACACAGAAGTCAGTAACACACATATTTTATGTGAAAAGATGAAAATGAATGCTAATAGGAAGGGCTGGGTGCCTCTGAGGGAGGAGGGCTTGTGGGTGATTACTGACTTTCAGGATTTGTCTTGTGAAACTATTACTATTAGTGTGAGCGTGTGCTGTGTATATGTAGACATGCACCTGCTTCAGCACATGCACGGAGGTCAGAGGACAACTTTGTGGGGATGGTTCTTTCCTTCTACCTTACAGAGAATCAGATTCAGGTTGCCAGACTTACATGGCCTGTGCCATCGTGACCGGCCCCCGTCTTGTGGACCTTTGAAAAGCATGTGTGTACATTAATAAACTGGGAGAAAACATCACACCCTAGCAGGTCACAACCTACCTCTTCTGTTTGGTCAATCTCAATCCCCAACTATTCCCACAGCCCCCTGAGGAATCCAGACCGCAGTAGCCATGGCCAGCTTTAGACCAGCCAAAGTCCTGTCCCACCTGCCGGTGGTTCTCCTCAAGGCTGTCTCAGAGACGGTTGCAGAGGCCACTGAACCTCCTTTCCCTAACAGTGCAATCTAGGCAATAGATAAAATCAAAGCAATGTTTCTATTACTTATTCACTAATATGGTTTTTTTTCTTGGTTTTGACTTTGGTTTTCTTTTTCTGTTTTTTCGAGACAGTGTTTCTCTGTGTAACCCTGGCTGTCCTGGAACTCACTCTGTAGACCAGGCTGGCCTCGAACTCAGAAATCCGCCTGCCTCTGCCTCCCAAGTGCTGGGATTAAAGGCGTGTGCCACCACCACCCAGCTGATTTTGGTTTTCTGAAACAGTTTTTTTCTGTGCTACTACTACCCAGCCAACAACTTTTTTTTTCCATACAACTTTGTTTCTCTCAGGGGGTTAACTATTCTCTCTTCCTATGTATTTATCACTAATTAAGCCCAAAATAACTCCCACTTGTTTATGTGACCAAGTTTTTTTTTTTTTTTTTCTTTGCCAGAATCTCACTCTGGCCCAGTCTGGCCTCGCACTTGTAAAGCTACCTCAGCCTCTGAGTGCTGGCATTATTGGCATGAGTCACCGTGCCCATCTAAACTCATAGATACTCTCCATAAAAGATGATCTGCCTTGCCTTTCGCCACCCATACACAGCTCACCTCAGTCCCACCTGTACAGGCATCTGGTGGCCCCAATTCCGGTATTTGGGGAGAATCTGTTATAAAGCATGTCTCTGCTCTCTCTTGCTCTCGAGAGTCAGTGTTATTGAGATCGGGAAGGTCAGTTGGTCTGCCCGTCTGCTAGACCAAGCAGATGACTCTCCTCGAGTGCCCTTCATCTTCCCTGGGTCCTGGGTTGCAGCTGCCGCATCAAAACAGCACACTGACCTGTTTCCTGTTTTCTGTGCCACAAATGAGAGGAAAAGTGACTTCTGACTCGAATGGCTGAGCCTTAACCCTGGTCCCACTTCCCCCTCTGTTCTCATGGTTTAGTCAGTTTCTTAGTCTGCCTTTCTGCCCTCCTGTCTGAGCTCCCAGCAATCTCTTGGTCACAGGTTCCCTTCTCAACATGAGCTTTCGGTTCTGTCCAGTTACCAGTACTCACATGCAGATGAGTTTGGGGTCATCAGCTTTGTCATTTTACTTGCTATTTAGACCATTTGTCACCAGTGCAGACGCCACACCTGCATCTATTAGACCTTTGCCAATATATCTGCTGGTGCCAGTAGACGATCTAGGCAAGCATTCTCTAGTCAACTCCTCTCTGTGGAAGATGCTGCTGCTGCTGTTTTTTTCCCCTCTTCTCCTTCTCCTCCTCCTCCTCCTCCTCCTCCTCCTCCTCCTCTTCCTCCTCTTCCTCCTCCTCCTCTTTCTCTCTCTCTTCCTCTCTTCTTCTTCTTCTCCTCCTCCTCTTCCTCTTCTTTCTCCTCTTTTTTCTTTTCTTTTTTTTTTTTTTAAAGAAAAATTAGGAAACAAAGAAAAATGTGTTACAACTAATTAAGTCTGAGTTTTGGGTTTATATTGTTGTTGCTCGTTAGGTTGTTTTTTGTTTGTTTGTGTTTAAAGTCTCTCTCTTTAGCCCTAGCTGTCTTGGACATCACTATGCAGACCAGGATGTCCTCGAACTCACAGAAATCCACCTGCCTCTGCTCTTGAGTGCTGTTATTAAGTGCATGTACCACTCCACAGGGCAAAAGTAACTGAGTTTGAAGACCTATTTTAAAAGAATATCCTCGATTCTTGAGCTCCTTACCTCCTAGCATGTGCAAAGCTAGACCTGGCAAGGATTAGGTCTTGAGGCTCAAAGCCTCAAGTGAGGAGTGGACAGTCTCCTGTGAGGGTAGAGGGTATGGTTGTCTGTTGTCAAGGAAAGACACGGCTGTGTTATGAAATAGCTCTGGATGGCTCTGGTCATCTGGAGTCAACTGGCTTTCCTAATACTTGGATAATTTTTCAATCTTTGATATAACTAATTTACATATGAAATTGTACTGGCAAAATACTAAAGGTCTCTTTATTTTTTTTTATTTTTATTTATTTATTTTTTGGTTTTTTTCGAGACAGGGTTTCTCTGTATAGCCCTGGCTGTCCTGGAACTCACTCTATAGACCAGGCTGGCCTTGAACTCAGAAATCCGCCTGCCTCTGCCTCCCAAGTGCTGGGACTAAAGGCGTGTGCCACCACTGCCTGGGCTAAAGGTCTCTTTTAAACAGTGTCTCTCTCTCTCTTTTTTTTTTTTCAAAAAATTGGCAAAAATGCATAAAGATATTCTAAAAACTCTTTTCCTTGTGAAATATAATGCACAATATACAAAATGATAAGTACATAGTCTAAACAGTCATCCAGTCTGAAACTCAAGGATATACTGGCCAGATGAAGAACTACTCCAGGGGATGGGGCAGACAGCAGCACCAGCAGTGTGGTGGCAGATGACACCACAAGGGAGCCCTGAGCACTGCCTGTCTTCATCGTGCCTGAGAGGTTATCACAGGAGAGGCCTCAGTGTCACGACAGGTCCTAGCCTCTGCCCTGACAGGGAAACACCCGTTCTTCTTTGGTTCATGTATAAACCTACAGCGTAAGATCAGAGACAGCACAGCTTTTCTTCCTAGCACTGTGAATTGGGATAGAAGCCCCTATCTCAGCTCTTGACTTTAGGTAAAAACAGGCTGCTTTGAGAAAAGGCACTCAGGAGATTCCACAGCGCAAAAGGAAGTAGAGAATTAGTGGAGAGTTGCCACCCAAAACATTAAGTTCATACAAAGAAGATAACATTTGTAGGAAATTAGAGAGGGCATTGGCAAGGGCGATCTGGAATCCAGGAATACTGCTGTCAGATAAAAAAACCAAAGACTTGGGGAGAGACATTTCAAAAACAACACATTACATTTTAGACATTGAAATTAATTTGTTTGGCAATACTAGAGCTTAAACCCAGGGCTTTATAAAATAGTATGAATTATTAAAATTGACTCCGCAGGCTGGTGGGCACTCCTTTAAGATACGCTCTTGTGGAGGAACAGGCGATTGCCAAGCAGCCACATGTTGTACAACAATTGAAGTTTCAGGGATATGTCCATGTCTGACCAGTGAGGACACCAGCCGAAACCAAACATGAAAAAAACATAAAAAAAAAAAGACGTAAAATTGACTCCGAAGGACTGTGACGTCACTATTAGTGAAATACTATGGCTTGAAGGTGACAAAAACAAGCTTTTCCAGGGCTAACCACATGTTCTCATACTATCTTTTTACCCCATTTTCAGGGATTTTGTTTCCTTTTCTCCAGTGTGGGCACAGGCCAGCTGGGACATACGAATCTCAGAATAGCACTCATGACTTCAAGTGACTCGAAAGAAATGTTGAGTACCACTATTGCACCAATAATTCTTTGTGCTGAAATGGTGTTCAATATAATTTTCCTTTAGAGATTCTCATTTCTTTTTTTTTTTTCTTTTTTTTTTTCCGGAGACAAAAGGTTTCGACTTGGGAGCAGCCCTGACGTCCATGGAACTACATGTGTAACCAGCTGGCCTCGACCTCAAAATCTTCCTTTTTTTTCTTTCTTTTTTTCTTTCTTTCTTTCTTTTTTTTCTTTTGTTTTTTCCGAGACAGGGTTTCTCTGTGTAGCCCTGGCTGTCCTGGAACTCACTCTGTAGACCAGGCTGGCCTCGAACTCAGAAATCCGCCTGCCTCTGCCTCCCAAGTGCTGGGACTAAAGGCATGTGCCACCACTCCCAGCCCTACCTCATTTCTTAAAAGCACTGTCTGCTTTTCCAGAGGACTGAGGTTCAATTCCCAGCACCCTCACGGAGGCTCCACAACCATCTGAAATTCCAGTTTCAGGAAACCCAATGCCTTTTCTGGCCTCCATGTGTTCTGCTTGCATGTGGTATACAGGCATACAACTCAGCAAAGCAGCCATACACATAAAAATAATAAAATCTTCACAAAAATATTTTTAAAAAAAAATCTTACATGGTGCATACATACCTTTAATCCCAGCACTCAGGAGGCAAAACAATCAATCTCTAAATTTAAGGCCATCTTGGTCTACCTGTTGAGTTACAGGACAACCAAAGCTGCACAGAGAAACCCTGTCTCAAAAAAAAAAACAAAAGTCTTACTCCAGGGCCGAGGAGATGGAGATGGCTCAGAAGGTAACATGTTGTCTGAGCATATGAACCCGAGTCTGAATTCCCCAGAATCCAAGTAAAGCCAGGCTAGGTAGCACACGTCTCAAACAAGGTGGAGGGCAAGGGCTAGTACTGAGATTCTCCTCTGACTTCCACATCTGATCTTTCACCCTTACACCACATGCACATGTGCACATACATGTACACACACACACACACATTAAAGTCTTCCCTAAATTATCAGACCTACTTGCTAATATTGTACAAAATGTCTAGTAAACCTTGAGATTCTGGGTAGTCTGAGAGTCTAGACCATGAGGAATGCTTCGATACATTATTGTTTACAAACCTAGTGTAACCCTCAAATACAATCTTGCCCAAATTAATTTCCAAATATTGATTTTAAGATTGTAAATAAATTATGAAAGGATAAAGTTTAGCTTTTGATTAAAACAAGTAGGCAAAGTCAAGGGTATTGTGTTATTTATTTCCTGCCTTAATAAGTTAAGGAGAAAAATTGTGTGACCGTTTTGACAGATACCAAAAACCGCAGCAAATACAACAGAATACCTATCTTGACTTAGTATTTACAAAATAAATTCCACCCAACTTCAAACAGAAGGTGGTACCTAACCTCATAAAATATGAATAACAACAGACATCACAACTAACAAAATGTCAGGTGCTTTGCCATTAAAATCAGAAAGAAGGTGAACTTGCCTACAGATTCCTGTTATCCTGGCTAAAAGGCCAAAGCAGGCATGAATCTCAGACAACAGGCAACTTCTAAAGAAATAAAGCTCCACCCCTCCCCTTTTTTAATTTAAAATATTCCACTAACTTTTGACTTTCCATCATGAGTCACTGTTCTTCCAGGTGATGGAAATTTACTCTCAGTCATTATGGGAGTAGTCCCCTTCTCGGAGCTTTGCCATCTCATTTGGGAGCAAGAGTGTCACACAGTGTCCAGAGCCCCAGGGAGGAGAGCCTCTGACCCATCAGTGTCCACACTAGTAGTTGGTTTGTTTGGTCTGTTTTATTTTTTTTTAAGATTTTTTATATTTGTTTGTTTTATGTAAATACATTGTCGCTGTCTTCAGACCCACCACAAGAGGACATCAGATTCCATTACAGATGGTTGTGAGCCACCATGTGGTTGGTGGGAATTGAACTCAGGACCTCTGAAAAAACAGTCTGTGCTCTTCATTGCTGAGCCATCTTTCTAGACCCCTGACCTGTTGGTTTTAATTTTTTTTAATTTATTTATTTTTATGTGTGAGTGTGGCCTGTATGAATACACAGATAACATACTGTGTGTGGGGGTTCAGAGGACAATTTGGGGGAGTTGGTCCTTGCCTTCCACCTTGTTGAGGCTGTCTCCCTTGTTTTCTGTGGTATGTAGCCCAGGCTAGCCAACCTAGCTACATATCACAGTAGTTCTGGGTGGTTCTTCTGTTTCTGCCTCTCCTCTCCTGAAAGGACTGGTAAGATGACAGATGTGCATGCTGTATCCTGCACACTCAGGTCATTACCTGTAAAATGACAGACAGATGTGCACGCTGTGTCCTGCACTCGCTCTCATCAGGTTTGTGTGGGCAGGGCTTTTACCCACTGAGCCATTTTCCTTGACCCTGAGTTTTGGTTGTTTTGTTTGGTTTTTGAGGCATGCTGTATAGCCTAGGCTAGCCTCGAACTTTGCCCTGCCTTCCAAGTGCTAGGACCCACACATGTACAAGGCTACTGTTTGCTAAAGCGTAAATAGCAAGAGTGAAAACAGCTTAACTTCTGCGCAGCTCCCTGTTCTCCCACTGGGAATCCTCTTTAGGTCTGTGTGTCTCAGATGCGTCTGCTCTTCAATTGGACATGCAGGAGTATGTGTGCCTACTGGTGGGAATGTCAAGGATTTCCCAGCTCCTGGTGTCCTTCTAGACCTGTGTGGAATCATTCTGCTGACCCTACACTGTGCACTTAGGGCTGCCCAAGTGCACCCACAGGTTTTAATTTCTTGATGAAACAATACATTTGTTGCCTCTTGGGACACTGCTGAGGGGAAAAGCTATGGATCTCTCTAGCTCCATTACTCAGTCTGTCTGGGTCTCTTGCTGTCCTCCTGACAGCTATATCAACCTATCCCTCACTGTCTATTTATGTCAGTGTCTGGGCTTCCAGAGCATGAGGACAGGTGCAGAGACATTTTTTCAGTGTTGGACGTTGGCTTCTAGCTCATTTTTTCTGAATCTAGAGGCATTTCCTTCATCATAAGAGGCACTTCTCCAGCCACCTGTGTGGGAGGAAAGCATTCTGTTACTTCCATTGGCCAGATGCCAGCAATGTCAGTTTGTCAGTCTGGAAATTGTACCCTTTGATTAGTTGTGGCATCTCTGAAAGCTCCTAAGGGCTTCTTCTCCATATCTATGACAACCCAGCCCAGGGACTTGGGTCAGAATCAAGGAACCTGACATATGGTCACTACTTCATGTGCTGTTCCAAATCTGAAAAGAGACTTGGCAACTTGACTTCCTTTTCCTACATTCTGCTGTATCACCCCTTCCCTGAGCCAGCAGGCTGAGAACACCCTCAGCACTACCAGCTACAAAGAATGGGTCATGAGGTCCCAGAAAATAGTGGAAATGAAAATTGTACCATCTAACTCAGCAAGTTTCATTCTTGCTACAGAAATGAGAAGTACCTAGGAAAGAAAATGTGAAAACCTGATCACAATTTGTAAGTAAGTCCATGACAACCTTCAAACAACAACCTTAAAACCAGAGCCAAGCATAGTGGTCCAACACTTTAATCACAGCACTCGGGAGGCAGAGGCAGGCAGATCTCTGTGAGTTTGAGACCAGCCCGGTTTAATGAATGAGTTCCAATACAGCCAGAACTACACAGTGAGATTCCATCTTAGAAGGAGGAGGAGGAAGGAAGAGGAGAAAGGAGGGGGAAGGAAGAGGAAGAGAGGAAAGAGGAAAGGAGGAGAAAGCACCAAGGAAGAAAGGGAAAGAAGAAGGAAAGGAAAGGAAAGGAAAGGAAAGGAAAGGAAAGGAAAGGAAAGGAAAGAGAAGGAAAGGAAAGGAAAGAAAGGAAAGGAAAGGAAAGGAAAGGAAAGGAAAGAAGGAAGGAAAGGAAAGGAAAGAAAGGAAGGAAAGAAGGAAGGAAAGGAAAGGAAGGAAAAGGAAAGGGAAGGAAAGGAAGGAAAGGAAGGAAAGGAAAGGAAAGGAAAGGAAAGGAAAGGAAAGGAAAGGAAAGGAAGGAAGGAAGGAAGGAGCAGATAGACAGACAGATCAACACTAATAAAGAGAATTTAGTAAAGCCGGGCGGTGGTGGCGCACGCCTTTAATCCCAGCACTTGGGAGGCAGAGGCAGGTGGATTTCTGAGTTCGAGACCAGCCTGGTCTACAAAGTGAGTTCCAGGACAGCCTGGGCTATACAGAGAAACCCCGTCTCGAAACAAAAAAGCGGCTGTGGGCACCCTTAATCCACACTTGGCAGAGCAGCGGATTCTATTGAGCACCTGGTCACGAGCGATCAGGACACCGAAACAGAACTGTCTGAAAAACAAAAAAAAAAAAAAAACAAAAAAAAAAAAAAGAGAGAGAGAGAATTTAGTAAAGCAGATGCTCACTGAGAATATCAAAATTGAGGGCATTGCCACATCATGGTAACATGTAGCTAATACTTATCTTACTTATCTCTGAGCAGGACAACAGTCTCTTTCACAAAAAGCTGAAACAAAACACTTGAAGATTAAACTAATGGAAGTTACTTAAACCCATTTGATAAAAATCATGGAGCCTTACTGAGATGCATGAAAATTATTTTGTTAACTTAGTAAGACTCTATTTTCTAAAGCATACATCTATCTACTATTGCAATTCCATCCTAATTAGAAACCCACAGGAAGAGAAGGGAGGGGTCACATCATGATCCTAAAGACTATCTCAAAATCAAAGCTATGACATAAACCAGAGTCTCAGAGGGACTTGAAGAAATGCTGCCTCTGACATTAGACAGCATTCTAAAATGTCCATTTATATAGCGTTAAAGTGGTGGTTATATATAGACATCTACAGGAAAATCAATAGACAGGAAACTTGGACAAGAGGAAGCCCAGGGCTAAGGTGGTAGCTGTGAGTTAAGTATGCGCTACCCAAGTGTGAGAAGTTCTTATCCCTAGAACCTACATCAGATTAAACAAATAAAAATCTATCAATAAACAAAAATTCAGGATATTAGTAGAACATTAAGACCTTCTGTGCACAGGTTCCTATGTTACCACACAAACCATATACTAATAATGCTGGTCCTGGCTATATTGATGTACTGATATCCTCCGTTCTCCCTTGAGTACATTTCCCTACTAATCTCCCTGAGATCACACTTCCCTAGGGCAGCAGTGCTGGGTGTGTGGTCCACGTGATATGGTCAATTGGATGTCATCCTCCTAGCTCCCGATCCCTGAATCTGATTTATTTTCCTTCTAAATACTTACACCAGCTGTCACAGTATATACTACACTATATATGTACACACACACACACACATGTCCATTTACTGTGTGTCCCCCTTGCTAGAATGTAATGCACAGAGCTACAGACTTATTTAGTTTGTATCACTTCAAATTTCAAAGCCAGCCGCTGTTAAATATGCTTGCTGAGAGAAGTAAATGAATCAGAGAATACATAACATGCATCTGTGCACTGGTGGGCCCATCCACTCAGCCAGTTCATGTCTGTCCAGTCTTTGCATCACACCATTCCTAGAGCATAAAACAAGCCCACAGCATCTGCCTCAGAACACTCCCTGTCCCTGAGGGAACAGATGTTTGGGGCGTGCTTGGGATGATGATGGAGTTCTAAAGCATGACCACACAGAATACCATGAGCTTGTTGTGTGCTGTGGGGAAAGAATTCTTTTTAAAAATCACCTTGACTAGCTGAGCATTGATGGCACACACCATCAATTCCCACCCTGGTGAAGCAAAGGCTAGTGATCTCTCCAAGTTCCAGCCTGGCCAACAGGCAGAATTTCAGGATAGCCAAGCTTACATATGTGGGAAAACTGGGGGGCCGCAGCGGTGGCCCCGGGCCCACTCGGCAGCGGACCGGACCTGCGTGGTGGAGGCTACCTGGAGGCTTCCAGGCAGCGGGTCTCACATACCGGAGAAAGGTCCCAGGTTCCAGTGGCTGGAGGCTTCAGTGGCAGCAGCCCGGCAGGCCCCAATGATACGAGGAAGTCTTTGGTTCCAAAAGGGTTTATTGTCATGGCGGATGGTGGATGGATATGGATATACCCCCCCAAACTCAGGGCAGACCTGAGTTAAGTAGGGAGGGAGAAAGGGGGAGGTTCTGGGGAGGATGCTAATTGGCTTGCCCTCTGTCCTTCATTAGTATGTAAATCTCTAGGGCCTGAGGCCTGTAGTCACACCCTCTACCTGTGCACTTTGGGAGGGGCTGTAATGGCCTACGTGACTGAACTATGTAGGTCTATGGAGATTGGACTGCTTGTCAGGACCCTGGGTTCTAGGGACATGTGGCCGAACTCCTGCCGTTTCTCCCTTGGAGTCTCGGGGTTCTAGGCCCATGCCCAGCCAAGAACCAGGATACCCTTATGCAGTCCCACATACATATAGAAAGATTCTATCTTGACAAAACAAAAATCAGCTGGGTAGCAGTGTGTACTCTGGAGGTAGAGGCAAGCAAGTCTTTATAAGTCCAAAGGACAGCTTGGTCTTCAGAGTGAGTTCCAGGATAGCCAGGGGTATACGGTGAAATCCTGTCTCAAAAACAAACAAACAAATAAAACAACAAAAACCAGTTTTACTAGGGCACAATTGCCATAAAATACACTTAATCCTAACTTCACAGCTAGAGGACTCAGATATAAGTGCATACCATCATTCTACAGAAATTTACAATTATGCTTAAAAAGCATATTGCTACACTTCCTAAGTCAATCGCATTTATTTATGCCTTTGTTTATTACCTCTTTATTTACACACAAGCCTGTCTGAGTGCAGCTGTACACTGTGACCTGTGTGTGTGGCAAAGACGGCTCTGGGGAGTCTGTTCCTCTCCTTCCATGTGGGATGAGGGGAAGCTAGCACAGACTGTCATGTCTGAGCCATGACGCTGGTCCAACATTAGCATTTCAGGTCACAGATCTGTGGTGTTAACATGCACAGTGCTGTGCACTCTGCCTCTAGAACCTTTTCATCTTGCAAAACAAGCTCTTCACTCAGTCACCGCCAGTTCCCGTTCCCCCTCCCCAGGGAGAAGATTCTTTTTGAGTCACCCTTGTAAGTAGAGCGTTCAGGATATTTAAAGAACTCCTGAAAACGATCTCAAAATACAGCTGCTTCCAAAAAAGAGCCAGTGATTCATTCAGGGCTCATGAGAATGCAAAATTTAAAACACCACTCAAGTTGACTAAAAATTTAGAAGGGATTCAGGAACCGCTGTGCTGAATATTCCCCTGCCCAGGGTTTGAATGACATGGCCAGGTCTGTGTCTCCTTCTTCCTGTGTCAGTATGGTCTCCGGTGTTCTATCCCTTCTCGGGCAGGCTGTGAGTACCAGTGATTATGCGCTGGGTTGTTCTTTCTTTCACAGCCTTTTTCCTCTCCTCCCCAAACTGGCTGACCTAGAAACCTGAGAGAGGGCTCCTCAGGTCTCTTTTGGATCTGTTTGAGTCTGCTGGCCACAATGGCCAGAGGAGTGAACCTGTTTCTCGGGAGTGAACTTCAGTTGCAAGACTACTTGACCTCTTTCTTAGATCATCAAACAGCCCAGGGAGGTTGGAGCCCAATTCTCAAGATGCTTTAAGCTCATATTCATGACCAGTTCTTCTCTAAGAGCCCCAAGTAGAAACATCCCAGGGTCTGTTCTACTTGGCCACCAGTATCCTGTGGGCTTCCCTGGAACCATCTCCATGGGCAGAGAAAATTGCTCAAAAACTACACAATTACAAAGTGGAAGTTGGTTAGTTTTACTCAATGCCAGACTACGACAAGAGACATAACTATTCAGCAGGCCCTCCTGGAAGGTTTTGGATCAGGATATGAGGTACCTTAAATTTGTAGAAAGATCTTTACGTGGTAGGATAAGGAGCCCATGGCTAAGCAGATAGATGTGTCTGCCACTTAACAATCTGAGTTTGATCCCTGGGACAAGGTGGAGGGACAGAACTGATCCCCCACAATATGTCTTCATATCTCCGTTTATATGCTATGACACGCGCACGCGCGCACGCACACACACATCAGACAGCATCAAACATCTACTTCTAAGTCATACATTTATTTTTACACATTTTTTGATACACATATAATTTTACCATTTATTGAACACAAAAGCAAAATTGCATATTAATGACACTAATGCTAGTCTGTCTGTATAAGGAACTGTTGACTAAATGTTCAACACTGCAGATGGAGAGGGGGCTCCAGGGTGTTTCAGAGTTGATTGACAGTTTATTACAACAATGCTGAGATGCCATTTTCGTAACTTAGTAACATAAAATGATCAAAGCATGTCATTTCAGAAACTGTTGGGGATTCTCTCCAAATCACAAGTCAAATTAATTTAATATTTTTACTTTCTTTTTTAAAGATTTATTATCTTAACCATGCATATGTGTTTGTGTCTGTGCGAGGGTGCTAGAAATAAGTTTAAGGTCATAAAAGAAAGAGCCCGCCATTCCAACTGAAGAGTGTGCATGGGCAGACGTTGCTCTTGATCAAGAGGGTGCGCTCAGAACAGCAGACACACAGAGACAGGAAGTGTATCTGGTTTTTATTCTAACTCAGGTGATGGCTGTGTCTCTTCCCCATTGGCTGGGGTCTGACCTCCCAATCTTAGTCAATTGGCTGGCTAGTCTGAGAAGAATTGACACGTGGGGAGGTGGACAAAGGGGAAAAGTGGTGCTGCTCCAAGAAGGAGGTCACTGATCCAGGACATCAAATTCCTAGAATAGAACAAAAGTTTTACTGAGTCACAGGAAGTAAAACACTTACGTGAACATCTTATAATGTGAGGGAGATAAAAATATTTTAATTCCTTGTCCTTGTTTTATAGTACTTGATATTTCTTTTTTGTTTGTTTGTTTGTTTGTTTGTTTTTGTTTTTTGAAGACAGGGTTTCTCTGTGTAGCCCTGGCTGTCCTGGAACTCTGTCTGTAGACCATGCAGGCCTCGAACTCAGAAATCCGCCTGCCTCTGCCTCCCAAGTGCTGGGATTAAAGGCATGCGCCACCACTGCCCAGTGTATTTGATATTTCTTACAGATGTATGTGCTGGTGCCCTTGGAGGTCAGAGTCATCAAAGTCCCCTGGATCCTGGATCCTGGGTGATTGTGAGCTGCCCAGTGTGAGCGCAGGGAACCAAACTAAGGTCCCCTGTAAGAGCGGTTCACGATTTAGTCACAGAGCCAGCACTCCAGTTCTTTGTGTAACAATTAAAAAAAACAATAACAAAGCTTAAGTCAGCAACTCAAGCAATGGTTTTACTCTTTGTTTCCCATGATTATCATGATTCTCTAAGAGTAGAAGAGGCATTTAGAACTCTGCAGTGCAGAGCACACAGCACTCGGAATCTTCGTCATGCTGTTTCAGAGCATGTGCTGCTGTGTGTTCAGAACCAAGTCTGCAGCGAAGTTGCAAGCACAGCACAATGAGCACCGTCAGCAGTAACTTGACGCATTAGGTCTTCTATTCTTTGATCATTGTGCATTCAGAAACCTTTTACTGTTGCTAAATTTCCAATGAACCTCACAGTCAGGATCCATGTGGAAGATCCTAACACAGACAGTAGAGGCCTAGGCCTGCTGCTTTCTGAAGGCCCAAACAGAAGGCTGCCTGGCCTCTGAAGAGGAAATGGAAGACAAATGAATCAGCATGTTCTCATTTTGCTTTCTGGCACAATTAGTCATCACTTTTCATTTCTGACTGATTAGCGATTTCTTGTTTTAATTTCTGGCCTGATTTCTTGTAGAAGACTCAGAACACACTGTATCAGTGCCTGCCCATCATACTGCTGGGAACTTAGAGGCAAAACCTAGTGTCTCACAAGGGTTTCAGACACTCACGGCCTTCAAAGCAAGTGCTGTTCCAGATATTAGTTTCTGTTTTCTGAGGCAGGGTTTCAGTATGTAGCCTATGCTATCTTTGATTAGATAGTTCTTTCTGTCTCAGCTTCCTGAGAGCTGGGACTACAGGAGTTTACCACCAAGCCCAGAATTAAAGTTTTTGGTACTTGTGCTAGGTTTCTGTCAACTCAATACAAGCTAGAGTCACTTGGGAAGAGAGAACCTCAATTGAGAAAAAACCGCCTCCATCAGATTGGCCTGAGGCACATCTGTGGAAGTACTTTCTGGATAAAAGATTGATGTGGAATGCCACAGCCCAGAGTGGAGCAGTGCCACCCCTGAGCACTGGGCTATATAAGAAAGCAAGTCATGTGAGCCATGAGGAGCCAGCCAGGAAGCAGTGTTTCTGCATGGCCTCTGCTTGGGTTCCCACCTTCAGGGTCCTGTTTCCCTACAGAGCATGTGGGACCTGGGACTAGTGAGAGAAGGAAGCCCCTCCGCCCCAAGCTGGTTATGGTTAATGTGTTATTATGCAGCAGAGAAGGAAACTGAGACAGCATGCTCAGTATGCTTATTCTCTCTCTCTTTTTCTTCTCCTCCTCCTCCTCTTCCTCCTCCTCCTCCTTCTTCTTCTTCCTCTCTCTCTCTCTCTCTCTCTCTCTCTCTCTCTCTCTCTCTTTCTCTCTCTCTCTCTCTCTCTTTCTCTTTCTCTCTGTCCCTCTCTGTCCCCTTCTCCCTCCCTCTCTCCTTCACTCCCTCCCTCCAAGCCTTTCTCCTTCACTCCCTCCCTCCAAGACATGTTTTTCTGTTTTGGGAGTTGTTTTGTTTAGTTTTAGTTAATATTGTCCTAGCTGACTCTGACCTCCTGGGCTCAAGTGCCCTTCCTGCTTAGGGAGCCCTCCCCACCCCCACCCCAGTAGCTGGGATTTCAGGTTCTTACCTTTACTGCCAGCTATACAACTTTTACTTTTTGTACTGGCTAGTTTTGTGTGTCAACTTGACACAAGCTGGAGTTATCACAGAGAAAGGAGCCTCCCTTGAGGAAATGCCTCCATGAGATCCAGCTGTAAGGCATTTTCTCGGTTAGTGATCATGGGTGGGAGGGCTCATTATGGGTGGTGCCATCCCTGGGCTGGTAGTCCTGGGTTCTATAAGCAAGCAAGCTGAACAAGTCAGGGGAAACAAGCCAGTAAGTAACATCCCTCCATGGCCTCTGCATCAGCTCCTGCTTCCTGACCAGCTTGAGTTCCTGTCCTGACTTCCTTTGGTGATGAACAGCAATGTGGAAGTGTAAGCTGAATAAACCCTTTCCTCCCAACTTGCTTCTTGGTCATAATGTTTGTGCAGGAATAGAAACTCTAAGACACTTTTTAATTATGTTATGGATAAATACTGTAAAGCAGTTTTCAATATTAAATAAAAGTGAACACATGCTCCACTCTCCTAACCGTGTTTGTGTATCACACTCCAAGTTTTGTTAGAGAGACATTTTTCAGTGTATGAATATTTTGCTTACAGATAGATAGATAGATGATAGATAGACAAATACATAGACAGACAGATGTAGATATAAATATAGATGTAGATGTCAGAAGGAGACATTGGATCCCCTAGAACTGGAGTTAAGGGTGTTTGTGAGCTACCATGTGGGTGCTGGGAATTGAACCCAGGTCCTTTGCTTTAGTAACAAGTACTCTTGGGTTGGGCGGTGGTGGCGCACGCCTTTAATCCCAGCACTTGGGAGGCAGAGGCAGGCGGATTTCTGAGTTCGAGGCCAGCCCTGTCTCAAAAAACCAAAAAAAAAAAAAAAAAGAAAGAAAAAAGAAAACAAAACAAAACAAAAAAACAAGTACTCTGTGGAGTACCAATGGCATTCTTTTTCTTTCTTTTTTTTTTTTTTTTTTTTTGTTTTTTTTTTTCTGAGACAGTGTTTCTCTGTGTAGCCCTGGCTGTCCTGGAACTCACTCTGTAGACCAGGCTGGCCTCAAACTCAAAAATCCGCCTGCAATGGCACATATTCTTGAACATTTTCATAATCACATTTGTAGTATACATGCAATTCTTCATGCAAATTTTATAAAAGTATTTCCACAAAAAACTTAAAAATATATATTTCTAAGCTGGACAGGAGTAGCTCATGCCTTTAGTCCGAGCATTCGGGAGGCAGAGTCAGGAGTTCAAAGTCAGCCTGGTCTACAGTGTGAGTTCCAGAATAGCCAGGGCTATACAAAGAAGCCCTGTACAAAACAAACAAACAACAAACAAAAGCAAAAAACAAACAAGCAAACAAAAGAAAGAAGAAAGAAAAGTATTTCTAGATTGTTTGGAAGTTTCTATAGTCCTAAATAATTTAGAACGAATGGCAATAGTAAAGAAACTTTTAAAATATTTTCAAATTACTAACCCTCTCATAATTCTCTCCCTATCAGAATACTTGTATTTTTTTTATAGAGAAGTGACCCGCAGTGTGTGTATATGCCTCAGACGTCTATATTTCTATATATTTCTTTCTCTACATGCAGCTATTGATATCTACATGCATTCTGCTATGATGTATCTTTCACTGTACTTATAAATCCATACTCAAATCCCACCTGTCTCCAGCTCCGTAGAGCCACACCCAACGCTACATCTGTTCTGGTTTGTCCTGTTAGAATGTCCAGGTCAGTGGTGCACACTTCCTGAGACAGTCACTCAATGACAAAGGTCAAATGATTCCCACTGTCACATTTCACCATCATTTCTGAGGCTTCTTGGATGTGGTTATCTGTGTTTTTGTGCCTCCTGATAACCACTCCATTGCTTTTCACCTAAAAATGGGGCCTCAACAGCTTCTCAAAGACAAAAACAACAAACAGGAACGCCCAGGCATCTTCAGAAAAGGCTCTGTTCTCCTGCCACATTTGCTCCAAAGCAACAGCACAAACAGAAACAAAACACGGCACTGAGGGATGGGGCAGGAGTGAGGCGGGGGTGGAACTTTGTCAGGTTATTCACAGGGAACAAATAAAAATCTTTTTATGCAAATATCTATTGAGTCTTCACCCACTCCATAATTAAACCCTGCTTTCCGCTTACATCTGCATGAGTGGAAGCACCAGCTGCCGTCTGCCAGCCGTTAGCGCACCTGGAGCTGGAGCAGGAGGTGGGCAGACTGGGAAGCTGGCATTCCGAGGTGATTAAGACAGAGTTCAGGGCCTGACTCTTTCGGTTGTCTGTTTCTGTATACTAACACTCAGTTGCTGAACCCTGGGAACAAATGTTGTGTATTACATTTGGGGAAGATGATGGGGCTCAGTTCAGTTCTCTCTTGAATTGCTACAGGGTTGGGTTTGGGTGTTGGTTAGGGTAGCAGTTATCGGAAGACCAGCTCTAAAATTCAAAATGGCTCTTTACATGGCTGGTCGTTGATGCTAAATGCTGAGACCTCAGCTGGAGCAACCTGAAAGGCCCATGATGGCCCTTCCAAGGTGACTTGAGAATTCTCAGGAAAAAGTGGTTGGAGGCCAAGAAGGAGAATCTCAAAAGCAATCTGTGAATGTGGCCAGATGAGAGCCACATGGACTCTTAGGACTGAGTCCTGAGCTCCCCTGACAACCCACCCAATCCAAAGAAAGAATTAGACCTCTTCAAGGAAGTAACTGGACCAGTGACCCTTCAGGGGTAACTTATTCTTGTCATTCAATGAATAACAGTTCAGAACCAAGCAATGGAGAAGCAGGCCTCAAGCTTCTGACTCATGCATGCCCCTAGAAGGTGATGTCTAAGGCATAGCTTCCCTATGACTAGGATTCCTTGTGGATTTCAGAGATTAGTGACATGGAGAAACCTTCATGACAGGATTCGTGAGACTGAGACAGGGTGTCTCTAAGGGTGTCAAGGTCACATCTCAGGAGGATTGCAGGGGAGCACAGTGGCCACATTGCATACATGAAGCCAAGAAAGGAGTCCCAGAAAATGACTCAGCTCAAGGCTTCTTAGGAGGAAGAGGGCTGATAGAGTGTCTTCCACTTGGGAGGAGTGCCGGGCGGTGGTGGCGCACGCCTTTAATCCCAGCACTTGGGAGGCAGAGGCAGGTGGATTTCTGAGTTCGAGGCCAGCCTGGTCTACCAAGTGAGTTCCAGGATAGCCAGGGCTATACAGAGAAACCCTGCCTCGAAAAACCAAAAAAAAAAAAAAAAAAAAAAAAAAAAACCACTTGGGAGGAGTGTTAAAAGGATACATGTACTAATGTCCTGGACCTGAGTATTTGAACACAAAACAAGCGGTTATGAGATGTAGCATAGAACCTGGGCAGTGGTAGAGCACACCTTTGATCCCAGCGCTCGGGAGGCAGAGGCGGGCAGATCTCTGTGAGTCTGTGAGTTTGAGGTTATCCTGCTCTACAGAGTGAGTACCTGGACAGCCAATGCCATGGATACTCAGGACACAGTCAACAAGGGTTCCTGCTCTTCTCTACTCCATCCCCATGCTTCTCCTCTGAGAGTGACAGGAATATCCCCAGGACCTCTGGCTCCTCTCTGCACGGTGCCTTCTCCTTCTAACTATCTTTGGTATTGAGAGCAATGTTTTAGAAGATGAGATGTTTCTGTTCTCCCAAAAGGACTGCCCTTTGGTGTGCATGGCAGGAGGCACAGCCCTCCATCCTGCCCTGTGGCCCGGATGGCTGAAGGCTGCATCCCTATGCTCAGCTCATTTTTCTCTAGTTTGTAGCAACAGAATGATAAATCTTGACTGGGTAAATAACTCAACCACTAGATGACCTGAATCCTGGCCACCAATATAAAAATTGTTTCCCCATATCTTTTGTGGACAGAGTATGGTCATGTAACTACATCTGGCCAGTAGAATGTCGGTGGAAGTCACTGGTGGGGAAACTGCATAAAAAGAAAGTGTTAGGGGCTGCAGAGATGGATCAGTGAGCAAAACACTTGCAACTTAAGCATGAGGATGTAGGTTCGAAACCCAGATCCCATATAAAGTCAGGCATGGTGTATGTAAGCCTGTAACCACAGTGCTAGAGAGGGCAGAGATAGGATTGTTGGCTTGCTGGTTCAGTGAGAGACCCTGCCTCAAAGGAATAAGGCAGTCTCCTAGTTAGCTCCAGCTGTCAATTTGACACAGTGCCTACTTATCTGGGAACTTTTTTTTAAAAAATTAGATTTATTCAATGTGTATTTTGGTTGCATGTATGCTGTGCATCACGTGCGTGGTTGGTGTCCAAGGAGGTCAGAAAATGTGGGTTCCTGTTCTGGAGGGCGTCCCATGATGATCCCTGACCCAGCCTGGTGCTGGGCGGGGGGAGGGGCAAGGGGACAGAGTGTGAGCAGGGAGGGGAGATTGCCTCCACTGTTGCCTCTGCTCGAGTCTCTGCTGTCACCCAGTCACTCCCAGGTGCTGCACCTGTCCCTCTGCACTGAGCTGGTCCAGGCTGGGCCAGTGAGGTGCCAGGCTAACTGGCGAGGAAGGGAGAGTCCTGAAGGCGCTTCAGGAGAGCAGATCTCTTCCCAAGTGTTACAGCTCTTGTGACAGAAACTCTCAGACAATGAGATGATTCTCACACACCTTTACTTCTCCTGAATAGGGCCCTTATATACAGTTTTGGGGTGGGTTAGGGTCTGGCGGCAGATAACTCCTATTGGCTTGGTCTGAGAGCTTGGAGATACTTCATTTGCATGTGGGAGAGCCTGAGGCACTATTCCTGTGTGACTAATGGCCATAAACCTCTCTGTGGGAGGGGCTGTGGAGGGCTGAAGCTAAATGAGAGGAACCAGGGGTCCAGGAACAAAGCAGAACACCTTCTGTCCCATTAGGGTCCGGGATTTGAGGCCTGTGCTTGACCAGGCACCCAGCTGCTTCTCACAGCCCACTGCCCCACGAGAAAAGAGCATCAGCTACCTTAGAACTGGAATTAAGGATGCTTGTGAAACACCACATGGGTGCTGGGAATCCAACCCAGGTCCTCTGTAAGAACAGCAAATGCTCTTAACCATTAAGCATCTCCCTGGACCTCTGAGAGAAGCTTAACTGAAGGATTGCCTTGGTCAGATTGGACTGTGGGCATGTCTATGAGGCATTTTCTTGATTGCTAATTGATGTGGGAGGCAGGCACATTGTGGGCATGTACCATCTCTAGGCAGTGGGTACTGGATTGTATAAGAAAGCTTGCTGGGCTGAAGCTAGGGATCGAGGCAGTAAGCAGAGCTCCTCCATGGGTTTTGGCAAGGGTGTTTTATCACAACAACAAAAAGGAAACTAGAGTAGGCAGGGAGTGCTAGGTTGGGTCTCTTGATGTCCTATTCTGGCCTCTGTACATACATACACACACATATGTACACATACACACAGAAAGGAGAGAGAGACAGAGAGAGAGAGACAGAGAGATAGAGAGACAGAAAGACAGAGAGACAGAGAGAGACTTTTTGCCTTGCCTTTCTACCTATCTGGGATACAGATGTGGTTGCTTGGCTTTATAACCATGAAGAAATCTTGATGGTGGATGTGGAACAAGAAACACACTGGCCTGACACTACTGATACACCTGACATATGCCCAGTTCTAAGGCCTCAGAATTTTCTCCCACACATGAACATCCATCCCTCCAGCCTGGTGACACCCAAGGACACTTCTCAACCAAGTGCTAGGCATCCGTTTCCTCTCATCAGACCACTCTGAATAACCATCAGCAGGACTCCTCAGAGAGACCCAACAGGACTAGCCTGTGTCCCACAGTGGTAATCTACACTTTAGCAGGCCATTCCTCTGTCTCATTGCCCCACTTCTCGGAACTTCCAAACAACCTGTGCACAAAATTCAGAGATGAGCACAGCATCTATATCATTTAGAATTCAGTTTGAGCACTTAGATGATTAAACAGGGTCTCACATGGG
This sequence comes from Mastomys natalensis, assembly GCA_021653895.1. Classification (NCBI taxonomy): domain Eukaryota; kingdom Metazoa; phylum Chordata; class Mammalia; order Rodentia; family Muridae; genus Mastomys; species Mastomys natalensis. Next base: position 294,592 of record JAJTUV010001391.1, read on the forward strand.
TGTAGGTTGGCAGTAGGGGACCATAGAAGTGGAGGCAGAGGCTAGAAACAAAGAAGTTAGCAGGGAGATGAACATACTTTTGTCCACAAGGGATAAGGAGGGCTGACCCGCATGAGTGGCATTCAAGGTATGGACCTCTTCAACTATGTGATATGACAATATATTCCCCTGGGTGTGTTTGAGTTTTGACATTTTCTGTTTGTTTGGTTGTTTTTTCATTTTGATTTGTTTTTATTTTTTGTTGTTTTGTTTAGTTTTTTTTAAAGACAGCCTAAGTTGACCTTGAACTACCTATGTAGTCTAGACTATCTCCAAACTCATAACTCACCACTATACCTAGCAACACTTATTTTTAAAGAAACGTTCTTTGCTTGTCCACATTGCCTTTTCCAGAATGCTCAAGAACTCTAGGAGGATGAGAGGCTCTAACCAGCAGCTGACTCAGACAGATACAGACATCCAGAGCCAAACAGTGGATGGAGTTTGAGGACTCTTATAGAATAGGCGGAAGGATTGTGGGCCCTAAGGAGATAGGAACTGCACAGGAAGATCAACAGAGTAAACCAACCTGAACCCTTGGAGCTCTCAGAGACTGAATCACCAACCGTGGAGCATACCTAGTCTACACAGATCTACCTCCATGGGCTGGACCTAGGCCTCCCTGCACATATGTTGTAAATGTGCAGCTTGGTTTTCATGTAGGTCTCAAACATCTGGAGTGGGGGCTATCCCAAAACATGCAGCCTGTATATGGAGTATGGTCTTCTAAAAAAAAAAAAAACAAACAAACAGTTACTCAGTTATTCATGGAATATTATTTTTTTATATCTCTTGTATTCAGTTTGTAACTACTTCATTGAGAATTTTTGTATGTATACTCATGAGGGATACTGGACTATAATTTATATATTTTTGTTGGGTTTACACTTGATTTCACTATTTCAATATTATTTGCTTTGTGAAGGAGCTTATTGTGGTTCTGATTTTTTTTTTAAACATAACTCAAAAAGTATTGCTTGGCCGGGCAGTGGTGGTGCACGCCTTTAATCCCAGCACTTGGGAGGCAGAGGCAGGCGGATTTCTGAGTTCGAGGCCAGCCTGGTCTACAGAGTGAGTTCCAGGACAGCCAAGGCTACACAGAGAAACCCTGTCTCGAAAAACCAAAAAAAAAAAAAAAAAAAAAAAAAGTATTGCTTGTTTGAAGGCTCTATAGAATTCTTGTATAAGTATATCTGACCCTTGGTATTTTGCTTGTTTGTTTCTTTTCATTTTATTCTGTTAGAATGCTTTTTAAATTTTTTTGATTTGCTGATTTTTATTTGTCTGCTTTAGTTGTTGATTGCTTCTTGGTTTATCTTTGGTGATACAGATGCATCTAGAATTTCCTCCTTAAAAAAAAAAAAGAACTCTAGGAGGAGAAAGAAGCATTCACCTCCATCAGAAGAGGACAGTGTCTTCCAAAGAATGAGTCACACTGCTTGACTGACTGAGTGGCCTGAGGCCAGAGCCTGGGACTTGCTGGCCAAGCCCAGCCTCGTCCCGGAAGCAAGACAGTGTGGCAATGACGTGTCGCCTACTTGGTTTACTGGACTTGGCTGGCCTGACCATGACTGAGCATGGCTGTGAGGTTTCCCCAGTGTGTGACAGTGTGGAAATGAGGACCACACAGTGGTGATGCATGAGCAGAGCTTCAGAGCTCACAACTTTGGGGCAGCTCCCCTTGCATGGCAGCTTCTAATCCAGCCTCGGCTGTATCCTCCCCTGCTTCTCCAGTCACCTCAGCCTCCACTCCATTATGGCATTGATCATCTCCAGAGAAGCCCTGGTCTCACCCACACTATGGTCTCTAGCATGGCAAGGGTGTGGCCAGTGCCCCATATAACCAGTGAGTCAGAGTGTGTCTGTGAAGCGGTCACTTCCTGTACTTTATGTGCCCCAGGGCTAGAACCTGCCCTGGGGCCCTCATTTTGCTTTTTAATATTCTTATTCTTTGAAATGTCCATACAATGTATTTTGGTAATAGTCACCCACCATCTCTCCTAACTGGGCTAAGATCTACCCTGCCTCCTTACACCCCTCCAAATACATGTCCTGTTGGAAAAAAAAAAATTTAATGTAACCCTTGAGTTCAATTTGAGCTGCCCATATACTCCTGAGTGTGGAGACATCCTGTAGAGTGTGGCCTACTAAGGTCCACACCATCAAAGAATACTGATTCTTCCTCCCCTAGAATCCATGAACTCTCCATAGTTCCTTATTTGGGAGCATAATTCGAGATCCTCTTCCATCTCCATGCTAGAATATTGATTGCCCTGCTTGATCTTGTGCAGGTAAGAATAGCTGCTCTGGGTTTGTGAGTGCAGCATCTCAGCCACGTCCAGAAGACCCTGCTCTTGCCCTCTCTGACCTCTGTCTCTTACCTTTCTGGCCCTTCGTCCAGGATGGTCTCTCAGCCTTTGGGGAGGAGGTGATACGGATGTATCATTGTGTCTGAACACTCCACTGACAATCTCTGCACTTTGACCGGTTGTGAATTTCTGTGTCAGAGATGGTCCATTGCACAAAGAAACTTCTTTAGTAAGGTTTGAGAGGCTCTGGTTTTAACCTAGTTATTCCTCACTTGATTTCAGTATGAGAAGCTGCTGAGGGTGAGCAGTAAGGAGTGGTAAGGGCCTCTGGGGCCCATGCCCAGGCAACCTGCTGTGTCCCGTCCCCCCCACCCCCACCCCACCCCACCCCACCCCACCCCAACCCCTGCCGCCGCTGGCTAGTCCCACAAGAGCACTGGAACAACTTTTCTGCCCATAAAAAGCAAGGGACATAGTCCCCAGTTCTACAAGAGAATATCCTTATTGGAAAGGATAGCAATCAGCTAGAGGAGATAAACCATGTAAATCCCGGGCTCTCCCGTGTTAGGGTTTTACTGCTGTGAACAGACACCACGACAAAGGCAACTCTTAAAAGAACAACATTTAATTGGGGCTGGCTTACAGGTTCCGAGGTTTAGTCCATTATTATCAAAGTGGGAGGATGGCGGCGTCCAGGCAGGCATGGTGCTGGCTGAGCTGAGAGTTCTACATCTTCATCTGAAGACTGCTAGGAGAATACTGACTTCCAGGCAGCTAGGAGGAGGGTCTCAAAGCCCACCCCCACAGTGACACACTTCCTCCAAGAAGGCCACACCTACTCCAACAAACATATTTAAACCACCACAACTCCTCATCCCCCCTCCTCCCGCCATCCTTCCATCCCCCTCACCCCTCCTCCCCACCATCACCCAGAACACCTGCACTCCATTCCTGGCCAACGTTCACCTCTTAGCCAGCTCCACACTCTTTCTAGTGTTTTCCTTAGGCCATACAGTACCCAAGCTGCTGTAGGAGGGTATTCCTTCGTCCCAGAAGCTGAAGGATACCCCAAACCACAAGTTCAAACTAGCAAGGGCAGCATTGTTTCTAAAAACACACACAAAATACAACTTCTTTTTCAGCATCTAACTTCCAAAACATATAGTTATGAAGTTTCTACAATTTTTTTTTCTGAAAAAAATCTGTTCAAATTTCTGTATTTTGTTTTCTTTCTTATTACATGTCATTTTCCCTTTATTCTTTGATCACAATTTTCTTTCTTATTTCTGATCTGTGTTTATTTTATTCTTTACAGATTTTTCTTAACTGTATACAAAACATTATTAAAGTATGATTTACCTTGTTTTTAAAATAATATTTTGTTTATTCTTTGAAAATTACATGGATTTATATACAATATATTTTGATCATATCTATCCATCACTTCCTTCCTCGTAATCCCCTTGGTCCCTGTCCGGTGTCTCCCTCCCAACTGTGTGTCGTTGTTGTTGTGGTTGATGATGTCATTGTTGGTGGGGGTGATGATACTGCTGTTGTTAATAACCCCTGAGTACAGCTAGCACTGCTCATACATGCAAGGGTGTAGGGCCAGCCATGGGGCATGGGCAGCCTACCAGTGGCCACATCTACAAAGGAGAGTGACTTGCCCTCTCAGCAGTGACCAACTGCCAATAGTTCGTACACCAAGAGTGAAGCCTTGGAGCCTCTCCTCTGTCCATGCTGGATTTTGCCTGGCTTGATCTTGCACAGGTCACGTGTAGGTAACCACAGCTGCTGTGAGTTCATGTGTACAATCGCCAAGCCATGTTTAGAAGTCAGCATTTCACAGCTCCCTCTCCCAGCTCTCACATCCTTCCCGGATCCCTCTTCTCTGAGGTTTCCCAAGCTCTAGATGTGGGGATGTTAACACAGATGACTCTGCTACAACGGAACATTCACAGCTACTTATAACCAACTCTTTGCCAAATTACAAGTCTCTTCTGCACTAGCCACTAGCCACTGAAAACAGAAGTTTCTTTTACCAAAGTTGAGCTCAAACTATGGATATTTAGAGAGCAGTTAATCACTTGTCTCCTTAGCATAGCAACACTAAGTGTCCCCCACTAACCCACCCATCGGGGCCTATGATCTCCTCAGTCAAGGACGTCTGGCCACGTTTGAAGTACCATGCATGAAATTCCTCCAATGGAGGAGGCCTCTTATCCAATGAGAAAACACTTAGCTATCCCCTAATTGTAATGCCACTTTTGCACCCGTGGGCACATCTAGCCAGACACATTGGTATTATAGTGTGCAGGGACAAGTGCTGGATGAGATCACTGTGTCTTTTCTCCCCAGGCAACATGCACAGCACCTGCTGGCATGATGTAAGCTAGTCAGCAGGGAGGGAGTGTCCTGGGCAGTCAAGGTTGAATTTGCTGTGTCATCCAAAGTGGCTTTCTTTTATCTTCTTGTGTCTGTGTGAGAGAGAGGTGGAGGGTTGTTTCATATATCCCCAGACTGACCTCAAATTCACTATGTAGCTAAGAATGATATTGAACATCTGACCTTTTCATGTCCAGCACTTAAGTGCTGGCATTACAGGTAAGTGGATGTCACAGTGTCCAGCTTTATGAAGAGCTGGAGATTGAACCCAGGGCATTGTGCAATGCTGGTGGGTACTGCTACAGCCTAAGCTACCTATAGTCTCTGTTCATGCTTTTCATAAATATCTATTTTCTATTTCCATCGGCAAATTAGTATTTAGGTTGATTTGTTTTATTGACTTCTGCTTTATTTTTAGTGGTTTCTGGTTGTTCTTTTTGTTTGTTTGTTTGTTTTCTTGTTATTCACTTCCTAGCTTCGTGGACTGAACCCTTTACTCATGAAAGTGGAAAGTGCCACAGCGCTCAACGTCCCTGTGGATTTGTATTCTCCTGAATGCCACTTTGAGTACATAGCCCAGGTTTCTGACACAAAGCTCTCCAGTTATGCTTAATCCCAGAAGAGCTCCTTCTTTGTGCAGTTTCTCTGCAAAGCTGAGAAGAGCATCCGTCTCCTCTGGGGGAAGCCCCTAATTGTTTATCCTATACCAAGCTGTCAGCCCTGAAGTCATATAAACAGGGGCATCACTAAAAGGGCTCAGTGGGTTGTATTTATATAGTTATGCACATACATGTAACAATAATAATGAAAGAAAAGGAGGCCATGAATTTGGGAAAGGGGGGGAGAGATATGGAGACATTAGAGGAAGAAACGGGAGAGAGAAATGTAATTATATTTTAATTTTTAAAAATTGTTAAAAAAAAAAAATGCCAGGCCTCCAAATGTGCTGATTTGGAAATTTTTGCAGGGATTCTAGATGATTCTTCTGTTTTTTGAAGCAAGTTGAAATAGTTATTTAACTGGTATAATGTAGCTGTTTATTTAAATGAAACAACAATAAAATTATGTCTTTTCATATTTAACTTTTCTTAGAAGGTGTACTTTACACATGAGTCCATTCCTAAAATATTATATCTGCTTTTAGATTAGGAAATATTGGATCCATAATAGTGATATAGTATATTTAAAAGTTTTTTCTCATTCAACTTATTTTTATTTTTTGCAATTTGTTTTGTTTTGTTTTTTGAGGCAGGGTTTCACTGTGTAGCCCTGGCTGTCCTGGAACTCATTCTGTAGACCAGGCTGGCCTTGAACTCACAGAGATCCACTAGCCTCTGCCTCTTGAGTACTGGGATTAAAGACATGTGCTACCACCACCAAGCAAGAAACTGGTTTCTTTAGTGAATACTTCGGAAACTATAGTTTCTTGTGTGTTAACTCAGTTACTAAGAAGAGAAAAGGCACAGAGTGTTTCTCAAGCAAATCTGGAATAGAATCTTGTAGAACACTAGTGCATATTCCAGAACAGCCCCTATGCTGCCCGGGATACTATTTGCAAAAGGTTTTGTTTTGTTTTCTATTTCATCAAACTTCTTTCCCCTCAGTTGTTAGTCTCTCCCATCTCATCCTCTCGGTGTGTGTTTGCTCCTGATTCTACAACGCAGGACGTCAAGAGCACCTCTGACATTGATTTTGTCTGTAAATCAAAGCAGCCTGCGTCCTCATGTGATGCACAGATAATTGCTTGTCCTGAACCTCTGAATAGGGAGGGCATACATTTCATCTCACAGAGTGACTTAGGTAGGGGCTGCCTAAGAAGCACTTCTTGTACTCTCTTGCAGAGATGAGTCACCTGCAAGCATAGCCCTGCTGATATACATGTGATTAAAGCAGTTTAGGGTGGGGCCTGAAGTTTGGCATTGCTCACAGGCTCCCTGGTGATGCTGACACTGTGCACCTTGGAACTTCCCAGATAGCAAGGTACAAGTGCACTGTGTTGACACGGAATCAGGCTACCTCTTCACTGTGGCAAGGAATTCCATGATTAATTAGTGCCACCTATGATGAGCAAAATGTTGAGGTGTGAGTAGCTGCTGTCTCTATATTTACCTGGTAGTGCCTCTCCTTTAAAATGACACTTTCCACAGAGGATTTTTAAAAAGTAGGTTATTCATAGCATAAAATGTTATGCAGTCATGGAATTAATGTTCTTCGTTATGGCTTGAATCCAAAATGTCATTCTTAGACCTGTGTTCTGAATGTTTGTTCCCTGGCTGGTGGAACTGTGGAATGTGGGAATCCGCAGGAGGCAGGGCCTAACTGGCAGCACGTGCGCTAGGCATGGGCTTTGAAGGCTTTGAGCACCTGTAGATTTACCCTTGCTCTCTGCTCTCTAGTCCACTGTATGAGACACTCCCACCATAGACATGAACTCTGCCTACCTTCTCTACCATGTGGAAATGAGAGCGCAGTTAAACCACCAAACTAGACTACTCCATGGGCGGAAGGAAAGTTTACTGGGGGGAACAGGCCGCAGCGCTGCCTCTGAGAATGGAGGACATCAGCTTGGTGGGAAAGCAAACAGATGCTACATGATAGTCAGCAGGGGATGGGGGTCTTTGAGCTGATCCATGCTGTTTGGACTAATCTGGAACTAAATGCCCTTTTGTGAAGTAGTTGATCATTGGGGCAGATAAGGTAAGCAAGCAGTGGTTTTCCTGGTAAACAAAACAAAAACACCTTACAAGATTCTTGAGGAATGCTGTGTTTATGTTTCTATTTACCTGATAACGATTCTTCTGTTTACTTGGTCAGATTATTTTTGTCCTAGTGACATACTTCCAGCATCTTAGACTCACCTTCTAAATGTTCTACAGTCTCCCAAAGTAGGGCCACAAGCTGGGGAATAGTATTCAAAAATGAATTTGTAAGGAACATTTCAATTTCAAAGCATAATATCGTGCCCCAGCCCCCAAAGGCTTATGGCCATTTCATAATACATATGTGTTTAATCTGATTTAAACTTTTCTAAAGTTTTTACCAGTCCTGACATTATTCAAAAGTCCTCAGCTGAGGAATAATGAGATGGTTCCTACTGTTCTACCTGCTGACCTACGTTTGACCCAGGGACCCACATGGTAGAAGAAGAGAATAAACTCTCACAAATTGTCATCTGACGGATACACAGACACCACGGCGACATATATACTGTGGGATGCATGAACCCAACCTCTGCTGCATGCATGCATATATAAAATGCATATTAAAAAGTCTAAAGTTTGGGGCTAGAGAGATGGTTCAGTAGTTAAGAGCACTGGCTGCTCTTCCAAAGGACCTGGGTTCAATTCCCAGCAACCACATGGCAGCTTGCAACCATCTGTAATGGGATCTGATGCCCTCTTCTGGTGTGTCTGCAGTGTACTCATATACATAAATAAATAAATATATCTTTAAAAAAACCAGGAATATATATATTCCTGAGACAACCAAACAACCAAACAAAATGACCTTTGAGCCTCTGTAAGTTCACAAAAACATCATATAGTTCCAATATTCAATAGTAGATACTGACCATCCCTGAGAACCTTGAGGGACTGGACCACAGTAAGACCAAAGCCTGGCAGAGCAAACATTAAACCCTAGAGAGCCACATTTGGCAACTGACAGGTGGTGGTGCAGTGTGTGCCACCAGGCTTAGCAACCCCCCTCCCCTCCACATCCTCACCAGCATGAGCTGGCCTTTGTTTTATTATCTTGGCCATTATGACTGGAGTAATATGAAATCTCAAAGTAAGATTGTTGGGGGTTTTTGTTTTGAGACAAGGTCCCTCTATATCTTCCTGACTGTCTTAGAACTCACTATGTAGACCAGGCTAGCCTAAAACTCATGGAGATCTGCCAGCCTTTGCCTCCACAGTGCTAAAATGAAAGGTGTGTTTTAAAGGTATGTCAAAGCAGTTTTAATTTGCATATCTCTGATGTTAACATTTCTATCCTTAAAAGTCTGGGTTGTTTTTCATACTCCTTTAATTTCTGTACTCTGTAATCCCTTAAAAATCAACATAAAAGGTAAAAACCAAGTTCTACTGATAGTTCAAGTACTAGCTGGGTCTCCTTGAGCTACAACCAGGTAGGCTTCTGAGGTATACATCTGAACCCAGGAAATACTTCCTATATGTCCCTTTCTACCAGCATGCCCTGGAGACTCTTTTAAAGGAATGCCTTCAGCCGGGCGGTGGTGGCGCACGCCTTTAATCCCAGCACTTGGGAGGCAGAGGCAGCGGATTTGAGTTCGAGGCAGCCTGGTCTACAGCAACTGATGTTCCAGGACAGCCGGGCTACACAGAGAAACCCTGTCTCTGAAAAAACAAAAAAAAAAAAAACAAAAAAAAAAAAAATAAGAAAACATATTTTAAAGGATGATGCCTTCTAAGTGAGTGCTTAGTTTTACACACCCTGGGGTGTGGTCTTGTTGTCAAAACCATTTTTATTGTCCCAGGACAAAGTTCACAGCTTTTTAGCAGCACTAATTTTCTAACACTAAAGCAGCTGCATCTGCACTGGTTTGTCTACGACTTTAAACTCACCTTCCACGGCCCAAACTGCGCATTTTTCAAGGTTTTTTTTTTCAAGATTTATTTATTTATTACATATATATATATATATGTGTGTGTGTGTGTGTATATATGTATGTGTGTGCATACATGTATATATAATGTATGTGTGTGTATACACATATATGTGTGTGTGTGTATATGTACACTGTAGCTGTCTTCACACACACTGGAAGAGGGCATCAGATCCTATTACAGATAGTTGTGAGCCACCATGTGGTTGCTGGGAATTGAACTCAGGACCTCTGGAAGAGCAGTCGGTGCTCTTAACCACTGAGCCATCTCTCCAGTCCTTTTCATATCTTTTTGTTCTACTTTCTGCTCCAAATTCTCACTGTAATTCTGGCTAAAACCAGCCAACAAAAACCATTCAACAGTCTGAATGCTATGCTGCCTTGAAATTACTCCGCCAAAGTAATTAATGAAGCCTCATTTCAAAATGTTCAGAGACAAATTATCTCCCAGAATATTATACAGGTGATCTCTAGTCGAAGTCCCAAAAGTCTTTCTCCCCATCTGAAACTTCGTGACCTCAGTCTCTTGTCTATGTTTTATTATTATTATTATTATTATTATTATTATTATTGTTCCATGTGTGTGCCTGATGGTGTACAGAGCACGTGGTGTGGAACCCAGAGGACAATCGGCAGAGTTGCTTCTCTCCCTCTACCTTTATGTGAGTTCTGAGGATTAAACCTGGGCCTGTAGGTTTGCATCATGGCAAGTGCCTTAGTCCACCAAACCTCCTCTCTGGCCAAAGGCTTTTAATTTTTTGCTTTTCTTAAAAATACATTTAATTTTTTTGTGTACGTTTATCTGCCTTCGTGAGTTTATGTGGCCCGCATGCATGTAGGTGCCCATGGTAACCAGAAGAGGGTGGTGTGGCCCTCAGAATTAGAGTTATAAGCAGTTGTGAATCACTCAGTGTGGGTACTAGAAACTAAAACCAGGTTCTTTGGAGAAACTACTCCTTTTTTTTTTTTTTTGTTTTTCGAGACAGAGTTTCTCTGTGTAGCCCTGGCTGTCCTGGAACTTACTCTGTAGACCAGGCTGGCCTCGAACTCAGAAATCTGCCTGTCTCTACCTCCCAAGTGCTGGGATTAAAGGCGTGCGCCACCACTGCCCGGCTTGGAGAAACTACTCTTAAAGCCAAGCCATTTCTCTGGCCCTTCAATTCTTTGTTTTATATGATATGATATGATATGATATACCATACTATACTATAATTTTATTAGAGAGTATATGTTTGTATGTGCACACATGTGCACTTGCACACCCCATAGCATTCATGTGAAGGTCAAAAAACAACTTTTGGGAGTCAGTAACCATCCACATTTCTATTGATATCGTGAATTTTTAAGCTCCCACTGTGTTACCCATTGATGTGTAGTTACAGCATTCTGGGGCATTTCTTGCCCACATCTGTAAACTCTTCCATATTCCTCCTGAAAAATTTGCAAAGACTAGGTGGCAAAAGCCACCTAGCCAGGTTTTCTCAGAGCAACAGCTACTCTTAGTGTCAGTTTTCTGTAACAGGTAATTTGCATCCTTTTTATCAAAATACCTGATGGAAACAACTTGGGGGGGAGGGTCAAGGCTTATTGTAATGTAAGTGCTAGGGAGGCTGAGGCAGGAGGATTTTGAGTTAGAGGCCAGTTCAGTCTATGTAGCAAAATCTGGTTGCCCCAGTACAGATCAAACATACGATACAGAGATATATGTCAGTCTCAAAACATATCGAGGCAAGATTGGAGTGTCTGAGGATGAAGGTCAGTAGTACAGTGTAAGTTTAGAGCATGAAAATCCTGGGTCCAACCTCCATCATTTAACATATCAAAGTGGACCTGGCACCTAGTTTTTCCAGCATTCCTCAGTTCCAGCACACCTGTTACATGGTATGGCTGGCATACCCTGCCTTCTACCCTAAATTCTCCAGCCCAGGCATTGAACTACCCATCCTCCAAAGGCTCTTCCCTATATAAGTCAGCCATTTTGGTTACCCACCCCTTTCATATCTTTGCCCTCTTGACTGCTACACCTGGTTCCCCTTTCTCCCTTCTCCTTTCCTTTCTACTCTTCCCACACGGTCCAGCTCAGTCTCGTCATGTCCAGTTTAGACTTTCCCAGACACCTCTGCCTCCAACTATGCTCTCCCTTTTATCTACAATGAATTTTCTCCTTCACCACACCTAGATGCAGCCATACCTTTTTTTTTTTTTTTTTTTGGTTTTTCGAGACAGGGTTTCTCTGTATAGCCCTGGCTGTCCTGGAGCTCACTCTGTAGACCAGGCTGGCCTCAAACTCAGAAATCCGCAATATCTTTTTTTTAATCTGAGAAGGGACTTCTATTACCCATCTCCTCTTCATTTCCTTTTCCAGTTCCTGAAGGTCATCTTGCCCTCAATGTCTTGCCCAGGGGTAGACTTGGAGATCTCAGAAATGGATCATTAGCAACACAAAGGAGAAATCCAGAGTAAGAGGGAGTCAGGACAGATGGTGGCACACAGGAAGTAGAGGGTGGGACATTGAGTTGGAAGGAGTGTTTTGTTTTGTTTTGTTGAAAAGGTGTGAGAGCTTCTGGGATGTCAGCTGAGGAGGAAGGTCAGCTGGGTGCTTTCTCTGCTTCTCTGAGCTAGCGGCTTTCACCCCAGCTTCTGGCTCCCTAGTCTTCATCAGTAAAATCGAATGATTGAGATTTTGTTTAAAAAACAACAGATGAATAATTCATTAAGTGGATCTGCATATAGGCCTGTAGGGAGCAGAGGAAGTCCTGGGTGCATTGTGTTGCTGCAGCGAACACAGCCATGTCCGGAACTCCGTGTCCTAGGTCCATGGGAGCGGCAAAGCCTTCTTCTGTCGGTCTATAGGATGTTACCTAGTTGGTCCATGTGGATGTTAACTGTGTCTGTAGAAAAGTGGACCTCAGCTTCTTCCTCCCAGAGGTTACAGCCTAAGAAGCTCCTCGAGTCCTCCTACTGAGAGTAGCTGACCCACCTCCTTCTACTAAACATAATAGCTGCTTAGTTTTCAGGTTGCATAGTGGGAGGTGCCTCCCACCAGAGCAAATACAGCCCTCACAACCCTAGCTTTTCCATAGGCAGCCTGTCTTTCCTTCATTCCCAAGTCACTCTGGCCAGGTTTCCAGGTCCAAGCGCTGGACATGACAGTAAGCCATTCCATGTTTGATTTGATTTATTCCATCCAGAAATCCCCAAACATGGCGGACAATCTAATATATTAATTCTTCTTCTCCGGCGGTGGTGGCAAGCTTTAATCAGCACTTGGAGGCAGAGAGGCGAATTCTGAGTTCGAGCCTGTCTACAAAGTTCCAGAGCAGCTACACAGAGAACCTGTTCGAAACAAAAAAAAAATTCTTCAAGCTTTGAGTCTTTTATACATTAATAAATATTATTTTTATTCCTTCATTCCAAATCACTGATAAATATATCAAATAATACAGAAGTAAGGACAGGCTTTCATGGAGCACTTTTAAAGAGTAAGTAAGCTAGACTTGGTAGTGTACGCCTATGATCCCAACTGAGACAAGAGGATTATTGTGAGTTCAAGGCTAGCCTGACTACAAAGCAATTACTAGGACAGCTAGAACTGCAGTGTGATCCTGTCTCAAAAAGACAAACATAATTAATAAGGGCACATAACAACCCCCTCACACACACACTATATTAAGTATGTGCATGATGTCTCAAAGTCAGACATATTTATTTTTGCACAAGGATGTTGGGATTTGGCATGGATGCAGGAGATGTAAGGCTGTGGGACTTTTAGCTTGGAATGGATTGAATTGTTTTGGATAGACTATTTTATTTTACGTTATTGTAGTGCTGGAGATTGGCTCCAGGGCACTGTGTATACTAGACAGTGCTCTACCATTGAATTATTCTCTCAAGTGTGAAATGATTTTGATAAGTTATATTATTGATTAAGCCACATCACTGCTGCTGATGGATCTGAAATTTCTTCTTTTTGGTATGAATTAATGATTTCCAAAAATGAAGATTTTAAGTGAAATCTTTCTAAGGCATCACTGAGCACATGCACATAATCCTAACACTGGAGAAGCTGGGGCAGGAGTTCGAGGAATGGTTCAGAAAAAAGGCACACACACAAACATACACACAAACACACATATACATGCATACATACACATGCACACAAACACACATGCATGAATACATACATACACATATAAACACATGAATATACACATACATATATACATACATACACATTCATAGAAACACACATATACATGCATACATACACATGCACACAAACATATATACATACACACACATATATAGCACACAAACACATGTATGTACACATATATACATGAACACACACAGCATAATGTAAGATCTCAAGCTGGACGGTGGTGGCTCATGCCTTTAATCCCAGCACTTGGGAGGCAGAGGACAGGTGGATTTCTGAGTTCCAGGCACAGCCTGGTCTACAGAGTGAGTTCCAGGACAGCCTGGGCTACACAGAGAAACCCTGTCTCAAAAAAAAAAAAAAATAAAAAATAATGTAAGATCTCCTAATCTTCTGTATTTGTATTATTTTAGGTTAGGTCATTTACTATACTAGAATAGTATACTTCTCTCTTTCCCTTCTCTCCCCTCTCTCTCTCTCTCTCTCTCTCCTCTCTCTCTCTCTTCTCTCTCTCTCTTCTCCTCCTCTCTCTCTCTCTCTCTCCTTCTCTCTCTTCCTCTCTCCTCCCTCCCTCCCTCTCTCTCTCTGTCTGTCTGTCTTCTCTCTCTCTCTCTCTCTCTCTCCCTCCCTCCCTCTCTCTCTCTCTCTCTCTCTAAGTTTATAGAAACAGGAGTCTCTCTGTATTGTCAAAACTGGTCTCAAAACTCCCAAATTCAAATAACCCTTTGCCTCAGACTCTTTTAAATGTTATGTTTGGAGGCATGCACCCCCATGCCTGGCTCCTTTTGTCTCCTTCATGATGTAGTTATACAGAAAGCTACACATTATATACAAGTACACCTGTTGTCACAGCTATTTAAAGGCAGAAACAAAGAGGATTGCTAGGAATTCAAAACCAGCTTGGGAAGCATAGGGAAATTCTCATTTCAATACATAAATAAATTAATAAAAGATAGATAGATAGATAGATAGATAGATAGATAGAAGAAAGAAAGAAAAAAGATGAAGATAGAAAGGAAAAAACAGGGGTGGCCCATTGTGGCCCTGTCACGGTATTCACAGCCTGTGTAGCCAGCCTCTGTTTGAAGCAAGGCTGCTCTGTATGATCTGTGATCAATAGCAATGCTTTATCTTCTGAAGCCAGGTCATAAAGACATTTATGCTCCTCTCTGGCTCTCTTGAAGTCCTCACTCTAGACAAAGCCAGCTTCTATACTTTGCGGCCACTCAAGCAGGTCTCTGAAGATCAGAAGCCCAGATGGGGAGGAATCAACCTGACAGTTATGGGGTGAAGCCTTGGCGGAACTTCTAGAAAATTAGATAACTGGAGCCCTGGGTGACATCTAACTATGACATCAAACAAAACCCTGAGTCATAAACTTTCAGCCAAACTACTCCTGCAATGCCAAGCTACGGAAGCTATGAAAGATAATAAGTGTTTATGATCATTCTAAGCTACATATTACGAGACAAGAGCAGCTGACACAGAAGTCCTTGAGCCCGTGGCTTTAGTCAGCATGGTTAAAAGCAAAGCTCTGATAAGGTTCATTGAAGTAGAAGATAAGGTAGGTTGGAACAAGCCTTGCTTAGATGCACGGAAAAGAAATTGCTCTCAACACTTTGGCCAAGAGACTTTCCCTAAACCATGTGAAATCTGAGTGCTTTACCGCATGGAGGAGATTGGGATCTTTTTTGTGTCTAAGCATGCTTAGTTCAGTTCATCAGATTATTAGTGAGGACTATAGTATATCAGACCCATGTGGAGTTGTGAGGTTTAAGGGAGGAACACTTGCTTTTCTTTTAATAGCCCATGCTTTAGCAAAGAAGGCAGCTTATCTGCAACAAAGAACAGGGCAGTAAAGCAGGGCACTTGCTGTGTTGTGGTGGCTGTAGGAGCGTGGAGGCAGATGGCAAGGATACAATGAGTGTGCACACTGGGATTTGGAAACAGAGAGTTTTCCAATGGAGTGGAAATGCAGGTAACAAAAAGAGATTCACAGCAGAGAGCAAGGATAAGCAGTGCGGGCTCTGATCAGGGTGGAGACTGGGAACATGGGCAAGCTATCCTGGCAAGCCTTGGGAGGCCATGTTTAGGCATTGAACTGTCTCCTGCAGACTGGGTAGCAAAGTGATGGAGGGTGGCACTAGGAGAAGATGTGTGAGTATTATGTCTGGATATGTGTCCTCTGGTTCACATGCTGACAGCTCTGTCCATGGTATGGCAACACGGAAAGATGGCAGAACCACTGAGAGGTGAAGCCCAAAGGACCTGACAACAAAAGAGGTGGGACCGCGTGGAAGGCAATCAGATCATAGGAACAGTGCCTTCAGAAGGGCTCAGTGTCCATCTACTGGGACCAAGATTGATTTTCACTTAGGCAAGTTGTTATAAAAAGAGGAAGCGTGGAGGCTCGAGGGGAAAGTTTGTTAGTGGAGGCAGTGGTAGAGGCTGGCACGTACGGTCCTTTACTCGATAGACCCAAGTAAATGGACATTTCATGAGGACAAAAACCAGACAGACATTGAAGGACCAATTTAGACTTAGCGGTTATATCTGGATACATCTGAGAGAATATTTTTATCTGAAGAAAGCAGATTTTGTTTGATACTTAACGAGATTTCAATAAAAATCCAAACTTTGTAAAAAAAAAAAAAAAAAAAAAAAAGAAAGAAAAGAGAAGTGCGGGCGTGGTGGGCAGCCTTAATCCCAGCACTTGGGAGGCGAGGCAGGCGATTCTGAGTCGAGGCCAGCCTGGCTACAGAGTGAGTTCGGATGCCAGACTTACCAGAAAACCCATGTCTCGAAAACCAAAAAAAAAAAAACGAGGAAGCATAAGTCGGGCACGGGTGTAATCCTCAGCCTTGAGAGGATGGCAAAGCATCAGGGACAGCCGTCTCTGCTGCATAGTGAGTTTGAGGCCAACTGTGTCCTAACATGCGTACACAACAACAACACACAATCACACACACACACACACACACCCACACACACACCACACACAACGGAGCCTGACCTTAATCTCTTGGTTCCTTCTGTCATGTGGCTACTCTATATGCCTTCCACGTAAGCATGCACCATAAGCCTCACCAGCCACACTGCGAGGACCATCTGACTCACTTCGCTGGAATCAGTAGCTCTTTCTTTTAAAGTACCAAACGGTCTCGGTTTTCTTTCTGTTGCCCTGATTAAATATCCTGACAAAATAACGTAAGAAGGGATGGTTTATTTTGGTTCATAGTTCAAGAATACAGCCCATCAGGACAGGGGGTCCACAGCAATAGGAGCTTGAGGCAGTGGGTTGTATCACACCCAGTCAAGAAGCAGAGTGATTAACCCTGATGCTTCGACTCACTCGTTCTTTTTTATTTAGTCTAGGACCCAAGCCCCTGGAATGGCCTCACTCATATTAGGATGTGTCTTCCCACCTCAATTAACTTAACCTACACAACAACCCATCCATCCCTCATCAGCATCACCCTATCAGCATCTTCAAAGGCTTGTCTTCTAGATGATTCTAGGTCAGTGGTTCTCAATCTATGAGTCATGACTCCTCTGGGGGCCGAACAACCCTTTCACTGGGGTCACCCAAGACCATCCTGCATATCAGGTATTTACATTATGATTCATAATGTTACATAGCAAAATTACAGTTATGAAGTAGCAATGTAAACAGTTTTTTGATTGCGGGTCACCACAACATGAAGAACTGTATTGAAGGGTTGTAGCGTTAGGAAGGCTGAGAACCACTCTTCTAGGTCCTGTCAGGTTGACAGTCATTATTAACTATCACATAAGTCTTTTGTTACAGAAACAGATACTAGACTAATATAGTAAACATTTTAATCAGAACAAAATATATTCTTGACAGTGTTAAAAAAGGCACTCTTGAGAAACTGAGGCAAAGAAAGAGTTCTGTGATGAACTTTCACCTAGGAGAAAGTTGTTGATGCCCTGGGACCCTGGTTGTAGAAACAGACAGGAAGGAACAGATTCAAGGACCATTTCAAAGACGGAGTGTAATGTGCACTATCTTGGTAAATTGCCATGTGCTATTTGAGTGCACTGAGAAGATCACTTGGGAAGGTGCTGTGTCTCATTTCAGACCCAAGCAAGTTTGTCTCAAAGTGTGCCCTATGTCTTTCAGCTGCAGGTAGGATGACCTTGCCAACTGTGACAAAGGGAAAGGAACAGCAAGACCGTCTAAGAGTAAAAACATCATGTCCTTGAGACTAGCTAGAAAGCAAACCATTTTCAACAGACATTACTATGTTTACCCTGTGATCTGAAAGTGCCTGCTGTGTGAACGGGAATCTCAGTCTGGGAGATAAAGTTTGATAGGGAACTGCAGCTGACTGCATCAATTTTCCTGGTAGGTTTTTACTAGATGTTGTGAGCACCCAATTTGATGATGTCATCTCTATCTCTTGCTATTTATTTTACTTGTAAGCCTCAGCTGAGAGGATACAAATCTTCTGAGACAAGGTTTTACCAGTACTCTGTTGATCAGGAACTCTAGCTGAGGGCTCCCCCAGGTTACTTCTGCTGGATGTTTGAGTATCCAATTTGGTGATGTTTGGCCATTTATCTATCTACTGATCATCTATAACTTGCTATTTATTCTTTTATGTTGGCTTGCTATATGTGTAATAAACTGACTCATTCAAAACCAAACATATGGCTACCATAGCCATTCTCTGCAGTATACAGAACATAAGAGGAAAAAATATGATCATAGTGTAACTTTTCACTTTCCCTCTCTAGATTCTAGGATTGAAAACAGAATAATCTCATTCATAATAACTCCCAGAAAAGTACTAGGAATAGTCCTAACCAAAAAAAGAAACCTCTGTGATGGCTATTCTTGGTTGTTAACCTGACTATATCTGGAATGAACAACAATTCAAAAATGGAGGGCATGCCTGGGAAAGATTTTCTCCTTGATTTGAAGTGGGCAAATTCACTTCTAATACAGACCTTGGAGGTAGGACAACACACCTTTGATACAGATCTTGAGGCAGGGAGATACTAGCTTTTGGTCTGTTCTTGAGGTGGGAAGGCATACCTTTAATCTGGGCCACATCTTTTGCTGGAAGCCTGTATAAGAACATGGAAGAAGGAAGCACTTGGTCTTTGCCAGCTTACCCTCACCTGGCTAGCCCATCCATTTCTTCATTGATATTGGAGCCTACATCTTCAGGATGCCAGCATATATAGAAGACTGAGACATCCAGATGAGAGAGCTAGCCTTGTGGGACTGAGCAAGTACAAAATTCTCAGACTTTCTGTTCACAGATAGCCATTGCTGTATTAGCTGGACTGCAGTCTGTAAATCATCACACTAACTTAGATCTGTGAAATATGACATTGGAATTTTAATGGTTGTTTCATTAAACCTGTAGATTAATTTTGAATACACACACACACACACACATATGGAGAGAGACAGAGAGAGAGATTCATCCCATAAGTTCTGTGAATCTGGAGAAGCCTGACTAATACAAGTTTTAACAATCGAAAACTTGAAAACACTGAAAAGGAAGTCATAAAAACACTAGATGATAGAAAGACCTTCCATGTTCCTGAATTTACAGAATTAACATTTGGAAATGGCCATATTACCAAAATTAATGGCAATATTATCAAAATTCCAATGTCATATTCTACAGATAAAAAAAAAATACAGTGGTTCACATGGAACCATAAAAGACCACGAATAGCCAAAGCAATCTTAAAGAGTAGGAACACAGGTGGAAGCTGGACCGTCCAGTGAGGCTTTCAGGTTAGATCCAGCTCCAATAATCAGTCTTGTGCCCTAAGTCTCCAGTGTATTCCACAATGAAGGCTGACCTTCAACTTCTGAGAGAAAACTATGGGCAATGGCCATGGTCTATATATTGTCTTGGGAGTTACTTGGACTTCCCTGACCAATGACTCAAAATTAAGTTGCTTGTGCTTGACACTAAGATTTTTGTTAGTTCTTGTGAAGAGCATTGTCAGCCCAAGTGGCATAACTTCTGTGGTGATCAGAATAAGAATACTCCCCACAGGCTCAAATAGTTGAATGTTTGGTCATCTTTTGCTCGGTATTTCTTTGGCAATCCAGGCATTTTTCAGATACCATATGAATTTAAGGATTTTTTTTTTATTTCTTTGAAGAATACTGTGAATATTTTGATTGAGATTGAACTGAATATGTAAATTGCCTTTGGAATGATGGACATTTTTGCAATATTAGTTCTACTGATTCTTGAACGTGGAATGTCTTTCCATTTTCTAGTGTCTTTTCTCCATTTCTTTCTTCAGATATTTGAAGTTTTCATTTTAGGTGTCTTTCACCTTCTTGCGTATGTATTATCTCAAGCTATTTCATTTTCTTTGGCACTATTATGACTGGGAGTGTCACCATGATATCTTTCTCAGTGTTTGTTGTTCATATATAGAAAGGCTACTGATTTCAGTGTTGATTTTATGCCTGCCACTTTGCTGAAATTGCTGATTATTTCTAGAAGTCTTCTGGTGGGACTTTTGTTATCTCCGATGTGTACTATCATCTGCAAAGACTTCTTTTCCCACTTGATTGTCTTCACTTCCCTTCTCTTGCCATATTGCTCTAGCTAACACTTCCAGGGCTATACTGAAAGGAGTGGGGTCAGTGAGCAGCCCTGTCTCATTCCTGATTTCAGTGGTTGCTTCAAGTTTTCCTCCATTTAGGGTGATGTTGACTGGATCTATCACATATTTTGCCATGTTTCAGTGTGTTCTCTCTGGTCCTACTGTTTCCAGGACTTTTATCATGAAAGCATGTTGGATTATTTTTCCAGAGGCTTTTTCTAAATCTATTGAGATTTTCATGTGATTTTTGTCTTCAGTTCTGTTAATGTTATTTATTATGTTTATTGACTTATATATATTGAACTAATCCTGCAATTCCCAGATAAAGCCAACTTGAAAATCGTGAATGATCTTCTTGTAATGTGTCTGTCTATAGTCAGTATGCTAGTATATTATTAATGATTTTTGCATCTTTCCTCATCAGGGATATTGGTCTATAATTTAGGTTTTTTTGTTGTGTATTTACTTGGTTTCAGTGTTTGCAAGCTGCCAAGGCATGGAATCAATTAATAATCCTACCCCGCTACAACACCTATAAACTACAAAGACCAGCAGGGCAAGATATATTTGTAAGGGGGCAGGAAGTGACACTCATGTGTTGGTGGTAATAAAAATCTAATTAGACTTAATGCCAGTCAACAGGAGGGAAGTCATGAAACCTAGTATTAGAAATCTAGGTACACTTCCTGGAGCTAGTGATGTCATGGATCCTAGAAGATAATCTACCACCACTTCACCACACCAGCATAACTCCCTGCTACATTCTAAATCTTATCCTTACACCACAGATAAATAGCTACCACCTCTCACAAAAGAAATCTTGTCTAAAAAAAAAGAAAGAAAGAAATTGAATTTGACAAATGTTGGAGAGGATGTGGGGTGGGGACGGAAGGAACCCTTATTAGTTGCTGGTTGGTGTATAGCAACTAATATCCATATATTATTCATAAATATCCATATATTAAGTGAATGTTTAATATACCTATTAGCATTCTGTCTAAACTCCCCCCCACAGTTACCTGGTAACAGCCAGAGAGAGTAGAGAGTAGAACAAGTGGAGAGAGGGGGAAGGGAAGCAAGAAGGGGCGAGAGGACAGAGGGAGGGCAAGAAGGCAAGACAGCAAGAGATCAAGAGAGTAAGTAGACTGACCTCTACTTCTCTACTCTGTTTCTCTCTCTCTCTCCCTCTTTCTGTCTCTACTACCCTCTTAACTCCTCTCCTAATGCCCTGAATAAACTCTATTCTATAATATACTGTCATGTGGCTGGTCCCTCAGGAGGAAGGGATGCCTCCGCATGGACCCACTGAGACATCCCCTTCCCCCATACCTCACCACACACCCACAGAACATATTCCCTATCTCTTTTATCTTTTTATAAACACATCAATATCCATTACAAAAATCTATTTAGAGAATCCTCAAAATGAAACTAGAACTATCATATGTTCCAGCTATACTTCTCTTGGACACATATCCAAAGAACTCCATGTTCTACCACAAAAATATGTGTACAAGCATGTTTATTGCTGTTCTGTTTTACAATGGCAAAGAAATGGAACCAACCTAGATGTCCATCAACACATGAATAAATAACCCAAATGTGCCTCGTGTTCAAAATGTAATCATGAAAATGTGCTCTTGGGAATTATATTAAATAAGGTAACCAAACAGAAAGAAAGAAATTGAATATTTTCCCTCAGGTATATATACATATGTTTATCTATCTATCTATCTATCTATCTATGTATCTATCTATCTATCTATCTATCTATCCATCCATCCATTCCTCCCTCTCTCTCTCCATATATAGGCTACAATGTATCCTTGTATATACATAAACAGACATAAGTGTAAAGTGTGATAGCTAGTCTTGGTTGTCAACTTGACTGGATCTTGAACTATCCAATGTTTTCCATTGAAAAGCCAATGGAAACATCAGATTATTTGAAGTAAGAAGACTCAGTGTAAATGTGGAAAGCTCCTTCTGCTGGCAGCCCAGATAAAACAACATGGAAGGAGGAAACTTTGGTCTTTGCCTGCTTGCCTTCACTTTTGTTGGCAAGGTCATCTATCCTGTTGCTGCTCTATTAGTTCACTGCTATTAGGACTAGTGTCTTTGCATTTTCAGCACACACTGAAGACAAGTATCTCTCCAGGAAAGCTCCAGGTCTTCAGCACCAGACTGGGGCTGCTGAGACATCCAGCCTTCTAGACTGAGCAACTACTAGATCTCAGCCTCTCCTAGGGAATCTGGGCATTGTTGGACTGCTCAAACAGTATTCCCTTTTCCTATATATTCATTCTATCAGTTCTGCTCCTCTAGAGACTCATGACTAATAAACCAGTGTAGTCTTCAATTTATAAAGGAGACCAAGAGAGGGTCATATTGAAAGACAAGGAGGAACAGAGTGCAGGCAAAGGAACATATGAGACATAGAAGAGGTTACGTGATGACTAATCTACATTGTCAACTCGATGACCTGGGACAAGAGACCTCAGTTGAGGAACTGCCTCCATTAGATTGACCTGTAGAATGCTGTGGGCATTTTCTTAATTGCTGATTGATGTAAGAGAGCCCAGTTCACTGTGGGCAGTGCCATCCCTAAGCAGGTGGGTCTGGGCTATATAAGAAAGTTAGGTACACACGAACCTGGGAGGAAGCCAGTAACTGTCACATCTGTGCTTCAGCTCCTGGCTCCAGGGTCCTGACTTGAGCCTCTGACTTGCTTCCCTTGATGATGGACTGTGATCTGTAAGAAAAGTCAACTCTTTCCTCCCCAGTTGCTTTTGGTCCATGTTGAATCACAGCAACAGAGAGCAAACTAGAACAGGTTACAGAGCAAATATATCATTGCTTTTTCCTTGTTTTTAATTGGATAAGTGAATTCAACTTTCTGAGTATTGAAGTAGCAATAAATTATTATCAAGATAAATAGCAATTAAAATAATTCAGTTATTAAAATAAACACAGATGTTATCTAATCACTGAAATAAATAAGTGAATAAAAGCTATAAATTGATAGTAAAAGTATAAAACCCTAAGCAAAGCTCCATGGCTTCAGAATGGCCATTCAAACTGCATAGAAGTTCATTGGGAGCCATAGAACTTAGGGCGGGGCAAATATCTGAGTGGCTGCCTTAAACCAGTTGTGTAATGTTTTATCTGTGAACTAATTGCAATAAAGTGATTTTATTTTAAAAATAAGATAAATATGGATAATCTAAAGGAGTCTCTCTCTGTCTCTCTGTCTCTCTGTCTCTCTGTCTCTCTGTCTCTCTCTGTGTGTGTGTGTGTGTGTGTGTGTGTGTGTGTGTGTGTGTGTGTGTGTGTGTGTGTGTGTTAGTTACTGGGGATTAAACCTTGGAACTTGAACAGTGTAGACAAATGCTTTCTCAATGGGCTGTATCTTCAGCTTTTAAAAATGTGTTCAGTCTTCAAGCTGGAGAGATGGTTCAGTGATTAAAGAGTGCTTGTTGCAGCCAGGTGTGAAAGTGCACACTTTTAGTTCCAGCAGCCAGGAGGCAGAGGCAGGCTGATCTCTGAGTTTGAGGCCAGCCTGGGGTACTGGGCAAATTCCAGGACAGCCATAGGTACACAGAGAATCCCTGTCTTGACAAACAAAAACAAAATCAAGCTAAACAAAACAAACAAACAAAAAAATGAGTGGAAGTGGATTTTGAGATCTCAAATGCTCAAGTTGGGTCCAGTGTGGCTGTCTCTCTTGCCTTGTAAGACTCTGTTCCTTCTGCAGCACAATGTCTGCCTTCATACTGCAATGTTTTCCTCCTTGATGATAATGGACTAAACTTCTTAACTGTAAGCCAGCCCAATTATATGTTTTCCTTTATAAGAGTTGCTTTGGTCATGGTGTCTCTTCACAGCGATAAAACCCTAAGACAGAGCATCTCTTGTTTGAGGTATTTAGGACAGTGTGATGGCTAGTTTTATCTCAACTTGCCACAAGATATAGTCATCAAAGAGGAGAGAGTCTCATTTGAGAAAATGCCTCCATAAGATGAACTGTACAAAAGTCTACAGGGTGTTTTCCTAGCTCATTGTGGGCAGTGCACCCCTGAGCTGATGATCCTGGCCTCCTTAAGAAATCAAGCTGAGCAAGCCACGAGGAGCAAGGCAGTAAGCAACACCCTCCGTGGCCTCTGCTTTCAGCGCTTACCTCCAGGTTCCAGCCCTGCTTGAGTTCCTGTTCTGACTTCCCTCAGTGATGGACCATGATGTGGAAGCATAAACCAAATAAACCCTTGCCTCTCCGACTTGTGTTTTGGTCATGGTGTTTCATCATAGCAATAGAACCCCTAACCAAGTCAGAGAGTTAGGTTCATAGAGACAATGAATGAGGTTTCCAAGGGCCAAGGGAGCTGTAGATGGATAGCATCCAGCAGCTGGTGCAGATCCAGCTTTGCAAGTGCACAGGGTTTGAGAGACAGAAGAATAACAGCACAGAAGGACTTAACAGCAACAAATACATTTTAGAACAGATAAGGTGGTAATTTATGTAGTGTGGACTTTGCCATGTTTAAACATTTTGCAGTTCTAGAAATCTATCCTAGAGAGACTAAATAGCTTACTTTCATTTTTCTTTTGAGACAGGGTTTCATTAAATAGCTCTGACTGGCTTGGAACATCCTATGTAAGCTAGGTCGACCTAGAACTCACAGATCTGCTTTGCCTCTGCAGGATTAAAGCCAGTGCCCACCACACCTTCAAAGTTGACTTCAAAGCTGATATTGATGAATTATTCCAATGTCTTCTTCCCCCACTTACTACTCAGCTATGGCAGTATGGGTTATTGAGTAATGTTTTTCTATTCTTATGTATTAACTTATTGAAACTTCTAATTTTTTCTTTGAATTTGAGAGTTCCTTTGAATAAGTTCTTCAACATTTCAATACATAAATTTTGGATTTCAAAGAGTACATTCTTTTTTTTTTTTGTTTTTTTGAGACAGGGTTTCTCTGTGTAGCCTGGGCTGTCCTGGAACTCACTCTGTAGACCAGGCTGGCCTCGAACTCAGAAATCCGCCTGCCTCTGCCTCCCAAGTGCTGGGATTAAAGGCGTGCGCCACCACTGCCTGGCTAAATTTTTCACAATTTAAAAAGAGACAGTAGACAATGTTTGTGTACTCTTTAGCTCAAGTCAAGAAGCACATAAAGTAAAAATAAAAGTGTATACAGAAATGCCTCTGTGCACGTTTAGCTTTTACCATAAGAGCTCTAAATGAAGATACCCACCTTGCTCAGTCACTAACACAGGGAAAGATGCCCTGAAGTTTTTGAGGTGCTTCCACACTTTCCACACTGGCTACGCCATGTCTTCCCACCACCAGCCATCAGCCATCAGCTTCCCCAGCCTCACCAGCACTTGCTTGTGTTTGTTTTTCTTTTCTTCTTTATGTCATTCTAATGGGGCATGGAACATGTTTGGTGGTGTTGACTTGTACTCCCTGCATGACTAGTGACATTAGCATTTGTGGTGGTTTGAATATGCTTGACCCAGGGAGTAGCACAACTAGGAGTCTTGTTGCAGTAGGTGTTGGAGTAGGTGTGGCCTTGTCACAAGAAGTTTGTCACAGGAAGTAATACCCTTGTCCTAGCTGCCTGGAGGCCAGTCTTCTCCTAGCTGCCTTCAGATGAAGATGTAGAACTCTCAGCTCCTCCAGCACCATGCCTGCCTGGACTCTGCCATGCTCCTGCCCTGATGATAATGGACTGAACCTCTGAACCTGTAAGCCGGCCCCAATTAAATGTTGTCCTTATAGGAGTTGCCTTTGTCGTGGTGTCTGTTCACAGCAGTAAATTCCCAACTAAGACAGCATTGTTTCATGTTTCATGTGCTTTTTTGTCCATTCCTGTATCTTCTCTGGGGACTTAAAAGTTTTCAAACAAGACAGGCTTCTAGGAGGTCACTGTCTTAGGTAAGGTTTGTATAACTGTGAATAAATACCATGACAATAGCAACTCTTATAAAGGAATACATTTAATTAGGGCTGACTTACAGGTTCAGAGGTTTAGTCCATTATCATCATGGTGGAAAACATGAAAGTGTGCAGGAAGACATGGTGCTGGAGAAGGAGCTGAATGTAGAGAGAATCTTTTGAGTAGATGAATCACCTGTCAATTAAAAGTCTATGGCCTATGACTTAGCCAGGAAATAGAAGGTGGAACATCAGAGAAGCTAAAAACATTCTGGGATTAAGCGATATGCAGGAGATCCACCTGGGAAGATGTGAGAAGACAGATTCATGGTACTTGGACATAGGTAACCAACCACATGGCAGAATGTAGGTCAAAATAAGTAGGTTACCTTAAATTGTGATTCCAGTCAGAGAAGAGCCTAGCTATACGGTCAAGGTATTTGTAAATATGTTTTGAGTCTGTGTCTTAGTTCTGGAAGCATGGGGCTGGGAGAAGAACCCAGGCTTAACTTTTACAGCTGAGAGTTGTACATCTTGACCCTCAGGCAGCAGAAGCAACTGGGTGCTACACTGAGTATAGTTTGAGCATATGTGGCCTTAAAACCCACCTCTACAATGACACACTTCCTCCAACAAGGCCATGCCTTCTAATAGTGCCACTTCCTGTGGCCAAGCATTCAAACACATGGTTCTATGGGGACCATTCCTATTCAACTACCTCAGTCACACTGTGACTTCTTGAGTCACTTAATCAGTGAATTAAACTAATGGGGATCATATCAAGAGTGTTGGGAAATAGGCCTTGTTGGGTGGTATACCCCTTTGATCCCAGCACTTGGAAGGCAGAGGCAGGGAGAGGCTGGCTACCCTAATCTGCATAGTGAGTTCCAGGCCATTGAGGGTTACAAAGATTTGGAAAGAGAATAACACAAAAGTAGATGAAGGTGAAGAGATTATGTAAATGATCTGGAAACCGTGCCGGGTCTGGGAAGAGGGCAAACAACCATCACTTATATGGAAGGAAGGCATAGAAGGCAAGAAAAGGAGAAGGCAGGATAAAACTAGAGCTTAAACATTTCCAAACCAGGTTAAGAATTTTTAAGAAGAACATGGGAGGCAGAAAGTGAAAGGCTGAAAAGATAAAAACTGAAAGTAAACCTGGATGATAAAAAGGTAGTCGGGAGGAGGTTTAAAAAGGGGAGATTTTTAAAAATCCACTAGCAGCAGCCGGGGAGGGATGAAAGAAGGTTTTTAGGCCAGGTCAGGCTTCTAACAAATCCTAAAATAGGAAGGAAAACGACAGGCACTGGCCTATGTAACCCCCTATCTGTGTCTCACACTCAGTGAGCAGGACACACTTCTACTTTTGGAGGCCTGGGCAGAGTTTTCTAGATCACTGCTTCTAGGAACAGGCCCCTGGAAGCTACAGCCTCCTACTTCTCATGTTTAATGGGACTGCAGAACCTCCCATCCCACCCTGGTCTCAAACCAACATCTGCCTTCTAACAAGATCAGGATCTGAGTATACTCACGGAGAAGTGCTACTTTAGTGGGTGTGGTGCCTGACCTAGAATCAGCTGGATTGGTGGCTCCCAGCATCACTCAGCCTGATTTCACCACACTGAGCCCCTTCCAACCATGGCCACCACAGTTCACATACTTCACCAGACCCGAAGGAAAAAGGACAGTCTTTCAGATCAGTGCAGTGCTGCTTCGGGTATTCTTCAGAAGCACGAAAGAACTTCATGGCCACCAGGCAATTCCTTCTGCTCAAAGCACTTGATGATCTGGCCCACCAGACTTTGCTGCACGCCATCTGGCTTGATGATAAGGCACACAAGGTTGCCATGGGCTGAAAGCCAGCAGGTCGGCCAGTCTGAGATGAGCGTTGGGAACAAAGAAATGAGAATTCTTTTGTTTGTTTGTTTGTTTGTCCGAGACAAGACTCTCTATGTAGCCATGGCTGTCCTGGAACTCTCTTTATAAACTAGCCTGCTTCGAATTCACAGAGATTCACCTGCCTCTGCCTCCCAAGTGCTGTGAGTAAAGGTATATGCACCACTGTCCAGCGAGAATTCTTAAAAAATATATTAAATTAGGGCTCGAGAGATGGCTTAACAGTTAAGAGTGCTTGCTACTCTTCCTGAAAATTGGATTCACTTCACAGTGCCCACAACAGTTGGTTCACAACCACCTGTGACTCCAGTTCCAGAGGATCTCATGCTGTCTTCTGGCCTCCTCTGATACCTTCATGCACATGGTACACACAAACTCATCCAGGATCCTGTTGTGTTCCCTGCCCCAACAAAATCAATCAATCAACCAACCAACCAACCAACCAACCAACCAACCAACATCTACCTACCTACCTATCATCTATCCTATCCTACCAGCTATAAATGATTCCTTATCTGACCCATTTTTTTTCTTTTCTATGTGTTAAAAATTAGCCATTTATTTATTTTATTTTATTTTTGATCATAGGTCCCTTACTGGTCCTGTTTCTGTGAGTAGCTAAGACCAAGGAAAGAGGAAGCAGGCCCAGCTGGCTCTGAGAGGGTCATTTCCACAATATTCCATTTACACACAGAACAGGAAAGTGCAGAGTCACTATTGCAATTAGATGTTGACAGCACAGGATGGAGAAGGGCTGAATAGGAGTGTTGTTAAACCTCTTCCACAAACTAGGTGGATGAGCAGTTTGTTCTGTTTCAACCTAAGAAGAACAGGAAGATCAAAAACAGTTTGGGAAAGCCAGAACCTTCAGAGATGAAGGGAGAGGAGGAGGTCAGGGTGAGAGAGTCACATTTTGCAACTGGGATAAGGGGATTGTCTGTCCCCTGCTAAGATTCTGTCAGCTCTTCTAGTCTGGAGGAAGTGGGCAACTTGCAACACCAAAGAGGAAGACTGGAGTGCTAAATGCTCCAGGCAAGAGCAGGAGTTGGTTCATAAATATTAGACATCCGCTGGCAGCTTAGAACAGACCACACCAGACCAAACAATTCCAAGGGGGGGTGTTATCCAGGAGATAGGCCAAAGGTGGGGGAGAGAAATAGAAGAAGAAAATGGAGGAAGAGAGTGAGGTTAGGGGGTTCTGCCTGTTTTATATGGGCGGTGATGTAGCCTCTCCCAGGTAAAGGTGAAGTAGCCAGGTGGATTCTGGGAGTGTATAGTGGTTGCCTTGGCAACGATGTGGGGGTATCCTAGATGTGATGTCACTGGGCTCAGAGCCTGATACCAACATACTTCCCTTTTTCTTATTATAAAGAGAAGAAAAAAGCGGGGAGGGGAAGCCGATGGCGAAAGAGGAGTCGGACCTCTTAAACTACTTCCTGCTGTGTAGGGGCGTAGTCCATTGTGCGGAGTAGCTGGCTTTCACCATCAGGGTCCACTCAGTAGACGTGTGTATCAGGTTCCTCTGTGGACAGTGGCTGGTAATCGTTCCCTAAAAATGGCATTCTTGAAGGAACCAGCGAAGAACATCTTCTTTAGCTGTCAGGACATCTGGCCCCAGTCAGTTCTGAAGAACCACAGATGGAATTGTAGGTAGAAAAGAGTGTCTTGCAGTGTTAGTAGAAGAAATGGTTGGTCCGTGATCCTAGCATATGTATCTGACAAGACCAATATGGGCAGCTCCCATAATTGTCTGGCCAGTTTCTACAATAATCTTCTTTTATCTGGTCAAAGAGAATCAAGTATAGAGAACATAATATTTAGATGGGACAACAGATAGAGGGATGATAGCAATTTGGATTGATTCTTGGCATCCGGCTATGGAGCAGTTTCCTGACCCTGTTTGGAAAGATTGTTATCCGTGGGGATCTCTTGAACCTCGAACCTCCAGATATAAGGGCTGACCTGGATAGAAACAAGCAGCAGGGGGAGGACGAGAAACCCATGTCTAGTCCAGTGAGGTCAAGCTGGGCTGCCAGAGTGGAGTCTCCTTTTCTAGGATTGAGGACAAGGTGGGTGATCTCGATGTCCTCTAGAGCTTAATAGAGCACGGTCCTGTTATGGTCGACGTGTATGAAGAAGAGTCGATTTTAGGTGGAGGGATGAAAGGCTAGAGGTGAGACAAGTGGACCCAGTGAGGGAGTCCCTCAAGTTTAGCAGCTGTAGGGGTCACAAGAATTACCTTAAAAGGGCCCTGCCGCCGGGCGGTGGTGGCGCACGCCTTTGATCCCAGCACTTGGGAGGCAGAGGCAGGCGGATTTCTGAGTTCGAGGCCAGCCTGGTCTTCTACCAAGTGAGTTCCAGGACAGCCCGGGTTACACAGAGAAACCCTGTCTCGAAAAACCAAAAAAAAAAAAAAAAAAAAAAAAGGGCCCTGCCATTTGGGAGAGAGGGGTGAGG
Source organism: Mastomys natalensis (assembly GCA_021653895.1). Taxonomy (NCBI): domain Eukaryota; kingdom Metazoa; phylum Chordata; class Mammalia; order Rodentia; family Muridae; genus Mastomys; species Mastomys natalensis. Next base: position 325,011 of record JAJTUV010001391.1, read on the forward strand.
GCCAATGATCTGGAGGGGAGAGAAGGACTTGGTCTCCAATTGTGGATATCCTTTAGTAGCTGGTCTGATGCAAACCTGCAGATTTCTATATCCAAGTCACGGCACCAATGATGTATTTATAAACAGATAAAGAGAATATGTTCTGTGGGTGTGTGGAGAGGTACAGGGGAAGGGGATGTCTCAGCGGGCCCATGCAGAGGCATCTCTTCCCCCTGAGAGACCAGTCACACCGATATAGCATAGAATAGAGTTTATTCAGGGCATGGGAAGGGGGGCCAGGAGGGTAGTAGAGGCAGAGAGAGAGAGGGGCCAGGCAGTGGTGGCACACGCCTTTAATCCCAGCACTTGGGAGGCAGAGGCAGGCGGATTTCTGAGTTCGAGACCACCCTGGTCTACAGAGTGAGTTTCAGGACAGACAAGGCTACAGAGAGAAACCCCGTCTCGAAAAACCAAAGAGAGAGAGAGAGAGAGAGAGAGAGAGAGAGAGAGAGAGAGAGAGAGAGAGGACCCCGGCCATGACCACGTGGAGAGAGGGGGAAGGGAAGGGGGAGGGGAGAGGGACAGAGGGAAGCTAGAAGCTAGAGAAAAAGAGATCAAGAGATCAAGAGAGAGAGGAGGGGGCAAGTAACCCCTTTTATAGTGGGCCAGGCCTATCTGGCTGTTGCCAGGTGACTGGGGAGGAGTATACCTGGCTGTTGCCAGGTAACTGTGGAGGCAGAGATTAGATAGAATACTAACAACAAAGGCTTGCCCTTCAGGGAGATGACAGTACCATCACCTAACTTTTCTGCCAGTGTGCATTGGTCCTTGGCCTCTTCCTAGAAGTTTGCTCGTATTTCATCCTTGATTCTTGCTTCCTGCTGATAGAATCCTTGGAGCTGGCATAGCATAGATCATTTTGTTCTTAAAGTCATACTCTAAGGTCCCAGAAGATGAGCAGCTAGTCCTACTTGCTGTCCTTGGGCTAGGCTGCATCATAGAGAGAATAACGGCTGTCGTGATATGACAGCATCTTTTTTTGTTTTGTTGTTCTTGAGACAGTCTCACTAGTCCTGGCTGGCCTAGAATTTGCTATGTAGATGTATACCAGACTGACCTTGAATTTACAGAGATCTGTCTCTGCCTCTCTAATACTGGGATTAAAGGCTTATGCCACCATGCTTAGTTTAAAATTTTTTAAAAATAAATAAGATATGTACTAAAAAGTGAGAACTAGGCATGCTGGCACACGCCTTTAATCCCAGCACTGAGGAATCAGAGGCAGGCTGATCATTGAACTCACAGCTACCCTAGTTTCTACAATGAGACCCTGACTGAATTTTTAGAAAAAATGGCGATCCCATATATGTATATAATATAGATGATGATGCCCCCCACCCCATGAGCCCTTCCCCAGCTCCCTTCTTTTCCTACTTTATCCTTTCTTCTTCCCAGCTAGTCTTCCTGTTACTTTACTTTTGCAACTTACTGTTATTAGTTAGGGTTGCTTGCATGACCCTGGGTAGGGGGTTACTTACAGTAAAAAGCAATTTACCAGTGACTAGGACACTGGGGCAGATGACTCCCCATCTTTCAACAACCACAGGGAAGGGTGAGGTGTTGTAAGCCCTTCCCTCATCGATGATGGGATGCCATGCATGTCTTGTACATATAGTCACAGCTGTTGTGTGTTCACAATTACAGCGGTCATGTCATAGCCAGAAGTTTCATAGCCCTCCTGGTTCTATGGCTCTTTCCATCCCTTACCTATGTTCCCTGAGCCTGGTAGAGGGTGGTACAGAAGTTATGTTTAGACACGAGCCTTCAACAGCTGCTTATTTCTCAGCACTTTGACCAGTATGAGTCTATCTACCAACTATTGTTGACTGTAAAAAGAAGCTTTTCTGACAGAAGCTGAGTACTGCACTGGTCTATGGATGTTAAATATTTAGGGGCTGGAGAGATGACTGCTTTTCCAGAGAGCTTACATTTAGCTCTCAGCACCTACATGGTATTTCATAACTGCTTACAATTTCCAGGTCTAGGGGATCTGATGCCCTCTTCTGGCCTCTACAGGTGCCAGGCACATGCGTGGTACACAGACACACATGTAAGCAAAACACCTATACGCAGAAAGTTTTTAAAACGTAATCGTAAATATTTAAGTTAAAATTTATTGCCAGGCAGTGGTGGCACACGCCTTTAATCCCAGCACTTGGGAGGCAGAGGCAGGTGGATTTCTGAGTTCAAGGCCAGCCTGGTCTACAGAGTGAGTTCCAGGACAGCCAGGGCTACACAGAGAAACCCTGTCTCGAAAAACCAAAAAAAAAAAAAAAAAAAAATTATTTTTAATGTGTGTGCACAGTCAGGCAGTGTGTACATGGTATGCACGTGGATGGACAAAAGAAATAGCAAATACGAGTCTTTTTTTATCAGATACTTCTTAGATTTAGATTTCTTTTTTTTTGTTTGTTTGGTTTTGGTTTGGTTTTTTCGAGACAGCGTTTCTCTGTGTAGCCCTGGCTGTCCTGGAACTCACTCTGTAGACCAGGCTGGCCTCGAACTCAGAAATCCGCCTGCCTCTGCCTCCCAGGTGCTGGGATTAAAGGCGTGCGCTGCTGCCGCCACCGCCGGGCAAGATTAAGATTTCTTTAGGAAAAGAAATTAAAATCTTTTTATCTCACTCACCTTGTAAAATGTTTATGCAAATGTTTTAATCCCCCTCGGCCAGTAAAACCTTTGTTTACACTAAGGCCCACTGCTCTGTTCCAGGAATCTGAAGTCCTGGAGCAGAGGCCACCCTTTTCCCTTCCTCCAGTTCTCTTCTGTTTGGCCAATGACTAAGATTGTGAGGTCAGACAGCAGTCAATGGGGAAGAGACACAGCCACCACCTGAGTTAGAATAAAAACCAGATGCACTTCCTGTCTCCATGTGTTCACTCTTCTGAGTGAGCCCTCTTGATTCAAAGTAACATTTGCCTGTCCAGACACTTCAGTTAGAATGGCGGACTCAATCCTTAGTCATCAGGGAAATGCAAATCGAAACAACCCTGAGATTCCACCTCACACCAGTCAGAATGGCTAAGATCAAAATCTCAGGTGATAGTAGATGCTGGCGAGGATGTGGAGAAAGAAGAACACTTCTCCATTGTTGGTGGGATTGCAAGATGGTGCAACCACTTTGGAAATCAGTCTGGCGGTTCCTCAGAAAATTGGACATAGTATTACCTGAGGACCCAGCTATACCACTCCTGGGTATATACCCAGAAGATGTTCTAACATATAGCAAGGACAGATGCTCCACTATGTTCATAGCAGCCTTATTTATAATAGCCAGAAGCTGGAAAGAACCCAGATGTCCTTCAACAGAGGAATGGATACAAAAAAATGTGGTACATTTACACAATGGAGTATTACTCAGCTATTAAAAACAATGAATTTAGCCGGATAGTGGTGACGCACGCCTTTAATCCCGGCACTTGGGAGGCAGAGGCAGGCGGATTTCTGAGTTTGAGGCCAGCCTGGTCTACAGAGTGAGTTCCAGGACAGCCAGGGCTACACAGAAAAACCCTGTCTCGAAAAACCAAAAAAAAAAAAAAAAAGAAAGAAAGAATAACAAAATACTCAAGGGAGCAAATATGGAGACAAAGTGTAGGACAGAAACTGAAGGAGGGGCCGTCTGGAGACTGCACCACCTGGATCCATCCCATGTGCAGTCACCAAAGGTGGACACTGATGTGGATGTCAGGAAGTGCATGCTGACAGGAGCCTGATATAGCTGTGTCCTTAGAGGTCTGCCAGAGGCAGATGCTCACAGCTATCCATTGAACTGATCAAGGGGTTCCCAATGGAGGAGTTAGAGTAAAGACTGAAGGAGCTGAAAGGGTTTGTGGCACCATGAGGAGAGCAACAATACCAACCAACCAGAGCTCCCAGGGTCTAAACCACCAGCCTGGGAGCACTTAGGGAGGGATCCATGGCTCCAGCTGTATATGTAAGGGAGGATGGCCCTGTTGGGCATAGGTGGGAGAGGAGATCCTTGGTCCCATGAAGGCTGGACGTCGTTGTGTATGGGAAATTCGAGGGTAGGGAGGTGGGGGGGGGGTAGGTAGGAGCACATCCGAAGAGAAGCAGGAGGAGGGGTGATGGGTTAGGGGGTTCCTGGGTGTGTGTGGGGGGGGAATGGGGTAAGGAGCTAACATCTGAAATGTAAATAAAATATCCAATAAAAAAAAAAAAAAAAAAAAGAATGGTGGCCTCATTCTTTGTAGTCCCCAACTACTTTCTCATGGTGCCCAATCCACAGTGTGCATGTGGACGCCAAAGGCCAACTCTATGGAGTCACTTGTGTCCTTCCATCTTTTCAAGAGTCTCAGGGATGTAGCTCAGGTCATCAGGCTTCTGCAACAAGCACCTTTCCTACTGAGCTATCTCACCAGCTCTAAAAAGAACTATTTAGATGCAGCTTTGCTCTAGGCCTGTTGAGGATTTGATTTGTGCTTACGTGGTAAGTCACACATCCTCTATGCATCCCTGCCAACAGTTGTTTTTTTTGTTTGTTTGTTTGTTTGTTTGTTTGTTTTGGACTGGTTAATAAGGAGCTAGTGGCCAATGGGCAGGGGAACAGAGGTGGGAATTTGAGGATTCCCAGAGAGGAAACACAGGAGAGGGAGGAGGAGAATCACCAGAGCAGAAGGAAGGAAGAATACAAACATGAGAGATGTGGAAGACAGAGACCCAACCATGTAAGAATCAGGGAAAAGTGGCCACAGGGACCACTCCCCTGTTTGGGTCTGGGGTAGCAGAGATTAAGTATAGATTTTAGAAGTATTAATTCATAGATATGGGAGGGGGAGAGTGTGTTAGCCACGTGGAGGTTCAGGAGTGGCACAACCATTGAGCTGGCTAAGGCGTATTCAAATACAAAGGCTGTGCGTGTGTGTGTGTGTGTGTTGTGTGTGTGTGTGTGTGTGTGTGTGTCTGTCTGTCTGTCTGTCTGTCTGAGATCCAGAGCATCTGGGGCAGGTGGTATGAAGCATGAGACTACCCGCTGGGAGCTCAAATTGGTTTAAAGACTTAATGCTTTGCTAAGTATGCCCATCCAGCAAACAGCAGTAGCAGATCTCCTTTAAGGTCTCTGACCTCCCCAGCCACAGGCTTTTTGACTAGGCTTACAAACAAGATACCCCACCTTTCAAACTGGCCCCAAATCCATCCAGAAAGTAGATGATTACCCTGTCTTGTACTTTCATTTCTGTTGCTATAATAAAATATTCTGACAACTGAAGGGAGGAAGGGGTTTATTTTGCTTATAATTCCAGGTTATAATCTATCACTGAGGGAGGTCAAGGCTAAATAAAACAGCTTGTCACACCCAGTGAATCTAGACTATTTGATTTCCTTTGTGGCTCCTCAGCTTTCTTCACTCTTACCCAGTTCAGGAGCCAGCTCGTGACATGGTTGTCACCCACTGGGAGTGTATTTTCTCATCTCAATTAACGACAACAACAACAAGTCCTCCACAAGCCAACCTGACTTATATATTCCTTATCAAAATACTCCTTCTCAATCTTTAGGTTGTATGAGGTTGACCATAGAAAGTAACCTCCAGGTCCAGAGAGATGGATTGGTGGTTAAGAGCACTTGTTTTTGCAGAGGACCCAAGACGGCAGCTTACAACTATCCATAACTCTAGTTTCAGGTGATCCAACACCCTCTTCTTGCCTTAACAGGCAGGTGTGTGGCACAATACATGCAAGTAAAGTATTTATACACATAAATTAAAAAAAAAAAAAACCAAAACCCTAACCTCTTAAGTAGTCCTATCATTGTTGTGCCAGTGGGCAGGTCTTGCTTCCCGGGTCAGTATGATAGCATGCAGGGTCTACCACTGAAGAGGACCACTAATGCCTTTTATCCTCTGGCACCTCTGGCATTAAGGATCCTAACCCACAAGGAGGAACCTTTCAGCTCAGTTTCAGCTTCGTTTCTCTATGCCTTGCAGCTAAGGCAAGTGGTGTCTTCAGCAAATCTGCCTTATCCTCGAGTTCCGTGACAACCATGAGCATTGGCGGCAGCTTGTATTGCTTCAGGAGCCTCTGGAGTCTCTCTGACCAACAATTCATATGGAAGTGGCCCACGTTCCATTTCCCAACTCTTGTGAATGGAACAGCAATGAACATGGGTGTGCGGGTATCTCCGTCGTGGGCCAGGGAGTCTGATCTAGTCTGGTTCTCTGTTGCTATGATAAAACACTAATGAAAACCAGCCTGGGTAGACAAGGGTTTATTTTAGCTTACAAATTGCAGCCTGCCATTGAGAGACGTCAGAGCAGCAGCTCAAGGCCGAAGCTGACACCATGGGGAAACGCCACACACTGGCTCGCTTCCCTCTGCTTTGCTCCACCTTCTTTTGTTTGTTTGTTTGTTTTTCTTTTTTTGTTTTTGTTTTTTTTGTTTTGTTTTGTTTTTTTTTTTTTTGTTTGGTTTTCGAGACAGGGTTTCTCTGTGTAGCCCTGGATGTCCTGGAACTCACTCTGTAGACCAGGCTGGCCTCAAACTCAGAAATCCGCCGCCTCTGCCTCCCAAGTGCTGGGATTAAAGGCGTGTGCCACCACCACCCAGCGCTCCACCTTCTTTTCACAGCACCAGCTAAGGATGATCGTGCCCACAGTCGCCTGGGCCCAAATCCGTCGCAATCAAGAAAATGTTCCACCGCCGGGCGGTGGTGGCGCACGCCTTTAGTCCCAGCACTTGGGAGGCAGAGGCAGGCGGATTTCTGAGTTCGAGGCCAGCCTGGTCTACAGAGTGAGTTCCAGGACAGCCAGGACCAGAGAAAACCCTGTCTCGAAAAACCAAAAAAAAAAAAAAAAAAGAAAATGTTCCACAAATATGCCCACAGGTCAGTCTGAGGGAGGCGATTTCTCAACGGAGACTCCTTCCCAGGCATATCTAGGTTTGTGTCCAGTTAACAAAAACTAACCTTTATGTATATGCCCAAGGGTAGATCAGCAGTGAATAGGATTTTTCCTCAGGTCATGCCCATAGAACCATTGGGTGCTATTTATTTAGATAAGAATCTCTCTAAGTAGCCACGGATGTCTTGAAACTCTATGGAGACGAGGCTAGCCTCTGCCTCCCAGGTGTTAGGATTACACACGCCCTGCCCCCATTTTCTTGGCAACCATTCTGTTAGAATGAGAAGGAATCTCAAAAGAGTTTTAATTTGAATTTTCCTATTGGCTAACAATGTGGAACACAAAAATGTCTGTTCACCATTAGCAGTCCTTGTTTTGTGGGCTCTATGTTCAGATTCAAAACCTAGCTTTTTTTTTTTTTTTTTTTTCTTTTCTTTTCTCTTCTTTTCTTTTTCTTAAACAACAACAATAAAACAAGATCTCACTGGCCAGCCTGGAACTTGCAATGTAGACCAGTCTAGCCTCAACTTTCTAGAGATCTGCTTGCCTCTGCATCCTGAGTTCTGGGATTAAAGACATAAGCCATCACACCCAGCCACAGAGTACCTCCCATTTTTTGAAGCTGTGTGCTTCTGGATGTTTTGTTCTTTTATTTCATTGTGTTTTCTATCTATTAATTCTGTGCTGGGTATATAGCTGACAAATCTTTTCTTGCATTCATTCTTAGGTTGCTGTTTCAACTGACTGACCCATTGCCTTTGCTGTACAGAACATTTTTAGTTTCCTGAGGTCACCTTTGCCAATCACGGGCCTTATTTCCTGAGCCACTGGAGTCCTAGTTACAAAGTCCTTTCCTACGCCTATTTCTCACAGAGCACTCCCTGATTTGTCTGCTAGCATTGTCAGAGTTTCAGGTTTTATGTTCACGTCTTTGATCCATTTGGAGATGATTTTTTGTGCAGAGTGAGAGATAGCTATCTAGTTGCATTCTTCCACATGCTCATATCCGGCTTTCCCAGAACCTTTTGTTGATGCAGCTGTCTTTTATCTTATGTTGTTGTCGTCATCATTAACATCATTTGACATTTCTGTTAAAAATCAAGTAGCTGGATGGTGTGGACTTACAGCTGGGTCTCAGTTCTATCCATTGATCTACGCATCTGTTTCTGTGCTATCTCACTGCCGTTTTGTTTTTATGGTTCTAGAGTTTTGAAATCAGGTTTGTTAATACCTCCAGCATTGGTCTTTTTACACAGGATTAAGCTGGCTTCCTGAGGTCTTTTACACATCCATAGGATTTTCAGGATTGTTCCTTCTATTTCTGTGAAGAATGGCCTGGAATTTGGGTTGGGAATACATTGAATCTGTAGATTCCTACTGGAAGGATGGTGACTTTCACAACATTTCTTCCTCTGATGCATCTGCATGGAGGTCTTCTCCTATTTTAGCATGTTTTCAATTGCTTCCTTTAATGTTTTAAAGTTTTTATTGTAGAAGTCTTTTACTTCTTGGTTAGTCTTTTTTTTTTTTTTTTTTTTTTGGTTTTTCGAGACAGGGTTTCTCTGTGTAGCCCGGGCTGTCCTGGAACTCACTCTGTAGACCAGGCTGGCCTCGAACTCAGAAATCCGCCTGCCTCTGCCTCCCAAGTGCTGGGATTAAAGGCGTGCGCCACCACCGCCCGGCCTGGTTAGTCTTTTGCCAAGGTATTTCTGATGTGTTTATAAAAAGATAAAGAGATAAAGAGTATGTTCTGTGGGTGTGTTGAGAGGAATGGGGGAAGGGGATGTCTCAGCGGGCCCATGCTGAGACATCTCTTTTCCCTGAGGACCAGTCACACACCTATATAGCATAGAATAGAGTTTGTTTAGGCATGGGGAGGGAAGCCAGAAGGGTAGTAGAGGCAGAGAGAGAGAGAAAGAGAAAGAGAGAGAGAGAGGGAGAGAGAGAGAGAGAGAGAGAGAGGAGAGAGAGAGAGAGAGAGAGAGAGAGAAGAGGCTGGCCAGCTGGCCATGACCACGTGGAGAGAGGGGGGAAGGGAAGGGGGAGGGGAGGGAGACAGAGGGAAGCTAGAGGCAAGAGATCAAGAGAGAGAGGAGGGGGGCAAGCAGCCCCTTTTATAGTGGGCCAGGCCTACCTGGCTGTTGCCAGGTAACTCTGAAGGTAGAGTTTAGACAGAATACTAACAATTTCTTTCCTCCAAGGTATTTTATTGAGGCTCTTGAGAATGGGATTGTTTCCCTGATTTTTTTTCTCAGTATGTTTGTCATTGGCATACGGAAAGACTACTGAACTTTAGGAGTTATTTATGAACACTCCAAGTTCTTCAGCTCTGGGAATTCTCTTAGGGTCTTTTATGTATAGAATCATGTGATCTAAAGGGCAGGATACTTTGACTTCTTTTCCTATTCATATCACTTTTATTTCCTTCTCTTGTCTGATTGCTCTAGCTAAGACTTTAAGCACTATGTTTAGTAGGAGCTGGAAGAGTGGACACCCTGTTACGTTCTTTATTTTAGTGAAAATGCTTAGAGTTTTTTCTGTTAGTGTGAGGTTGGCTACGCAGTCGGTGGTATGTAGCTCTTATTATGCTGAAATACATTTCCTCCAATCTTAGCCTCTCAGGGTGTTTATCCTGAAAGACAATGGCTTTTGTCAAAGTGCCCTTCTGCATCTATTGTTATTGAGATGATTGTGTGATTTCTGTTCTTTCAAACCACGGAAGTGCCAGCAGTTGAAGTGAGCACATTGATTGGATAAGATTGTAACTTGGGGCGATATGTGGGAGGACCCCACGGAGCCTGAGGACACCAAGCTCTCAAATTCTGGTGGGTTTATTTTGCCTGAGGAAATCTCTTTATTCTTAGCAGGATGTACCCCAATCCTGCACCTCAGTGTTACACTCTCTGCCCTTGCCTGAGGGAATTAATCCTGCATTGGCTGGAACTGGCAATGATTCCTGGGAAGGAGATACCAAGCAAGACAACGCTGGTGTCTCTTAGCGTCCTCCCGCTTTTTTTGTTTGTTTTACCTGTAGATTGTTTACCAGACTCAAGGCTAAGCAGGCCCTCAGCCACACAGAAACTGTGGTCAGTGAGGAGGGACAGCACAGCTTACTGTCCTTAGAAATTTCTTTGTTTGTCTCTCCCTCCCTCCCTCCTTCCCTCCCTCCTTCCCTCTCTCCCTCCCTCCCCCATCTGTCTTCCTTCCTTCCTTCCTTTCTTCCTTTTTCTTTCTTTCTTTCTTTCTTTCTTTCTTTCTTTCTTTCTTTCTTTTCTTTCTTTCTTTCTTTCAAGATTTATTTTACTATTTTGTTTTGTTTTCAAGACAGGGTTTCATTGTGTAGCCCTGGCTGTTCTGGAATTCACTCTGTAGACCAAGCTTGCTTTGAACTCACAGAGATCCCCTGTCTGCCTTCTGAGAGCTGGGATTAAAGGCATGGGCCACCATCAGCCAGCTTATTTTATTTTCTAATTACTTGTATATGTGTGTATATATCTGCACAGGGATTTATGTACTGAGTACAAATGCTTGAAGAGGCCAAAGGAGAGTGTCAGATGTCCTTGAGCTGGACAGTACAGTGTCTGATGTGGGTGCTGGGAACCAAATGAGTTCTCTGCAAGAACAGTCTGAGCGCCGGGCGGTGGTGGCGCACGCCTTTAATCCTAGCACTTGGGAGGCAGAGGCAGGCGGATTTCTGAGTTCGAGGCCAGCCTGGTCTACAGAGTGAGTTCCAGGACAGCCCGAGCTACACAGAGAAACCCTGTCTCGAAAAAAAAAAAAAAAAAAAAAAAAAAAAAAAAAAAAAGAACAGTCTGAGCTCTTAACCAAGGAACCATCTCGCCTGTCTCTTTCTTTCTTTTTAATTTATTGCATATTTATTTTGGGGAGTGTGTGTTTGTAGATCAGAGGATAATTTATTGGGGACAGTTCTCTCCTCTCACAATTTGAGTGCCTGGGATCAAGCTCAGGTCATCAGGCTTGGAGGTAGCCACTTTTACCCACTGAGCCATCTTGCCAGACCCTTTTTCTTATTTATTTGTTTGTTTGTTGGTTTTGTTTTGTTTTGGAAACAGGGTCTGACCATTTCATTTTGTGTATCCTCCAACTCATAGAGACCCACCTGCTTCTACCTCCTGAGTGCTGGAATTAAAAGCATTTTTCAAACTAGGCTCTTTGAAAAAAAAAAAATGTAATGTGTCTGGGTATTTTGTCTGTATGGTAAGTCTGTGCAGTATGTGCATGCATGATGCCCTCCATGGACCAGAAGAGGACATTAGATTCCCTGGAACTGGAGTTACAGATGTTGTTAGCCACTTTGTAGGTGCTGGGAATCAAACTCAGGTCGTCTGCAAGAACAGCAAGTAGGACTGATTCATCATCTTTTTAGGCCTTTGATTTCTTTTCTTATTGCAGTGATAGTCTATGTAGTTCTTAGGTCTGTGGAGCTATCTTGAGGGTATAATGTATAATGAAAGAAACTTTAGCATTTGGACCTAGAAAAAAATCAAAGGACAAGAGCAGAGCTTAATGGGCCATTCTCATAGGAGTCTGGACAGGGGAAGCTCAGATTATGGGATTTCAGCAGGGAGCAGGGACTTGTATCAGGAACTAGCCTGGGGCCATTGATGTGCCAGGTTGGCCAGGAATCCGGCTTCATTCTGTGCACGTCCTGAGACCTTGACTGCAGCTCAAAGTTGAACTTAAAGATAATGATTCATTTGGTGGAGGAAGAAATTTCAGGACAACAAAACATTCTGCCTGGTCCTGAGAAAGCAGCTGCAATTGTTAAAGAGAGCAGCATCTCTGAAGAACATCCTGTGCTGCACTGAGACAACAGCCAGGGTGTCTCGAGGGCAAAAACATATCCAACAAGGGCTGCCCAGGTAAGGATCCAAATTCATTTAAAGGAAAGGCACCTACCCTGAAGGTGTTTTAAAGTTCCGGCTCTCTTTGCCTTTTCTCTCATTCAAAATAAAGCATCTCTAGCTCCAGCCATTGTACCCAACATTCAAACAAAGGGAAGGAAGAAGAAAGACAAGGAGGGATGGCACTTATGTGAGGAGGTAAAGCATCTCAAAATCACCCGAAAGTAGCAGCTTCTCTCTCCCTGGGCAGATTCATTCTTGGCTACGCATAAGACAGCACAACACCCCGTTTAATGCGATCTCCAATAACACTACAATGCTATCAGCAAGGGAAAGGCTCTGGCAAACCTGTGCACCTCTGACCTCTATACTTTCATCTCTGATCTTGTTGCTGTGTCCAAAGCAAACTAGTAAGTGTCACTCTCCAAAATGGATTCAAGTCTATTCTTTTGTTTTGAGAAGTCCTAACTCTTAGCACCTTAAAAAGTGACTGTACTTGGAGGCAAAGACTTCAAAGAGGCAACCAGGAAGGAAGGAGCCTAATACAATAGGATTACTGAGCTCATAGCAACTCGTAACAAGGACATTTGAGGAGACAAATACAGTGGAGATCAAATGAAGACACACACACACACAAACAGGGAGAGAGAGAGAGAGAGAAAGACAGAGAGACACAGAGAGAGAGAGACAGAGAGACACAGAGAGAGAGAGACAGAGAGAGAGAGAGACAGAGAGACAGAGAGAGAGAAATCATCTATGTGCCAAAGAGCAGCCTGGGAGAAGTGAGCCTGTTGATCCCTTGGGCTCAGACTTCTGGCCCCCAGCAGGGTGGGGAGTAAGTTACTGTTGTTTTAGACACTCTGTCTTTGTGCTTGTTATGTCAGGTCTAAAGAACTAGTGCACTCATCCTGCTTCAGAAAACAAGCAACATTTCATTACTAAACCTACAAATCTCTGAACAACAGATTTAACAGACTTGGTGTCCACTACTTGGAGATTCATTGTTTTAGTAAATTGGAAGGTTACACAATTCCCATTTCGACATGGAAACTGGATCAACAGAGTTATTGCTTCAAGATAAATCTAGCGCTGGAAGGAAAGTTGGTCATCAATACATATTAACCTTCATGATGGCCACATAAGTTAAAATTTCATCTCAGAAAATCTAGTCACTTCTGCCTCCTTCCCTTCCCTACTGATCTGCCTCTTTCACGGAAACAATTCTTAAGCTTTTTATAGATGTGGGCAAGACTGCACAAATCACCCAGGTCATTAGACCTGGATATTGATGCTAAGGCTAAGGGCTGAACTATAGCAACACATGCAATTACCTGCTGTTTATTGCTAAAGAGTTATAAATCTCTAAGCTATTGCACTGTTTCCATCAAGATGTCAAAGCTGTGAAGAGAAGTTGGGAAAGCCAGTTGGCTTCTATCCGTGGAAGGCAGCTAGTATTCCACCAAGAAAATTAGCTCGTTCTTATAGTTGGCAACAAAGAGAGAATGCAGACTTAACTGAGCTAGGCTGGAAGTGCGGAGGGGAAAAAGAAAACGGTTTGTTGAAGAGGCTCCTTTGTGATGAAGGGACACCGATAGGACCTACTATGTTCACTGTGCCTGACATAACGATGCCGTGAACCATGCGGCTTCATGAACAGTAATGAACTTTCCTAGGCATTCTGGAAGTCCAAAGGTTTCGGTGTCAGCAGGATTGGTATCTTGTGAGGTGGCTCTCTTCAGTTTGTAGATGGCCATCTTCTTGCAATGTGCTCACATGGTCTTTCTCTGTGTGCCTGCATTCTTGTTGTCTCTGTCTGCCTGAGTCTCTGATATCTTTGTGTGTTCAGAATACCCTTTTTGTATAAGAACTCCAGTCAGACTGCTGTAAGAAGCCATCTTAAGAAATTTATTTTAATGTACTTTCCTTGAAGTCCCAATACAGTGATATTGGGTTTGGTTAGGGCTCCCAGGGAATTTTTGAGGGAAAAAAACTCAATCCATAGGGCTGTCTAATACATTCCTCCCTCAGCTGTTGGAACGATGATTGACTGTTGGTTACTGCTTTTTTGCCAACCAGGGCTGTCTTGCTTGGGAGGTTATTCACCTTCAGTAGCTCTCAAACAATGCTGCCTGGTACAGTGATCTTGTCTCCAGATGAGCCAGACATACGGATGTTCTCCAAGCTCCTGAGTGCACTGTGGGATTGGACAAAGAACAGCTCCTAGGTAAAAAGCACGTCTTTGTTCAGCTTCTTCCTCTGCCACCTCCTGCTTCCCTCTCTTCCCTTCTCCCCTCCTTTATTGAGGTACTAGCTCAGTAAATCAGATTGTGCACACCTACATCCTATATCAGCCTAGGTGTCTTTGCCTGGCCTGGTGGTATAGGCCTGTAATCCCAGTACTTGGAAAGCTAAGATAGAAGGATCATGAATTCAAGGCCTGTCTGGAATGCAAGAGATTTCATACTCAGACTGGGCAACTTACTTAGAATGAAAACATCATTTAAAGGTTTGTTTTCTTTCTTTTTCTTGTTTTTTTTTTTTTAGTTAGCTTGTTTATTTTATGTGTATAAGTGTTTTTCTTGCATGAATATCTGTGTATCATGTGTGTGCCTGGTGTCCTTAGAAGTGTTGGATCCTTTGGAATTGGAATTATGGACATTTGTGAACCACAAAGTCAGGGCTGGAAATCAAATCTGAAGCTTCAGCAAGAACAAGCACTCATAACAGCATAGCCATCTCTCTGGCTCCCTTTAAAGATTAAAATATATGTTATTTATCTTTATTTATGAGTATGTATATACGTGCCAGTAGGTACCTATGGAGTCCAGAGGCAAATGCTCTGGAAAAAGATGTGGATACTGGGAACCAAACCTGGATTCTCTCTCTGCCTGCCTCTGCCTCCCGAGTACTGGGATTAAAGGTGGCACCATTCTCAGCTGCAACAAGCACTCTGGTTCCACAGAACCATCTCTCCAGCTCCAACAATGAAAAAAAATTAAAGGCTGGGGATTTAGCCCACCAAGAAAGCACTTATCTAATTTACGACAAGATTTAATCCCTCAGTAAAGCACTCGCTAATGGAGGTGGTTCCTCAACTGAGGTCTCTTGTCCCAGGTCCATCAAGTTGACAATGTAGATTAGCTATCACATAACCTCTTCTATGTCTCATATGTTCCTTTGCCTGCACTCTGTTCCTCCTTGTCTTTCAATATGACCCTCTCTTGGTCTCCTTTATAAATTGAAGACTACACTGGTTTTAGTCATGAGTCTCTAGAGGAGCAGAACTGATAGAATGAATATATAGGAAAAGGGAATACTGTTTGAGCAGTCCAACAATGCCCAGATTCCCTAGGAGAGGCTGAGATCTAGTAGTTGCTCAGTCTAGAAGGCTGGATGTCTCAGCAGCCCCAATCTGGTGCTGAAGACCTGGAGCTTTCCTGAGAGATACTTGTCTTCAGTGTGTGCTGAAAATGCAAAGACACTAGTCCTAATAGCAGTGAACTAATAGAGCAGCAACAGGATAGATGACCTTGCCAACAAAAGTGAAGGCAAGCAGGCAAAGACCAATGTTTCCTCCTTCCATGTTGTTTTATCTGGGCTGTCAGCAGAAGGAGCTTTCCACATTTACACTGAGTCTTCTTACTTCAAATAATCTGATGTTTCCATTGGCTTTTCTTTTAGTTAGTTCAAGATCCAGTCAAGTTGACAACCAAGACTAGCTAACACACTTTACACTTATGTCTGTTTATGTATATACAAGGATACATTGTAGCCTATATATGGAGAGAGAGAGGGAGGAATGGATGGATGGATAGATAGATAGATAGATAGATAGATAGATAGATAGATAGATAGATAAACATATGTATATATACCTGAGGGAAAATATTCAATTTCTTTCTTTCTGTTTGGTTACCTTATTTAATATAATTCCCAAGAGCACATTTTCATGATTACATTTTGTACACAAACCACAGTTTGATGACACACTCATGTGTTGATGGACATCTAGGTTTGTTCCATTTCCTCGCTATTGTAAATAGAGCAGCAATACATTTGCTTGTACACATATTTTTGTGGTAGAATATGGAGTTCTTTGGATATGTGTTCAAGAGTAGTATAGCTGGATCGTATGATAGTTCTAGTTTTAATTTTTGATCAATCTCTAAACAGATTTCTGTAATGGATATATTAATTTGCACTCCAACCAGCAACTAATAAGGTTTCCTTTTCCCCCCTCCCATTTTCTCCAACATTTGTCAAATTTCTTTTTCTCTTTTCTTCTCTTCTCTTCTTTCTTTCTTTCTTCCTTCCTTTCTTTCTTTCTCTGTCCCTTCCTTCCTTCCTTCCTTCCTTCCTTCCTTCCTTCCTCTTCCTTTCCCTCTTTCTCTCTTTCTTTTTGAGACAAGATTTCTTTTATGAGGTGTGGTAGCTATTTATCTGTGGTGTAACGATAAGATTTAGAATGTAGCAGGGAGTTATGCTAGTATGGCAAAGTAGTGGTAGGGTATTACCCTTAAGATCCATGACATCACTAGCTCCAGGAAGTGTGCCTAGATTTCTAATACTAGGTTTCATGACTTCCCTCCTGCTGACTGGCATTAAGTCTAATTAGATAGATTTTTGTACCACCAACACATGAATATCACTTCCTGCCCTCTTACAAATATCTTGCCCTGCTGGTCCTTGTAGTTTATAGGTGTTATAACTGGGTAGGATAATTAACTGATTCTATGCCTTGGCAGCTTGCAAACACCAAAACCAAGTAAATACACAACAAAAAACCTAAATTATAGACCAATATCCCTGATGAGGAAAGATGCAAAAATCATTAATAATATATTAGCATACTGACTATAGACAGATACATTACAAGAAGATCATTCACGATTTTCAAGTTGGCTTTATCTGGGAATTGCAGGATTATTTCAATATATATAAGTCAATAAACATAATAAATAACATTAACAGAACTGAAGACAAAAATCACATGAAAATCTCAATAGATTTAGAAAAAGTCTCTGGAAAAAAAATCTAGCATGCTTTCATGATAAAAGTCCTGGAAACAGTAGGACCAGAGGGAACACACTGAAACATGGCAGAGGTTATATGTGATAGATCCAGTTAACATCACCCTAAATGGAGGAAAACTTGAAGCAACCACTGAAATCAGGAATGAGAGGAGGCTGCCCAATGTCCCCACTCCTTTTAGTATAGCCCTGGAAGCATTAGCTAGAGCAAAATGTCAAGAGAAGGGAAGTGAAGACATCAAATGGTAGAAGAAGAAGTCTTTGCAGATGATAGTACACATCAGAGATACCAAAAGTCCCACCAGAAGACTTCTAGGAACAATCAGCAATTTCAGCAAAGTGGCTGAGTATAAAACCAATGCTCAAATCAATGGCCTTTCTATATATGAACAACAAACACCGAGAAAGGGATGGTGGCCACACTCCCAATTACAGCATCAGAGAAAATAAAGGATCTTGGAGAAACCCAAGAAGAAGGCCTGTGCACTCATTGTTAATGGTACAGCTGGTAGGTACAACTCACTGTGTTCAGAACTGTCGCATAAAAGATTTTGGTGGGATTAGAAGTTCCTGGCTTATCACTGGATCGTTCCTGTGACAACTGATAGGGCTGATAGGGTTATAATTGGTAAGGTGAATGGGATCCAGGAAGCTGGGTTACCTCTATTGCATAAGCAATTTTGCTTGAGATTCCCAGGGCAATGTCTGGGGAAAGTCCTAACAAACCGAGGTTGTTGCTATTCTGATATAAAATATCTGTACAGAAAAAGATTAACCTCAAGTTGGCGAATGTCACTACGAATGTTCATTTTGCTCACTTCTTCCTTCTCAGCTGGCAGAGGCTTCGACCAGACTCTAGGATGATGGCTCTGTTCCTGTCTCATGTCTCCATAATTTCCCTGTCTTTTAAAAACATTTTATTTTAGATTTAACTTCTTATTTTATATGTGTAAATAAGTTCTGTATTCATGTATGTACATGCCACCACATGCATGCCTAATGCCTAGGAAGGCCAGAAGAAGTGGGATCCCCTGGGACTGGAATTTCAGATGGTCGTAACCCACCTTATATGAGTGGCAGCAATTGAACTCAAGTCCCTGGAAGAGCAGTAAATACTCTTGAGTGCAAAATCAGCTCTCCAGCCCCATCCTCCAGGCGTCTTGCCCAGCACTTTTGGGATGCTCTTGAACAAGTGTTTATGCTGTAGCTTAGCATAGCACTGAACTCACTATGTAGCTCAGGCTGGCCTTTAGCTGGTGGCAATTGGACCACAGCCTCATGATACAGCAAGAAATGTTCTTTATTTAGATAGAATCTCAATGTGTATGTCTGGCTGGCTCAGAACTCATTATATAAATCAAGCTGGCCTTGAAATTACAGAGCTCCACCTGCCTCTGCTTTCTGAGTGCTGGGATTAAATGTGTGTGCTACCATGTCTAGAGGAATATTTTTAATGTGTAGCTCAGTAAAAATTGGTCTGTAAATTTTGTGGTTATTTGGTTTTGAGTTTTTGTTTGTTTGTTTGTTTTTGTTTGTTTGTTTTTTGAGATGAGGTTTCTCTGTTTAATAGCCTGGACTGTCTTAAACTCACCTTGGCCTTGAACTCACAGAGATCTGCCTGCCTCTGCCTCTGAAGTACTGAGATTAAAGCTGTGTGCCACC
The DNA here is from genome assembly GCA_021653895.1 of Mastomys natalensis. Taxonomy (NCBI): domain Eukaryota; kingdom Metazoa; phylum Chordata; class Mammalia; order Rodentia; family Muridae; genus Mastomys; species Mastomys natalensis. The sequence continues at coordinate 343,463 of JAJTUV010001391.1, forward strand.
ATGCCCGGCTCCTCCAAGATTTCTTATGTGAGAAAAAGAACTGGCCAGGGTGGGGTGGTGCAGTAGTGGGGTTGTGGGCTGGCAGTGGTGGTGCATCCATTTAATTCCAGCACTTGGGAATCAGAGGCAGCCTGGTCTACAGAGCGAGTTCAAGGCTGTCTTTGAACTAGGGCTACATAGAGAAGCTCTGTCTCAAAAAACAAAACAAAAACAAAAAAATGAAAAAACAATCCATTAATCACTAAGAACTTAGTGTTTGATGGACAAAAGATACTATCTCAGTGTGAGTTTGTTTTGGCTTTTGAGACAAGGTCTCACTATGTAGTCCAAGTTAAGTCTTAAATTTAAGTTTCTTCTCTGTCAACATCCCAAGTACTAGAATCATAGGCATCTTCCACATGTAAAAATATTTCACATGGGGCCAGATGTGGTGGTGCATGGCTTTAATCCCAGCATTCCTGAGACAGAGGCAGGTGGATCTTTATGAGTTTGAGGCCAGCCTGGTCTACAGAGTGAGTTCTAGGACAGCCAGGATTTACAGACTGTCTTGGAAAACCAAATATTTTCCTAATCTGTAATTTTCCACTTTCCTTGGCTGTGGAAGAGTTTTCAGTCAATGTATGTGAATAGACAATAACAAATCTTTTTTGGTTTTGTTATTTTTGGTCTTTTGGATTGCTCTATTATATAGGCCACGCTGGCCTCAGACTCCCATAGCTCTCCCTGCCTCTGGCTCCCAGTGCTGGCATTAAAGCTATGAGATACTACACCCAGCAACAATGAATCTTATTGTGATTTTTCCCCAGTTAAAATATGTAAAGATATCTCAATATTTTCATCTAGATTTTTGTTTTTGTTGGTTTTATTTTATTTATTTATTTATTTATTTATTTATTTATTTATTTATTTGGTTTTTCGAGACAGGGTTTCTCTGTGTAGCCCTGGCCTCGAACTCAGAAATCCGCCTGCCTCTGCCTCCCAAGTGCTGGGATTAAAGGCGTGCGCCACCACCGCCCGGCAGGTTTGTTGTTTTTATTTTGAGGCATGGTCACACCCTGTATTCCTGGCTGGCCTCGAACTCACAGAGATCCCCCCTGCCTCTGCTTGCTGGCACTTGTGGATGCATTTTCACTTCCTGGAATGCTTACTGTCCCAGTCCTATTTACCATGAACCCATTCCTTCTCATACACAAGTGCCTCCACCCAGAGACCGATCATGAGTTTGAGGAAGGCAGAGCATTGCTATGAAACAGTCAAATACGAGGTTGAAGCAGGGGAGGTTCTTAAAGCCAAAGTAAGGAGCAAATGTTTGGTTTTTGACACAGTGCCTCCGTCATGCTGGGCACGCAGCCTACAGCTAACTATAATCCCTATGCTTGAATTCTTGAGACAGTCTCACTCTACCCCTACTGTCTTAAACTCTCAAGGAGGAAGGAAGTTAGGTCATTGGGAACATGTTCTTGAAAGATATTGAGCCCTGGTCTCTTTCTCTTTTATTTTCTGCTTTCATGTAATGGGTGACTTTGCCCCAGCGACTTCCTTATATCTGCGCCCACACTCTGTGACATCCTGTCTTGTCAGAGGTCCAGAAAAAGCAAGACCTCAGAAACTGTGAACCAAGACTGCAGTTCCCATTTCTCTTCACATTTTAAATGGTGGCAATTAAACCTCTAGGGCCTCAGGCATGCCAGTCCACTGTTCTACTGCTGAAGCACAACTCCATTCTGTCTGTTCACTTTCTTAGCTGTGTCTCCAGTGGACACCTACTATCATAATGCCACAAGGTATAAAATGTGTATGCAAAGGCCCATGTGAAGAACCAAAGCCAAGCAAGAGCCACAAGGGCACGAATGCAAGTGAGCCCTCTTATTGGCACGTGATGGCAGCCTTCTCAACAACTTGCGTTCCGCTTCCTGGGAGCCTAGGCACCCCTGCCATCCCGTAAGCCTCACTTTCAGAAAGTGGAGTAAATGTTTGCAGTAGCTTACGTTGGGATTACTTCTTACACAGCATTAACTGATAGACCCAGCAGTTCTGGTCTTTCTGTGGCGACCATAAGGCCTGCAAACTGTGGCAAGCTTGTTTGTTGCTTCTTTTCCTGTTCTTCACTTGTCTTCCTTTTCACTAACTACTCCTTATCAGGAATAAAAGTACTGCAAGAAGGTAAGCCTGTCTCTTCAAAAAAATAGGCTAACATTTTTTTCAGTTTCACTGTGCAAGCCTGACAACCTAGTGCCTAGTTCTCCCGTGGAAGGAGAGCACAGACTCGTGAGAGGTGACCTCTGATCTCCATGTGTGCACATGGCAAGCACATACCTGCATCCTATACACAATAATAAATTAATTTTAAACAGTCTACTTGAGAATAATGAAAAGCATATAAAGGCCACTTTATTTCGTGCATGTGAGGTATGGCAAATGCTCTCTGGGCCTTGTCACCTCAGACCTTTCTGGTGCCAAGCATCTATTAAAAGGCTGACATTGGTGATGGTGTATACCTTTAGTCCTAGCACTTTGGAGGCAGAGATAGGAAGATCTTGTGAGTTCTAGGCCATCCTAGTATACATAATGAGCTTCACGATAGCTAGGGCTACTTAGAACCTGTCTCAAATAAAACAAAACAAAACAATGACAACAAAAATTGCTGCCATAATCTTCTATGGGCCTGTGGTTTTCCCTACTCTCTTCAAACTTCAACCTATAGACTTGCCCAGTGGCAAAGGCTGAATGTGTTGAGCCTCAAGATCCATTCTAATTCACCTTGTCTCTTGGGAATTAGAATTGTCTAACCCTCAGCTCCCACCCCAGCCAGGTAGGATAACTGACAGGCATGTAATTTGCAGTGTCTCAGAAATCCTGCAGGGGCTGAAACCCACTCCTCTGGGCAGCATCTCTTTCCTGTCTCACTTCCTCATCCCCCAAGATGGGTGCTTCACTTGGCAAACATACCCATTTTACCTGTTTGTACTTGAGCCTCATCTTAGTTAGGGTTGGCTTCTAGGGGACCACATGGAGACTAGATGCATCCACAAAAGGCTGGTAGAATACATTCTACCAGCTCTGAAGTTCTACCAGTTCTGAAGCTCTTCTTTGAGTCTACTGAGATGCTCAGTTCTTGCCTCTTTACTCTGAAGCTGTGAAAGTCACATTACTGCTTCATGACAGGAAAACAGCATCCTCGTCATCCTGGAATAAATAGTACCGGGTGGTCCTTCTGTCTGTCATGCCTCAAAGCAGTCTGCCCCACTGCCACAAATTATGTATTCCTGTTTCCCACACTGGGGGAAATCACAGGGTCAGCACATCCGGAGTACAATAGATCATGGCATCCTGACCATGTCTTTCATGCCCCGCCCCCTGGAAAGAATAGTTAATGCTGTTCCCTAATTGTCAAATTATGGAAAGTTTACGAGTGAAGCAGAGCCACCACTTTCTTTCCATCGTCCTTTCTAGTTTGGTGACAGATCTGCTGGAAGTGACTAGGTCTTGTTTCTTAGTGGTGGCACGGCAGAAGGTACTTGTTCCTCTGTGGTTACAAAAGTTGCTCATGCGCACTTGGTTCAGTGAAGTGTTTAGTGGCTAGAATTTTTAATTTAGATTCAGTGTCAGAATCAAACAAGTATTTTGTTTGTTTGTTTGTTTCCTCTTGAACAACTTTTAGTAGTTGGTATTTTTCAGTATCTTTTCCAGTTAAGTTTTCCAATGGTTAGTCTGATGTACATAGTTCAGGAAGGGAATGAAGAAAATTGATGAACTACAGCCTCAAAAGGACATGGGAGAGAGGTCTTTTGTTTGTTTGTTTTTCGAGACAGGGTTTCTCAGTGTAGCCCTGGCTGTCCTGGAACTCACTCTGTAGACCAGGCTGGCCTCAAACTCAGAAATCCACCTGCCTCTGCCTCCCAAGAGCTGGGATTAAAGGCATGAGCCACCACTGCCCAGCTAGGCCATTTGTTTCTTAAATACCCTGTCCCATCCCTCAAACACTTAGTGTAACCCTAAGAATCTAACTAAAGGCTGAGGGGCTCAGTGGTACGACACTTGCCCAGCATGTGAGGCCAAGCTGGATCCCTTGTGCCACTTGGGGAAGTAGGAGCAACTTTTATCAAATAATAGGCACATTCTGAGTGAACAAGAGAGCAGAAAAAAACAGGAAAAACAAAGGTAGTTCTAGTTGACGGTGATCCCAGCACAGAGAAGACATTCCCTTCCTGAGTCAGGCAAGGAGACAAGGCAGGAGACTGACTTAACAGTGATGGAGACCCTGACACCAACCTTGAAGGATCTACAACTGTATCCCAGAGTCACTGGTCTTCAGCTCTTTGGTAAATGCTTCATCTTCAGGAACTGCCCTGGAAAAAGTTGGAAAATCAAAGCTGGCTTCCAGTAGTGATCCCCAGCGTCAGTGATAGAGAGGGAGAGACACAAACTGGCTTTTCTTTTAAGTTTAATTCATTTATTTGAGACACAGTCACACCATGTAGCTGACCTAGAACTCACTATGTAGACCAGGCTGACCTTGAACTAACAGAGATCTGCCTGCCTCTGCCTCCCAAAATGATGGGATTAAAGGTGTGTGCCACCACATCTAGCCCTTGGTCTTTTCTTGTCTTGTCTTATCTTGGCCTACACCCCCCCTTTCTCAATCTCTTTCTCTCTGAGACAGGGCTCTCTCTCTCTGTGTAGCCCTGGCTGTCCTGGAACTTGCTCTGTATACCAGACTGGTCTCGAACTCTGATCCACCTGCCTCTTCCTCCTGAGTGCTGGGATTAAATGTGTGTACCACCACCACCTGGCTCCTTGTTTTTCTTTAAAAAAAAAAAAAAAGAAGAAGAATTACATTTACCTATCTAATGTGTGTGGGGTGTGTGTGTGTGTGTGTGTGTTGGGGATGTGCTTATACAATAGCTTCTATGGAAATCACAGGACAAATTTCAGAAGTTATTTTTCTCTGACACTGGGAGCTACTACAAGCATGTGGAGGTCAGAGGAAAACTTGTGAGAGTGGGTCTCTCCTTCTAATGTGTTCTTCATAGGGTCCTCTGGCTTGGCAGGAAGAGCCTTTACCCTCTGAGCCATCTCCCCTGCCCCCGATTGCTGTTCTTACACCCTCTATATACCATTTTAAAGACAGTTTGAGTACTCACTTCAGCACACACCTCCTAACATTCAAGTAATACAAAGAAACTTAACATGCCCTGCCCCACGGACACACAGCCGAGGGTTGTGTGGGTAAGGTGCTGACCTTGTAAGCAAGAGGATCAGAGTTCAATCCCCAGAATCCATGTAAAGAACTGCATGTGATGGCTTTCGCCTGTGATCCCAGTCTGCAGGGGTAGAGAAAGGATCTTTGAAGTTCACTCATCAGCCAGCTTAATTGGAAACCTCCACGTCCTAGACCCATGCACGCTCGCCACACTTTGAAGTCAGGAGATGTTAGGATGAGGTGATGCTGGGCTGGGTAAGGGGAGCAGAGACTGAATATGCCTTTGGATTAAAAAATGCAGAGGATTCAATGCTGTGGTATGTGGCTTTAATCTTAACACTTGGGAAACAGAAGCAGGTGGATCACTGTGAGTTCAAGAGCAATCTTGTCTCCTGTTCTACATAGCAAATTCCAGGCCAGACAAGTCTGCATAGTGAGAAACTGTCTTTAAAAAGGGGGGAAAAAAAACAAAACCAAATAACCCCCAAAACACACCACCACCACCACCACCAACAACAACAACAACAACAAAAGAGGTTTGGGAAATCCAGGGGTTTGCTGCAGTTTGACCTTGAAAGAGTGACTCCCAGACTCTTGGACTGTGGGAAAGAGTCTCTGATTCTTAGCTAAGTAGTTTTGAATTCCTGTGGGTTAGCCTCAGGGATGTAACCATCAGAGAGGACGGGAATGTCAAAGTTTTATTTTCAAGGTCTCTTCCTCAGCTTGGCTTAGTGTTTGTATTATATCTGATTCATACACTGTGCATAGGGATGGGAGTCATGATACTGGGTAGGAAGCCAAAATACCCTGCAATCCTGCTAAACCCAGTGCCACATGCCTGGTGGTCCCAGTACTCAGTGCACTTGGGAAGTAATTCCCATAGTTCTAGGCCAACCTGGGTTACATCCATGTCAAAGTCATATAAAACAAAGCAAAACCAAGAAATAGTGAAAAGTTGCTGCCCTGGTCATTCACCGATAATGGTGGTGTTTTACACTGTGGAACACAACCCGTGCAGAAAGGACTAGGGAGCAGGGAGACTGATCCTCAATCCCAGACTGTGTTCCTCAGAGCACCAACATCAATATCACCTGAAGCTTAGAGGAAGGAAGTATCCCTAACTAGCCTCAGTTCAACCAAATCAGAACCAAACTTAGAAATACTTCAAACCTTGTATCAGAGGGCCCAAACCAAAGCTTTCAAATCCAGTCGCCAGCTGAGGCAGAAAGGTACAGAAATGAGCAAGGAGCCTGTGTATAGAGCCTGGGGAATGGCAGAAGGATGCCCCTCAGCTGCCTGGGCTCAGTGCACTTCATCTCAGTCAGAGGCCATGCCAGCTAGGATTTTGGATTCTTTTCAAAAGGAGCAGGAAATATAGATTGCCGTGTGGTCCCTTCAGACTTCTAAATGTTGGCAACCAATGTTAAAACTTGTGTTTCATGTTGAGAAATTATGAACAGAGAAACACAAAGGCCTAAATATAAGACACTTATAGGCCATGAAGGGATTCAGTGGGCAAAGACACCTGCCACCAAGACAGACCTCATTTGAGTTTGCTCCCTGGAAGGGAGAGAACTGAGTCCTGCAAGTTTTTCCAAGATATCCACACATGCAGTGTGACACGAGTGCACCCATCTCCCTCCACAAAAATAAGTAAATAAATAAAATGAAATTTAAAAAATTAAAGATACAAGGGAACAGAGGAAAATCTTTATGGTACTGGATTTGTCAACCAAGACTGATAGTTTTTTTTTGTTTTTGTTTTTGGTTTTGGTTTTTTCGAGACAGGGTTTCTCTGTGTAGCCCGGGCTGTCCTGGAACTCTCTCTGTAGACCAGGCTGGCCTCGAACTCAGAAATCTGCCTGCCTCTGCCTCCCAAGTGCTGGGATTAAAGGCGTGCGCCACCACCGCCCGGCAAGACTGATAGTTTATACTCATAGTCCCAGTAGTCAGGAGGCTGAGAGAGTAGGATTCCTGCATCTATGAAGCCATCCTAGGCTTCATAGAGAATTCTGTCCTAGTCTGGGCTGCAGTATGAGACCTTACCAAAATAAAATAAAAATAAAATAAAATAAAATAAAATAAAAGTAGACAAGTTGGATTTCATCAAAATTTCAAATTTTATGTATCAAAGGACACTGACAAGAAGATGAAAAGTCAGCTCCCAGGATGGGAGATAATACTTGCAAAGTGTGTGTTTGAGAAGGGTTAAGACTGAGTACAGAAAGAATGGACCAAACCCACAATAATGATATGCAAGGCACAGCATCTTCTTTGTGATTCTGGTCAAGAGTGTGTTAGCCAAGCCAGGTGTGATAGTGCACACCTTAATCCCAGCATTCCAGGGCCAGACAGGCTGATCTCTGTGAGTTCAAGGCTAGCCTCACCTATATAGTGATATCTTGTCTCATAAAAACAAAACAAAACAGAGCGATGAGTTACCTAAATCCAACCATAAGAAGACACCAACAAACACAGAGGGACTGAAGGATGCTCTGCTAAACCAGAGACCTGGACTCTTCTCAGGCATAGGCATCTCCAAAGGCAAAGGAAGGGCAAGAAACAGTCTCAGGTGAAAAGATTAAGAGGCCTGACATGTCCAAGGACCACATCCACCCTGAATAGATTCAGATTCAAAAGAAAAAGTCTATTATTCTCTAGTACTTCCTGCTGCAGGGAGAGGGAACATGAGTAGTACAGACCCAAAAGACAGAGCCTAACCCTAAATTTTCCTTCTGAAGGTATTGTGGTCAGACCCCAGAAGACATCCCAGGAGCCACGAAACACAGCAAACCAAGTGGACTGCAAGGGAGGGACAGATCCCCAACTGTCCAGGCTCTTGGCTGGCACCTGGCAGCAGGCCTCATCCAGAGGGCCTGGAAATGGAGTGATCCTTATAGATGAAACCTAGAGCTGGAGCTCGAGTGTGCGCGTGCGCGCACCTGTCTGTGTGTGTGTGTGTGTGTGTGTGTGTGTGTGTGTGGTGTAGTAGTAGTAGTAGTTGTAGTACACTAGACTCCAGGAAGCATGTGGGTGATGCAGACTCTGGTGATGAGACCCTTCATCTCTCTTGAGCACACTGGGCTGTACTGGAACCTAGAGCCTTGGAGCTGGTGAGTATAGGCCTACCTCCTGACAAACTACTCCCCACTGGACTCTATCTGCCCACCTCTTTTGGGGTGTTTTCTGTACCTTCCCCTCTGTTCTTAGGGGCCCAGTTTGAATGTAACATTCCATTACTTCAACTTGAGTTTAATCACTCATACTCCACCACCATCTTTAGAGCCCTGAGTCTGTTTTCCCCCTAAATCCTGCTATTTCTGGAGGTTCAAATAAAGATAGGGTTGGACATGGAGAAACATAGCCTGTTTGCACTGGCCAGCAAGGGAAGGAAGCCATCTTGGCAAATCGAAGGGGTGTTTGTTATACTGGATAAGGAAGAACAGAATCTGGGAAGAGGAAAGCAAGGTGACCCTATTGCTCGCCTAAGGTGAGCTGCAACCCCTTTGCAGGCCGAACGGCCCTTTTACAGGGATGGCTTAAGACCATTGGGAAACACAGATATTCACATTTTCATTCATAACTAGCAAAATTAGAGTTATGAAGTATCAATGAAAATAATTCCATGGTTGGGGCTCACCACACATGAGGAACTACCGATATGGAAGGGCTGAAGCACTGGGAAGGTTGAGAACTTAAAGCAATCTGCAAGGAATGTTGTCGGGACAACTGGAAGAAGTTGAGTAACGACAAATGTACTGAGCAGCCTGAACTTACCAGCGTTCATCCAGGGTAGGACACTGTTGAGAATATGCAAGAGAATGTCTTCATTCTTGGGAGATTCATAGCAAAGTGTTTAGAGGTGAAATGTCAAAATATGTATGATAATTCCAAATGGTTCAGGAAAAAAAGAAAGCGATCCAAGAGTCCTGGTGAAATATTTAAATAAAGATATATTCTGTCTTCCTTGTGAAACTGACGTTGAGCATACGTTCCACACTACAAAAATGAACAGAACCAAAAGGGTTCTCTCTGCCTTGAGGACATTATCCTAACGAAACAAGCCAGGCACAGGAAGGCAAACTCTGGCAGTTCTGCGAAGGACTGGAAAGAGAATGCTTTGCGCGCTGGCTGGGGTAAGATAGACTGTTAGTGGGAAGTTTCCATTTTGCAAAATGGAGGTTTTAGCCATCCGCTACATAGCAGTGTGAACGCTACTGTACACTCAAAAAGTATACCACAAAAGAAGGGAAAAGAGATAAAGGAGGTGGGGAGGAAGAGGAAAGGATGTACGGAGGGGAGCTCAGGGTCGGGATGCTTTCCAGGTAAATCACACTGTGGACCAGACCTGTAGCCTGTGTCACATTAAGGTGTGTGAGGGGAAAGCTGTCTTGGCAGCCAGACTTGGAATCAAGTGCTGAGCTTGCTTCCTCCGCTAAGCCGGCGGCCTTCTTCGGGCTTTCCCCTGCCCCACCCCCAAGTGCTTCAGCTTTCAATCAGCGCTTCAGCGGAGAGCAATGCTATTCGACTTTCAGCCTCTGCAGTAGAGGAGGATGTGCTGGAAAGCCAGTTCAGTTTGGACCGTGAGTTTCCCCAGCACTCTCCCACACAGGTATATTGCCACGGCAAGGATAAATCCTGAATAGTCTGCCGCTTTGTTCACGGAACCCTCCTGACTCTGATGAACTGGAACCCTTGAACCTGTGAACAGAAATCAATCTTCTTTAAGCGGCATGATCATGTGCATGTCCAATCCAATCTCACGTACACACTTACTCTCACGCTTTCTATATATACCCACATTCACATACTGGCACAATTGTATATACACTCGCACTGTCGTAAACACACATACATTCTCTCTCACACACACTTAAGTACAACATATTTTCATATGCTCACACATACAAAAGTGTATCCTTTCTTCTTCTTTTTTCTTTTTTCTTTTGGTTTTTCGAGACAGGGTTTCTCTGTATAGCCCTGGCTGTCCACAAAAGTGTATCTTTTTAGGGGCTATTTAGAGGCTGGTGGTGTAGCTCAGTGGTAGAGAACTCAAATCTCCAGCAGCCTTTTATGAATGCTGGGCTCGGGTGCACCTGCCATTAGTCGTGTGTGTGTGTGTGTGTGTGTGTGTGTGTGTGTGTGTGTGTGTGACGAGATCTCACTGCTAGCCTGGAACTCACAAAGATCTGGCTGCCTCCACACTTCCAGAGGACTGGAATTAAAGATAGGCACCATCACTCCATATTTAGCTTTTTCTTTTTACTTAGCTGTTGTAAATAGCGACATTTTTAATTTTCTTTATCATCTAGTAAAATGCCTGCACACTGCATAGCTTGTAAATGTGCCCACGTTTACTTAACCAGGCCTTTATTTGTTTGTTTGTTTGTTTATTTATTTATTTATTTATTTATTTATTTATTAGCAGGATGATGGGGGTAGGTGGGGAAAGGTCGGGGTGCATCGAAACAGGGTTTTACAATCTAGCTTTGGTTGGCCTGGAGCTCTCCACACCCCACCTCCTACCCATTGGCACAAGGTTTCTCTGTGTGACTCTGGCTGTCCTAGAACTTGCTCTGTAGACTAGGCTGGCCTCAAACTCAGAGATCTGACTGCCTCTGCCTCCCCAGTGCCTGAATTAAAGGTTCGTGGCACCAGGCCCAACTTTGGTCCTTATATTTTACAATCAGTCTTTGTCATGACAAAAACTAAGAATTAGCAAAAGCATAGGTTCTTAGTGACCTATGTAATTTAAAAATCTGTATTTAAATTTTTCTACTGTGAATTTGTTTGTCATATGTTAAATAAGCTGCTAGGCTGAGCGGTTACTGAAATTTTCTGCTTTAATAAAAGAAGTAGACCCTGGTATGGTGGCACTTACCTTTAGTCCCAGTCCTAGGAGGGCAGAGGCTGGTGAGTGTCTATGAGTTTGAGGTTAGCCTGTTCTAGGTAAAGAGCTCTAGGATATCCAGGGCTACATAATAACTTGTCTCAAAATACATTAAAAAATGAGTAGAGAGCTCAGTATGTGACTTGGTGCTAGAGCACCTGCCTTATACTCACAGGTTAGTCCTTAGTTAAGGAGAGGTGGCAGAATGAGAACAAAGGAGGCAGTTGGCAGCTAGGGGACTATGCTTTGAAATGTCAGACAGCCCTGTCTGAGACTCCACAGGCTGGAAAAACATCAGTGAGGTACCTTAGCAGGTGGAGCCAGAACACTGGGCAAGGACTCAATTCGTTTCGACAGCAGACTCTCCAGCGGCTGGCGGCGTTGTCTGGCTCAGAGTTCCACTCTCCATATGCTGGATTCAGATTCTGGAATAAACCCATTATTAAAAGAAAATCAAGCTTCAGGCAAATGAAGATATTTACAGAGCCCATCTGGACAGACAGTCCTAGGCTAAATTCCTAAACAGACTTTTCCCTACCCAAGAGGAGCCACATCTTATAGTTAAGAATATTTTATTGAAATCTCATCATGGTCTGGCATAATGGTGCAGGTCTATAATTCTAATACTTGGGAGGTAGAAACAGGAGAGCCAGCATGGCCTACATGGGTCATTTTGGGGTTCCAGACCAGTTATGGTTACAGAGTCTCAAAACAACTCTCCTCAAATAAAACAAAACCAAAAGTATTTATCACAGGGCCAGCTGTGTTGACTCATGGCTAAAATGCCAGCACCAGAAGACTGAGTCAGAAGACCAAGACTTCAAGACTGAGCCAGGGATGGTGGCATACACCTTTAATCCCAGCCCCAGGAGTCAGAAGCAAGCTGATCTGATGAATTCCAGGCTGGCCAGGTCTATATCGTAAGTTCCAGAAATTCTGTCTCAATAATTCATAAATAAATAGATAAACAAATTAGAACTCAAGGCTAGCCAGGCATTCTGGTGTATGCCTTTAACCTTGGCACTCAGGAGACAGAGACTGATGAGGTCTGCATGGTCTACGTAGCAAAGTCAAGGCAATGCTGGGTTTCAAAGCAAGATACTATCTTAAAAAAAAAAAAAATCAAACTGAATTTTTGAATTTCCATGACAGCCAGGCTACACAGAGAAACCCTATCTTGAAAAGCCAATAGATAGATAGATAGATAGAAGATAGATAGATAGATAGATAGATAGGCAGGCATTGAACAAATACAAACCATCACAGGGCTGTGCATGTAGCTCACCAATAGAGTACTTGCCTTGTACAACCAAAACAGAGCAAAGGCAAAAGCAGCAAACTCATCGTGTATAAGAACATAGGGTTGTCAGGCTTAGAAAATAAAGTATGGGAAACTCAAGTTTTAATTTGAGCTGGATGGTGGCAGCACATGCCTTTAATCCAAGTACTTAGGAGAGTGACAACCTGGTCTATAGAGTGAGTTAGTTCCATGACAGCCAGGGCTACACAGAGAAACCCTATCTTGAAAAGCCAATAGATAGATAGATAGATAGATAGATAGATAGATAGATAGATAGATAGGCAGGCATGCATTAAAAAAAAATAAAATGTCAGTTTTAATTTGGGATAAGCTATATGTATAAACAGACACAGCAGCCCTAGCCAGGGATGTGTTTTTCTTCCAATCTTCTTGCTTTTTAATAACATTAATTTGGCTGCTCTTGGACCACACGTAAACAAGACACAATCTCTTTACAGAAGATTTGTACAAGAAAATCTGTTGCATGTAATACTCTTGAACTAGGAGCAACTGAATATCCATTGATATCAGATGGATAAATAAATGGTGGTCTTTGTGTAATAGGACTCTGTGCAGCTGTGCTGTGCAAGTTAAGGAACCTAGACCACTTATAACTGACAAACCAGACCAGCTCCATCTTGGGTTCAGGTTCCATCTTAGAGAACTTGACCTAACTAAGGTTGAACTTGAGTTAACCAACAAATCTGCACCTAGCACTAGTTTCTAGATCACTCCCTAACAACTACCAATCAAGAGGAATGTTGAAATTGCAGTTATACCTAAAGATATTTACTTATAATAGTTTATGGTTTGGCTCCCAGCTCCAGCCAATCATTTTAAAGGGCAACAAATTCCATAATAGCCCCCCCCCCCAATAGAACATGTGCTAAGCTGGAAACCCCCTTGTTTGTTTGCTTGCTTGAAACTGGGCTCAGGGCTTCACTCTCCCGTCCCACTGCATCAGTGATGATGGTGTAGCCCAAATTCGAGCTTGAATAAAAACCCTAGTGAGATTGCACCAGAATAGGCATCTTGGTGGTCTTTTGGGGTTCGTGAAGCAGGCTCAGCAGTAACAATGGGGATAAACTCAAACAACATGCTGGTGGAAGCCGACAGACACAGAAGAGCAAATCCACATGACTCTGTCTAGATCCAGTACAAGGAGTGGACAGATCTAACAGTGACAGACCAGTGAGTCCTTGAGAGACGGGGCTGGGAGAGTATCTGGGAGAATTCTGGGGACTCGGAGTATTGCATAACCTCATCTGGGTGGCATTTCAGAGATATATATTAAGAAAAACTTCGGACAATCTATTATTCAGTGAACTTTACGTATGTTGTACCTAGGCTTAAATTTTTTTAAGATTAAAAAAAAAAAGCCTTTTTTATTAGCTAGGCAGTGGTGGTGCACACCATGAATCCCAGCACTTGGGAGGCAGAGGCAGGCAGATCTGTGAGTCTGAGGCCAGTCTACAAAGCAAGTTCCAGGGTAGCCAGGACTACACAGAGAAAATCTGTTTCAGAAAACTAAAAAAAAAAAAAACCTAAAAAACCAAAACCAAACAAAAATAAACAAATAAACAAATAAAAAACCCAAACCAAAACAAATCTAACAACAAAAACTGAAAAAACCCAAAAAACTAAAGTTCTTTTTATTTATGTGTATGTGTTCATTTCTAAGTGTATACCAAATGAGTTTAGGTTCTCATAGAAACCAGAAGAGGGTATCAAATCCCCTGGAGTTATAGGTGGTCGTGAAGTGCCCTATGTGGGTGCTGGGCACTGAACTTGGGTCTTCTGGAAGAGCCATCTCTCCAGCTCCTATGCCTAAACCTTAAAAAAGGAGAGAAGATTATCTAACTTATTTCAGACTATACTAGGTATTGAACTCATGCCAGGTAATGAATCAATCTTTGCATTTGAATACTCTTTACTACCTCTGTGCTGATCACTAGCTTTTATAGTGTGTATTTGTGACAGTGTCCCTGTCAATCATGGTAACAGAGATCTGTGGCATTCCTTGTCTTCCTAGGGCCTTTCCTGTCTTCCCTCTATACCCTTCTCCTAGATGACCCCATCGAATCCTAGGGTGAAATCACACCTCACTGATGACTCAGCCTAGTCCCCCCATCCTCATGTCCACACAAATGACTTCCCTGAAGAAACCCAGTCGTTGCCCTGATGGATCTTTAAGAATTTCACAGATGGAAGCCTCCAAGATTGTTCCACATCCCACCTTCTCCTATCCCCCTTGTCCATGCTCCAAGCCTCAAAGCTACCCATGAGCCCTCCCTTCTCTTCAGTAGTCTAGGAACTTCAGAGAAGTTTGCATCTGTCTCCTCTCTGCTCCGTCACTGCTCTTCGTCCAGGCCCAGTACCATATTCCACAACAGACAGAGCAATTCTTAAAATCTAATATGATCCTGTTTATTTCTTTATTTTTTAGATTTATTTGCTTTTATGTGTATGAGTGTTTTGCCTACATGTATGTGTGTGCACCATATGTGTGCCTGGTGCTCTCAGAGGCCAGAAGAGCATGTGAAATCCTCTGGAACTGGAGTTACTGAGAATCAAACCCTGGTCTTTTAGAAGAGCAGGAAGTGCTCTTAACTGCTGAGCCATCCCTCCAGCCCCATGTTTGTTTCTCACATCATATTTCTTATAAGGAGCCAGCCAAACAGGGTACCCAGTGCTTTCTCTATTCTCAGTGAGGGCTCAGTAGGGCAGGTGAATATCAAGTGTCATGAAACCAGTGCCTGCCAGGCAGTATATAGCCAAGGAAGAGTGAGGTCTAGCAATCTCAGTGGTAGAGTGCTTAAAATGTAGACGGTCTCAGGTCCCACTACTATAAAAATGAATACATCTTTTTATCCTACATACAAATTTCTACTTCCTAGGGCACACATTCTGATAGCTTCACCTCCTTCAGTCTGACTGTCTGTCCTAGGCCTCATTCTTAGAGGTGGACTATACTACTTTACACAGATGTAGCTAAGTGGAATTTTTTCTAAGTTTGGATGTTATGTTTAATAATTTTTGCAGTATATGTGCAAAAGAATGCATGTAACTGTGGCATAATGAAATCTCACAGTGTCTAACTCACAGATCATCACATGGCAAACTTCTCAGATGATCTCTGCTTCTGCTTAGTCACTGTCAACCACAGAATGACAACATCTGGAATTTTATACTGCTGATAGAATTTTCTTCTACCCTTCTCAAGGCTGTGGGTTAAAAGGGGTCTAAGTTCAAATAATTACCTTTATCAAATAAAGGTAAGTTTCTCAACCCACATCTGGTTATCAGGTTTTGATTTAATGATTCATTGTATATATTCAATGTACATGATACTATATTACATTAGAAATTACTATATGTTGTACATTCCTTCAATAACTCCTACCTGTTTCTACCCCTCCCTTTTCCCCTCAGGCAAGTCCCTCTTGATAGTTTTTATAAAATTTTTCTTTACTCCAGCAATGGAGACATTCCATGTTTTCCATCTAGCCTGTCTCCTTCTGGGCTTTTGTGTGGCTAATTTTACATATCAACTTGGCTGGGACAAGAAATGGACAGATAGTATTAAAACCCTATTTCTGGTTGCGGCTAAGTCTGTGAAGTTGTTTGCAGAAGAGATTAGCGTTTGAATCAGTAGACACAGGAAAGAAACTGACCTCTGTCAAGTGGGCAGCCATCATCAAGTCTGTGGAACATACAGATAGAATGAGAAAGCAGAGCTCTTTGCTTCCCCTGGAGCTGGGAGCTCTCAGACATTAGAGTCTCTAGGCCCACAGGCTCCAGCTGAGTCACGCCACCAGCTTTTCTGATTCTGCAGCTTGTATGGGACATTCTGGTGTCATAATGGAGTAAATTCACATAACAAATTCCCTCTTAGATGTCTGTACCTCTCTGTGTCCTAATGATCTGTTTCTTTGGAGATCTTGTCCACCTTGCTTTCCAGGTCTCTAGGAGCCAAGGAGGCTCACCCCTGCCCTTCATAGCTTACCTTCATGGTTTGGTCAGTTTCCAGCTCAAGTGCTGGTGCATGGGAGTACTGACTGTGTGGTGGGCTCTGTTTGAAGAATGGGCATACAGAACTGCATAAATCAAGATATCTGCCCTGGGAGGTTGACATCTTCTGGGAGAGAGACAGAGAAAACCACATATCACTCAGTAGGATTTCATTCTAGATGGTAGAAGTGTAGAAAGAGTTCACTTACATCAGCCCAGGGACTTGAAAATTTTCCAGGAGAAGGCTAAAGTGAGATGTAATGAAAGAGAATGCTCCAGAGGAATGAGGCTGCCATCAAGATGACTTAGGGCGAAAGTGTCCTCTGACCTGTGTAAGTAAGCCCATCATGTGTGCTTCCCGCACAGAAAAATTTCAAAACCCCACACTTGTCTGTCTGTCTATCTATCTATCTATCTATCTATCTATCTATCTATCTATCTATCTAACATCTATGTGAAACAAAGTCTTCTATGTAACCCCGTTTGTCCCAGATCTCACTATATGGACCAGGCTGGTCTCAAACTCACAGAGATCTACCTTCCTCTGCTTTCTGAGTGCTGAGTTTAAAACAGTGCACCACCGTGTTTGGTTAAAAAGGGTTTTGAAGACAGGACCCAGATGTATTTCCTTTGCTCCCAACACTGGTGTTAGACAAGGGCCAGACGAATACGAGACTGGGGAAGAAATCTGTAGAAAAAGTAGTAAAGTAGGCGAAGCCGCAGGAAACGCAGCTGCAAAGCCAAATGAGGACGAGCTTCCTGACAGGACGCAGCAAATGCCTCCAGAAAGTTCCAGTAAAGATCCCCAGATTGTGTAATTTGGAGAACGTGGCTAATTTGCTTGGGCAGTTTCAGAGGAGAACCAGGGACAGGAGCCAGATTGCCAGTGGGTAATGAGAGGAGGGAAGTGGACAAGATGGTGCTTTCTAGAAGCTGGGGTAAGGAACTGAGAGCCGTTTTATAAAGAAAGGCGGTCAGTGCTGACATGCAGAGGGTGTCAGAAGGATGGTGGTCTCTGAGAGTCGTCCATGGGCAGCTGGTTAAAGGGACCTTCCGGAGAAAGTGGGTTTGTGGGTAAGAGTGTGTGTATTTAGGTGATGGAGGATATATCTTATGATTGATCTATCTATCATCAGAAGGCAAGAAGCATTGTTTCTTGCCAGAGGTAGGAGTAGGGGAAAATGCTTAGGTAAGGAGCTAGAAGTCATTTGCAGATGAAAAGGGTCTTTTTGTGAAGAAGCAACGAAGGGGCAAGGATTGGGGAACCTGCGAACCTTTTGTGCTATGGCTCAGGTCTTTGTGGCTGGCTCTGAGGCACTTTGGTCATCACTAGGAAGGAAATAAGGTATGGAAGAGACTAAAGGGCAGTGGACTAGCTTTTTTTTTTTTTTTTGGTTTTTTCGAGACAGGGTTTCTCTGTGTAGCCCGGGCTGTCCTGGAACTCACTCTGTAGACCAGGCTGGCCTCGAACTCAGAAATCCGCCTGCCTCTGCCTCCCAAGTGCTGGGATTAAAGGCGTGCGCCACCACCGCCCGGCTGTGGACTAGCTTTGAGCTCTCTGACACATAAATCCTGTTCCCATTAGTGTGTACTGGTGTGTGGAAAGATTCTGAGAGCTGATGTTCTCAGCTAGACCCTGATAGACATTGTTAAACCATAGGCTAATAAGTGAGTCCATTTCCCTTTCCTCTACCATTAATGATGCAATTAATCTCTGTCCATCTGGTAGGTGAAAATATTAATGACTAAATTTTCGTTCCTTCTTCTGGGAGAGAGCCACCAGTCCTCAGAAATCAGTGGTTAAGCCCTGTCCCTCCAGGTCAGCTCTTCTCTACCTGTCCCCAGGCTGGAACCTTATCTGGATAGGTAATTTCCTACCTATACTCTCATGTTTCTGATCTATATTCTCATCTTTTTCCAATCTGCATACTTGAGTTTTTCATGAAGACTTCTCATCCACACTCCTAGTTATTACAGGTCTCCTGAGGACACTGTCTTTTGGCTTTTGGGGCACACAAGTGTATTCTGCTGGTGATAACCTGGTGGTGCTATACCATTTATTTCATGGTCCAACAATACAGTGTAACGGTTCTTGGCTTTACAATAGAAGGAAGAAAAAGGTCAGCACATACTTGTCATTCCAGCACTGAGGAGACTGCTCCAAGTTCAAGGCTAGCCCAGAGTAAGACCTTGTCTCTAAATGCCAAAACAAAATAAAAAAAACCCCAAACTCTCAACTTTTAAGTAAAACTCAGATAGATGCTAAAACAGAGATGATTATTAAAATAAAATAAATTATCCTAGGTGAAAAATATTAGAAAAGAAGGACAGAAGGACGAGAATTGTCTGATTCCATTGAACTGGGGAGAGAGGCACTTGACATTTAAAGAGTATAGAGTTTCAATTTGCAGATGAAAATTCTGGAGGTGGATGGAGTGATGGCTACAAAGCATGAGGGAACCTGACAATAGCCAGTATTGTTAGGGATGATTAAAGGGCAGGGCCTCGTTGTGTATCCTTTAACCTCAGCGCTCAGCAGCAGAAGCAGGTGGATCAAAGCCAGCCTATAGAGCACGTTCCAGGCCAATCTAGGCTATACAGTAAGACCCTGTCTCAAACAAACAGCATTGTCCTCATCTCCTCCCCAGCAAAACCCCACAAAGCAAATCCTATATGATGTGTCTATGTATTTAGTGTTCACCGTAGACACATCTAAAGAGAGAGTGTAGATCTTGTGGTTATCAGGGGCTAAAAGAAGGGGAGGAGAACGACATTACAGACCTGAAAATGCTCTAAAATGAAGCAGTAGTAATGGTTGTACCAATGAATTGTATTTTCAGATAGGGAATAATATTTATACATCAATTTGCAAAAAGAATGCATGGAGATAGGCAGGGAGAGGGCTCCGTGACACACAGTTCCGTTTCTACTTTTTAATCCAGAGACACAGAGGTTGCTATGTAGCCTAGGCTGGCTTAACACTCCGTTCTGCCCTCAGACTTCTAAAATTTGAGATTATGGCTTGTTTTCAGTTTTTCACTTTTGTTTGTTTTTTAACTGAAATACTGTTGCAATGAGGAACACTGAATTGGAAAGAAAGAAAGAAGAAAAGAAAGGAAGGAAGGAAGGAAGGAAGGAAGGAAGGAAGGAAGGAAGGGAAAGTTCACTAGGTGTGGTGATCCTCTTCACTTAAAAGGCAGAGGCTATTAAGTTAGGTCTTTGGGGGTTAGAGGCCAGCCTGGTCTACATAGCTAGTTTCAACCCAGTCAGAGTTACTCAGTGAGACCTGGTCTGAAAAAAAAAAAAAAAAAGATAAAAATAAAGAAGCAGTCATCTCAGGCAGGCTCACTGAGCTGCCCCAGGCTATAGAGTGGAGCTCTGCTGAGGTGAAGCCAAGGTGTGGTAAGTTCTCAGTCTCTTGCAAGCACTTGCCCAGCATTAGGTGAAAGGACCTTGTAAAGTTTTTCCTATCGTTCAATCCGATCTCTCCAAAATTAAAAATGTCTTCCCTGAATTATCCTGAAGAGACAGCTCAAAGTCAGAGTTAGAAGGAGGCTCAACAAATAGGGGATCGACTGCTTTTGTATGAGCTAAGAATGTATTTTTATAGTTGAATCCCCAACTAAGTAAAATCTTAGCAAAATCCTGTACTTGGGAGGTCAGGTGGTATTTCAGTGGTAGAGCGCTTGCCTACCTGGGTTCCATACCTTGCCTCTCCAAAGGAAAAGAGTATAATATTATACTTAATTATATAATTATTTTTATTGTATTTTGAGTTTCATTAAAAAACAAAACTAACTCAAAAATTATAGGGATTTGGTTTTGGTCCTTGATGTACAAAATACAAAACATTTTACTCCTTAGCCTTTTCCAGAAACAGTTTGTTTTATCTAAACACCAGAGAAATGCTAGAAATACTGTTGTGTTTCTAAGTATGTATAACAATGGACAAGCTGCCAGCTACAGTCACTCCTCAAAGATAACATAGCCTGTGTATGAGGGGAACTTCAATCAAATTAACCAGTCATAAAATATTCTTGGTAGATTCCCTAAATTTGAGTTTAAAGAAGTTAATGAGGTTGGGGGACAGAATTGTGCTTATAGCTCCTGTAATAAGAAAGGAAAATAAAAGAGAAAGGCAGTGAGAAGACAAATGCTCCTGTCATTTTTGAATTGATAAATTCAAAATTCATAAAAATGCTTGTTTGTAACAGTGAGTTTGAACACCTGTGTGTTGCTGCACTGAGTGAATCTTTTGTATGCATGACTACACTGAGTCCTCATTAGAGCCTTGAAAGGCTGAAGTCAGGGAGACCCTTGATATTACCTCCAGTCTGCCAGTGGTAAAATGTAGTATTTTGTCCAGGAAAAAAAAAGGGCGTGAGATTAGAAAGTCTAAGGGTCTTGAATGCTATGCTTTGGAAGAGACTAGATTCTGTTTATCTTTGCTGGGTCATTATTTAGACAAAGAGGCCCTGAAGGATTCTCAGAAGGGATGTCAAATGGTCAGCTGTGTTTTGAGATGATAACAAAGATGGTTTTAGGAAGCAATTCTTAAGTGAAGAGGTTGGAGAGTTAAGAACAAGAGACAGTCTGTATCCGACGTTACAGAACACTTTCCTTGTTCTGCAGGTGACTGAGTGGACACAGAGTCGAAGACACCTTCAGGGTTTTGGGTAGCAAAATGAGAACTCAGATGGAGAACACTCTGTGAAAGAAAGACAAGCCTAAGGAAGGTTCTCAAGCATCCCTACAGAGTTCAGGGACTGACTGGTTTCAGGATCCCTCTCCCCAGGGCACTGAAAGCCTCAGACAGGCTAGTCTGGTAGTCTTTACATACAAGTCACACTGTTTGCCTGCAATTTACAGAAACCTCTGTAGATTATTGAAATTCTGAAGGCAATGCAAATACCATGTAAATAATTGTGTTCTGTGAAGAACTGAGTGACACAGGGAAGACTCTGCACATGTTCAGTACAAAAGTGCCCTAAATCATCACTTTATTATCCTGGCACTATCAAGTCAGGAATCATTCCAATGCTTTGGAAAGTTTTGATCCACAATTGTTTGACGCTGTACATGCACACCCTATGGGTACAAACGGTGTATTTACAGTTTCTGGAAACATTTGGGAAGTTGTCTGGTTATCACCGACATGTGTGTCTAGAAGTTCAGAAATGACTGCTCTGGAAAGAGAGGTAATGGTGGAAGAGGGTTGTGAGAAGCAGAGAGCAGGGGGAAAGACTGAGGAGAAAGGGGACCACGTCTCTAGAAGCCCACATCTGAGAAATCCTTCCATCACTAACCTGGGTGAAAAAGTGTGGGACAGTTAGAAAGGCTGAGTGGCTTTATCGAATAAAAACATCTCCAGGAGGGGTTAGTCAATGGAATGTTACTAAGCCAGGAAGAAAAAAAAAAAAAAAAAGATCTGTAAACAGGCAAAAGGATTTGGCACTTAGAAGGTCACAGATGACGTCTGAGAAAGCGGGAGACTGATGGTGCTTTATAGTGCTTGTTGAGTGCTGAGGGTGGGGGAGAAGAGAAGCAGGAAACCAGGGAGGGAGGGGGAAGCTGGGAGGGAGGTAGAGATTTAGGATGGAGCAAAAACTATAAATGGAGTGTTAGGGAGAGGGAGACAATATATATGAAAAAAATATTAAGAAAAGAGATGAACTGACAACATCAGGGGTTCTTGATCTGGACAGCCCTTCTATTCCAGAAGGTTCCACCCTGTTGAGCAGAACACACAACATATTTTAAGGATGGCTGGTAACTCTGCTATAGAAAGAGTTGTGTGTTTCTCTGGTACTGGTTACAGAATCATCTAGTTTCTTCATTTTCAGTGAAGATGAAATACTCACCTATGGTCTTCCAGGGTATACTGGATTCTGCAATTCAACTGACTGTTTTAGTTTTTTGAGACAGGGGTCTAAGTAGCCCAGGCTGACTTCAAAGTCATTGTCTTCCTATCTCTGCCTGCAAAATGCTGGGATTACAGGTGTGCACCACCAAGCTTCATTGGTTTTATTTTAGTTTGAGAAGATTTAGAGAATTACATATTGATTCTCTCAGCTCGTGCGCACTAGCCTACTTTATAAAATGCCTGTCCTTGCTGGTTACGGTGTGCTCCTATTGATCAGTGTGCCGCCAGTCCTCAAGACTGCCAAACATAAAAAATTCAGGAATAAAAGCTGCTTTTTTTTTTTTTTTTTTTTTTTTTAGGTGAGGTCAGACGTGGTCGACCATTCTTTATGGCTCTCCGGAGTTGCTTGGGGATGAAAGGAATTACTGGGTTAGAAAAACAACCAAGACAGTGGTTTCAAGATGGAAGACAGAAGAGCTAATTATTAGGGTTTTGTTTGTTTGTTTTCGTGGAGGTAAGGACGCAGTTTTTACAATACCTTACAAGTTAGTATCTTAGACCACCGCCCGCAGCATCACCTAGAAACTTCCTGGAAACCACACTTCAGATCCCCAGTTTCAGTACCTCTGAGGGGTGGTACCCAGTCTTAATGGCTCTCTGGCAAGACTGCCCCGCCTAAGAGCTATGGGTTATTGACACATGGCCTTTCGACTCAACAGCCTAAGCGCCCATCCAGCAGGCATCCCCTGGGGGCACTTGAGAAACATAGAATCGCAGGTTGCCCCCAACCCTCTCTATCAGAACACATGCCCCAGAGAAATCAAGCCTGGTGTCCTCTCCCGCGTCAGCATAAGCAAGGAGGATCTCTTCCCCAGCGAGTTCGGAAGCCTGACGGCCCAATTGGATAAGCCGCGAAATTGCTTTAAAGCGCGTAACCCACTGGGCCGGGTGCACTGCACCCCGCTCGCTGTCACCCCACAGCTACTGCAGGGCTTGGGGTCCTGCAGGGTAGGAGGTTCTGGAGGGGAGAGCCGGCGAGCGTCGAGCCTCCCAGGCGGGGCCCCCCAAGCAGGTGTGTGGGGAAGGGTCTGCGGCTTGGAGCCCCGGGGCGCGC
The DNA here is from genome assembly GCA_021653895.1 of Mastomys natalensis. Classification (NCBI taxonomy): domain Eukaryota; kingdom Metazoa; phylum Chordata; class Mammalia; order Rodentia; family Muridae; genus Mastomys; species Mastomys natalensis. The sequence continues at coordinate 366,844 of JAJTUV010001391.1, forward strand.
GGGCGGAGCCGGGGTCGGGCGGGGAGGGGCCGGCGCGCGCGGGCGGGAGGCTGCGCGGCTCCCGCCCCCGGCCCGCCCCTCCGCGGCGCCATTTTGCAGGCGGCTGCCGCGGGGACCCGAGGCGGCAGCAGGCACTGCGGCGCGAGCGGTGCGTTCGGCGGGACGCGAGCCCAGCGAGCTGCAGGCAGGTGAGAGCCGGGCCGCCGCGCCCCACGCCCCACGCCCCACGCCGGGTCCTGCGGCAGCACCTGCCGGCAGCCCCAGTTGCTCGCCGAGCCCACGAGGCCGGCCCGCGCGGCCCCCGCGCGCTGTCACCCACCCGCGGCGCGGCCTGCGCCCCCACGCCGGCTCGCGCGGCCCGGCGGCCCCGGCTGCCGCGTCAGGCCGTGCGTCCCGGGCGCTCACTGCTGCCCGACCGTGTGCCCCCGGGACAGCCACCGTGGGCACGTCGTGCTGCGTGGCTTGCTGCGCGCCCCTCCCCAGGTTGTGCGCCCCGCATCCCCGCGCCCGGGGATTCAGGGTCAGCCCGAGGGGCGGGGGATGGCGGTGCTGTTTCTAGTCTGGCTTCCTTCCCTCTTTGCGGAGGCGACACGGAGTAATTTTAGATGCCGCTGCTCCAACCTCGCGACCTTTCCCGCTGGCCTGCCCCGCAGGGGTCCCGGGTTGCCTCGTTGCCTCCGCTCTTGACCGAGAAATTGACATTGGAGTGTGATAACTTGAAGGTGAAGAATTGTCTCCATCGTTTGGCCAGAGATGTCCCATTAGATGTGTAGCCTATAGGAACTCGGCCTTCATTCAGGATTAGGAGCTTTAAGCGGGTCTGATGGGAAACTCCTCATTCTCAGCGCAAAGGGTGAGGGCAAGTGCAGAGGAAAGAAAGTTAGCTTTTTGAAGGCTACCTGGGGTTGGGCATTTGCAGTAGCTGTTAGTCTGCTTTTTGCAGTGCCGGGAGACGGGATGATGGGGAAGGAAGATGCTATCTCTTCTGACGTTTGGGTCCTCTGAACGAAGGCGGCCAGGGCTATGCGAGGATCTGAGCTCTGAGTCCTGAGACAGCCTGGTTTGAGCTGTCATTAACTGGCCATGTGACTTCCCTTAGGCAGTTTTCTCCTTTCTAAAGGCTAGGCTAGGTGGCTGAAAATTTTCTGTTTTGTGTTTGAGTGCTATTGGGCTGTGGTTTCACCTGTTCGGTTTCTCTGCATCTACCCTTTCATCTTGTGTGACTTTGCTGGCCTGCTCCTTTAAGGTGTTTGAATCAGATGAAGTTTGTGAGAGGCCTTCACCTCTTAGAAGTTTAGGATTCTCTACTGGGTTATAGTTGACCTTATCAGGATCACTTTGGAATGTAGAACTACTCTCTATGCTTAACACATCCAAAAGTTAATAGCTTTGGCCAGTTGAGGCTGTACACCATGTTAGCTCTCATGACACATCTGGTAGTTAAAAGGAGACACTGACCATTCCCAAGCAGACATCATCGAGGCACGAGGTATCTGCTTTCTAGACAATGTCCTTTGCTTAACTGTTAACTGATTCTTTTTATACCAGGGTATTTCCAACCCCTCCTCCACCCGTTTACTTCTTGTGGAATTAATTTCTGTAAGAAAGTAGGTGTTTGCCTGGAGGTGGTGGCACACATCTTTAATCCCAGCACTGAGGAGTCACAGGCAGGTTTTCTGAGTTCAAGGCCAGCTTGCTCTACAGAGTTTCAGGGCAGCCAGGGCTACACAGAGAAGCCCTGTCTTGACCCATACCCCACCCCCTCCAAAAAAAAAGAGTAAAGAGAATGGGTGTTTGAAGAACTTTTGTAGTGGCCTTTTTTTTTTTTTTTTTTTTTTTTTTTTTTGTCCTGGCTGACCTGAAACTTGCTCCAGGCCAACCTCAAACTCAGAGAGAGCTTCTAAGTTCCAGTTTAAAGTGGCACCCCTTGCCCTTTGTTCTGGGTAGTTGTCTGGTACTTAGTTTTCCAAGTATGGTACATTATGCTGAGATTAAAACCTCTACTAAAAAGCAATTAGGCTGGGTGTGGTGGTGTGAATGTATGTATAATCTTAGCAACTCAGCCCTGCTGGGAAAGGTGGGACGCTGACAGGACTGGGATAAAGGCCTAGCCTTGTAAAACAAAACAAAACAAAAAACCCACACACACAGAGTATTTATTTATTTTGAGACTAGGTCTTACTATGCAGCCATGGCTGACCAGAATTCATAGAACTACCACATCACATACTACTATTACAGTAGTGAGAGGAAAGGTGTGTACCATCAAGAAAGTTTTAAATAAATAAATAAATAAATAAAAACTACCCATGGAAGTACTTAACTAGAGGGCTGGAGAGATGGTTCAGCAGTTAAGAGCTCTGGCTGTTTTTTTTTTTTGTTGTTGTTGTTGTTTGTTTGTTTTTTTCCCCTTTAGATTACAAGATCTGGGTTTAATTCCCAGCACCCACATGATGTCACACAATCATCTTTAACTCCGTGGGATCCAGTGCCCTCTTCTGGCTTCTGTGGTGTGAACACTGCACACACATGAGACAACACACTCAGGGGACACCACCCACACACATTTTAAAAAGTACTTGAATCAGTATGACCGTACAGGTGTGAGCTGAACAAGGATGACACCAATGGACATGCTGCTAGAGAGGATGGGGAAAAGGCCACAAGGCTTCAGCCCTACACAGAATTGTAGGCAGCTGAGGAAAGCGGGAGTGGGAGAGGTGGTCCTCCCCAGAGAAGAGTATACCAATTGATTGTTCAGTGCCAGATGGTCAGCCCGAAAACATACAAGTAACTGAACAGGTTCCCCCCCACCCCCACACGGGTTTCTCTGTGTAGCCTGGGGTGTCCTGGAACTCACTCTGTAGACCAGGCTGGCCTCGAACTCAGAAATCCGCCTTCCTCTGCCTCCCAAGTGCTGGGATTAAAGGCGTGTGCCACCACCGCCTGGCGTAACTGAACAGTTATATGTAGGACTATATATGTGTATGTACATATATGCATACAGTAATAACTAGTGAGAAAAGAGGCTGTGAATTTGAAGGAGATTGGTGGGAGGGTTTGGGAGTAGGAAAGGGAAAGGATAAATATAATGGTCTCAAAAAGAAAAAAAAATTAGAGTGTTGTGTCTGGTTTTATTTTATGTATATGAGTGCACCGTCTTCAGAAACATCAGAAGAGGACATCAGATCCCATGACAGATGGCTGTGAGCCACCATGTGGTTGCTGGGAACTGAACTCAGGACCTCTGGAAGAGCAGACAGTGCTCTTAATCACTGAGCCATCTCTCAAGCCACCTTGGTTTAAGTAATTTTTAATGCCATACTGCCTCCCTCATTTGTATAGCAGTCGCTGGATTTAACATTTTTGGAATAAGTCTCTTGTCTCAACGAACGGTAAGTTCGTGTAGCCAGTCCATTCACTGGTTCTTCTGTTAATTAGATGGCAGCTGCTACTGAACAAACCATTCTTGAATTAAAACCAAGGCATCTGTACTCAAAAGATCTAAGGTTTAGTTAGTTCCTTGGTTATGGGAAGTACTGAGTCAGCTGTCAATTCTACCGTGTTTCTAAAGAAACCTGGGCTCCATCAGGGGTTCTGAATTTGATCCCACTGATAGTTTATGGAGTTTTCTCATTCTGGTTAAGAAAATTAAGTCATCACCAGTAATTTCTCTTTTTATGGCATTTTGAACCTATAAGTGTAAGCTTAGAAAACGTTATTTACTCTTGCACTTTTTTTGTTTTTTTTATTTTTTCAAGACAGGGTTTCTCTGTAGACCAGGCTAGCCTTGGATTCAGAAATCTGCTTGCCTCTGCCTTCAGTGGTAGAATTAAAGGTGTGTGCTACTGAGGCCACTGCCTAGTTTACTCTCAAGCCTTCCCCCAACCTGTTTCCAGGTCTTACTTCCCCAGAGTCCTTTGCTCTCCCATTCATTGCTGCTAGGTTTAAAGGAGCCCTTTGTGCACTCTCTGGTAGTCTTGTCATTCTTTTCCTGGCTTTGTTATTTCTATCTTGTCACAGTTCTAGGTTGTTGGCTACTTCATAATTAAGGGCTGCTTTCAGCTTGTACCTTTCATGGGCCTTTTACTATTTACCTTGACACTGAATCCTGTTATGTTGCCCAGGCTGGCCCCAAATGACTTCAAGGTCTCTAAGCTTCCCTTCAGGGACCCCAGCCCTGGCTTTCAGGCATTCATTTACATTGTTGGACTGCCTGCTTTTTTCCGGGCAGTAATCTGTGTGGTCAGATGCTGCAGAGAGAAACCCTGGAGAGTTTGATGGTACTTGGTTTTTTGAATGTGTCTCTTTCTAGTGGAGGAGGCAGAGAATAGGCCTTGGAAAGCATCTTAGGAGGCCTGGGGACTCTGGCAGTGTGGGGATGGGAACAGAAAGGACGAGGGGGCTCCAGTTAGTCTGCTCACACTGCTGGCACAAAATACATCTGTTTGGAAGGTTTAAAACGGTCATTTATTTCTCACAGTTCTAGAGACTGGGAAGTCTGAGGTCAAGGTTCTGGCTAACTTAGTTCTGATGAGAGCTTCTGTCTGGCTCATAGGCAGCCACTTTCTCGGTGAGTGCTACTCACATGACCGCTTCTTAATGTCTTCTCTCTCCCTCCTGCTCCAAAGCTAAGAATTGAACCTAGGATCTTGTGCATGCTCTATCACTAAGTGCCGTGCCAGTGCTGTTCTTACAGTCATATTATATCGAGTCCCTCTTCCGGTAAGACCTTGTTTAACTGTAATTATCAACTAAAAGTGTTCTCTGAATCTAAGCACACTGTAGGGGTTAGGAGCTAGCTCGGTATATGGATTTGGTTGGGAGAGTAAAACCGTTCAGTCCATACTGCAGAGTATGGAGAGGGGATGGAACCCATGGCTTTGGCATGTTAAGCAGGGTTTCTACAGCGCTTCACCCCTGGCCCTGATTCTGCTCATAACAAGGACATTCAGTCTAGCCATTGCTGTTTGAGAATTGGTGTGGATAGGGTAGGGCCGAGGTGGTGAGTAGGTCAAACCATGGTGATTTACTGTGGGAAACAGTAAGAATTGACTGGATTCCAAGGTAGGGCTAGACAGAAGGGAGATAGGAGAAAGAAGAGGAGGAAGAGTGTGTCATGGAGGAAGGCAAACAAACAGACACAGAGGCTCCTCCCTGACACCTGGAACAAAAATGGCCGAGGGGCAGATTCAGGGTGTATGAAGCTGTGTACCAACATGTCATACCCAAGTCAGAAAATGAGGAAGATGGGATTTCTTTCTGTCTGCAAATGTAAATCTTGGTATCTTCTCAGTGATCTTAACTTAATTTTCTGTCTCTTTCAGTCTAGGCAGTCTATAGCCCTCCTGGGAAGTTTACTCCATGCCCCGTCCCCGTCAGGAAAGGCTCACTCATAGCTCCTCTCAGAGCATTTGATGTCTAGACTTCTGTTCTTCAGGGCACCTCCTTAACTACCTGGTGAAGGTTTATACCACCTCTATGTGTGTGCATGCATGCATGTCTGTCTGTGTCTGTTTGTACACATGTATGAACCAGAGACAACCTTGATGTTGTTTACAGATACTGCCGACATTTATTTATTTTTATTTATTATTATTTTTTGAGATTGTATTTTATTTTCTGTGATAGGTGTTTTGCCTGCATGTGTATCTGTGCATGCAGTATTCTTAGAGGCCAGAAAGGGCATCAGGCCTCTCTGGGACTGGAGTTGCAGATGCTCGAGAGCGGCCATATTAATGAGGGTGTTTAACCCTGGAAAGAGCGGCCAGTTCTCTTTAACCACTGAGCCATCTTCCTGGCACCCAGAAAGTGTGTTTTGGTGGCTGGAGGTGGGATAGGAGAGTAGTAAAATGATTGGTTATTTCCTGGGGTTGGGAGTGGTAGGTACTGTTTCATCCAAGGTGCTACGGACCACCTCTTAGAGACACCTCTGCCTTGGCTAGGTGTTTGGAGCCATTGTGCTGAGATTGAACCCTGGTCTTATGGAAGAGAGCCCTTCTCTTGACTATGTCGTCATCTCTTTAGCTGCAATTTATTTTTATTCAGACAAGGTCTTATTGCCTGGAATTGGTCTGGTAGGCTGGGTCAACTGACTGTCCAGTCCCAGGAATCCACCTGTTTTCACTCTACCAATTGCTATCTCCCTAGATTACCATTTTTTTTTTTAAAAAAAATATGTGTGGGAGCTTACAGAGTTGAGTCTACCCATTTTGTAATTGAGAATGAGCCAAGTTAAGTAAGTTACATCCGTAGGAACCTATCTAAGCAGTAAAGGGACCCTACAAGGGTGAGACTGCTAGCCCATGAAATGGGGCTACTGGGATGCTGTTTGTGCTAGTAGGTATGGGTGGTCGCACTTGGGTCAGTATTGCTAGTGTAAAAACCAATGGGCTGAGTCTGTGTTTGAGCCATATCTCTAGTAACTACTGGGTTTGATTTCTCAGATGGCCTTGAAACTCTGGGAACTTACTGATAGAACTGTGTTGCCAGATCTTATTCCTGGTGTATGAAGAGGGCAGAGAAGCCAGAAGCTCGTTGTGTGCTGGATGCTCTGCCTGGCACTGATTATGTCACTCCTGTAATTTGGTCACAGCCCTGTGGGGTTTACTGTTCCCATTTCACAGTGGGAAATGCCTAGGTTTGGAGGGTTCAGTTGTGTGTTCATAGTTATAGTCCATTGAGTAGCAGAATCAGGATTTGACTCCAGGCTGGTCGGTTGACAAATTCAACAATTAGACTATAGTCCTGCTTTGCCTTTTTGGTCTCCGATGCTTGTTAAGGACTTGAGCTTTGGAGGTGGGGTTTGACTGAGAGGGTGGGACTAGCACCGAGGGAGGGGTTATGGTGAGTAGAGGGGAAGGGTGAGGAGGACTGTGGGAAGAAGCATACACTCAGTGTAGTCAAGAGCAGTTAAAGGTGGAGTGGAGGAAGTCAGAAGGGCCTTGGACTCCGTCCTGGTGAACTAGAAGATGCCTGGAATGGCTGAGTGGCTTGTCCACTCTGAAAACTCCAGGGCGAGTGGACTGGGAGGAGGCTGTGGCAGGATCTTCTCTTACTCTTTAATTCTGGGTTCTACGGTTGCCTGATCTGTGCCCTAGCTTGGACTCCTTTTGTTAGTGTAGGAATTACCCATGATACTTCACTGTTTTTTTGTTTTTTTTTTTTTTCTTTTTTTGGTTTTTCGAGACAGGATTTCTCTGTGTAGCCCTGGCTGTCCTGGAACTCACTCTGTAGACCAGGCTGGCCTCGAACTCAGAAATCCGCCTGCCTCTGCCTCCCAAGTGCTGGGATTAAAGGCGTGCGCCACCACTGCCCGGCTTGGTTTGTTTTTTTAAACTGGCTTCTCTTTGCTCAAATAAATAAATACATGACTTATTGACTTAATTAAAATTGACTAGGTATTTTCTTTTTCTTTCTTTTTTTTGAGACTGGGCTTCTCTGTGTAGCCCTGGCTATCCTGGAACTCATTCTGTAGACCAGGCTGGCCTTGAACTTAAAGATCCACTTGCCTCTGCCTCTCAAGAGTGCTGAGATTAAGGTGTGTGCACTACTCCTGGCTTTCATGTATTTCTTTTTATAAAGAGCTATTTAGCTTTTATGATAAAGTTTCACAGCATGTCCCACAAATGTGCAACGTGGGGAGTACGAGTGTGCCCAAATCTCTGAGGCCATGACATTTCCTTCAAGCCGTGTTCTATCTGAAAATCAGTGTTAATTGTTTTCCATTCCATCCCTAGTCTATGCACCCAGTGCCGCCCTTGGTCCTCCCCATCTGCACCCAGTGCTGCCCTTGGTCCTCCCCATCTGCACCCAGTGCCACCCTTGGTCCTCCCCATCTGCACCCAGTGCCGCCCTTGGTCCTCCCCATCTGCACCCAGTGCTGCCCTTGGTCCTCCCCATCTGCACCCAGTGCTGCCCTTGGTCCTCCCCATCTGCACCCAGTGCCGCCCTTGGTCCTCCCCATCTGCACCCAGTGTTGCATTTGGTCTTTTCCTTCACCTGCATTTGTACTTTTGTCCTAAGGTTGAGGATTCTTCTGACTATTATTTAAAATCTTTTCCATAGTTTCTCTGCACTCAGGATCTCATAAATATTAACTCATATTTTCTCTTGTTTTTTAAAGTTTGTAATTAATCAGATACTTGTATTGGAGTGCTATCTCTCTAGTTTATTTCTATAACCATTCATTAATTCACTTTATTAATGTATCCATTGTTGTAAGTATGTGGACCTGCCATGGGGTGTACTGTTTGATCGCTTTCTATTCCTTTACTTAACTGCCTCTGTGCAGTCAGTCAGTAAACATTTATTTATTATTGTGTGTACAGATTTGTCACAGTTGTATGTGTGCAGTCAAAGGACCACTCTTAATTGGTTCTTTCCACCATTGGGTCCTAGGGACCAAATTCAGGTTGTCAAGCTTAGTGGCAAGTGCCTTCACCAGTTAAGCCATCTTACCAGACCTCTTTTTGGAGAATGAATCTTCTGTTGTCCAGGTTACCGTATGATGCTGAGGATGACCGTTAGCACCTGAGTCGCCTGCCTTTTCCGAGTGCTAAGATTGCAGGCATGGGCATCATACACAGGGTTTTAAAATATTATTACTTTTACATATTTAAATTTAATTTTATGTGTATGGATATTTTTCCTATATGTACTTGTACCATATGCATGCAATACCTGTGGAGGCCAGAAGAGGGTGTCAGATGCCCTGGAACTGGAGTTACAGTTGAGAGCTCTCATTGAGTGCTAGGATTATCCTTTTGAAAGAAGTTAGTGCTCTTTTTTTGTTTGTTTGTTTGTTTGTTTTTCAAGACAGGGTTTCTCTGTGTACCCCTGGCTGTCCTGGAACTCACTCTGTAGACCAGGCTGGCCTACTCAGAAATCCTCCTGCCTCTGCCTCCCAAGTGCTGGGATTAAAGGCGTGTGCCACCACTGCTTGGCTGAAGCTAGTGCTCTTAACCTTAACCACTGAGATGTCTCTCTAGTCCCATATTTAAAAACTATTTTTCTGGGAAGAATGGCCCATGCCTGTAATCCCTGTACTTGGGAGGCTGCGCCTTAGGCCAGGCTAGCATATATGGTTCAGAGCCAACTTGAGTTACCCAGACTTTGTCTCAAAAGAAAGCAGAACAGAATGAGGGCCTTGGATGCTCTGCTGTGGCGCTGTACCTGAACCTCTGCCAACCCTAGGCAGAGTGGAGGGTTTTAAAATTCTTACAAGGACAGGATGTGCGGATCAGTTCTTTATTACCGTATGGTCCTGGGGACTGAGCTCAGGTTAGTGAGTCACCTGCCTGTGACTTAACCCCTGAGCCCCTGAGTGTCTCTTGGAAACGTGTAGGATGGGGCCTGGTCACTGGGGTAGTTCTCCTGTGAGTTCCCCGTCCCGATTGGTTTGAGGATGATCTTACATTCCTGCCAGGAGGAATTGGATGTGTTATATTTATTTCCCTTTCAGGTCTTTCCCAGAGCTTTCTGGTGTTTAGCCCATACCATTATGTGGTGTAGCTACTTGCCCCTCTCTGTCAGAATCGTTGAAAAATGTTCTCTTCCTCAGAGAAGGTTCCCCGACCCCCTTCCCATCTCCCTTTTGCTCCTGCCCCTCTTGCTTCGGCCTCACTCACTCCAGGCTCCCTCAGAGTTTTATGGGTTTTATTTTTCCCCCATTAAAAAAAAAAAAAAAAAGATACTGCCACGTGGAGATAGACTGAGTCTGTGCAGAGCACCAAGTTCCCCTCTTTCCCCTCTCTCCTGCTAGTCCACCCGCCTTGCTGCTGAGACTCCGTTGTGTCTGAAGCCCCCCTAGTTCCTGGCACGCCCACACTGTAGCCTTGCATTCCTCCTGCTTTCAAGTCTCTGGTGGGTATGTGTGTGCTCCCTTCCCCACTTCCTCCTCTGGAGTCCAGTGTAGACACTTGCAGGGCATAAGTGGATTACAACAGAAAGCTCTTCTAAGCCTTTTGCTTTTGCCTGGGAGGTGGACTGACTGGACAGGGTGTCTGGTGCAATATTTCTCATGACAATCAAACACAAGTTGAGTTACTGGTTCAGGGATGACTTAGTGCAGTCTTCAACTCTTTAAAATCTTTTCACATTTGAAATCGCACACTTTTATTTCTTTGCCAATCAACTCCTAAAATACGTTTTTCAGATTTCATTTTGACAGCCCCACTTTCTAACAAGATAGATAGATGTCTCTATCACTGTCCAGTCTTGTATGAGCTTGGGTGGAAAGACTACTCTTTCCCCAGCTGAACTGTGTGAAGATTTATTTCTGGGGTCTCTATTATTTTCCAGTAATATATATGTATGTCCTTATGCCAACATTGGGTGTATCCTTATACCACACTGTTTAAATTACCATAACTTTCTGTTCAGTTTTGAAGTTGGAAAAAAACCAAGCCCCTGGTTTTGTTCCTTTTTCTATTCTTGAACCTGTACAGTACTTTTCTGGGAATCTCAGGATCAGTCTGTCAGTGTTTGCTACAAGGCAGATGGGATTTTGATAGTGACTGCCTCGAATCAGTAGATCAGATTATGTTAATGTAATGACATAAAAAGTTATGTGACTGGGTAGTGGCGGCAGATGCCTTTAATCCCAGCACTTGGGAGGCAGAGGCAGGCGGATCTCTGAGTTCGAGGCCAGCCTGGTCTACAGAGTGAGTTCCAGGACAGCCAGGGCTATACAGAGAAACCTGTCTTGAAAAAAACCAAAAAAAAAATTAAAAAATAAAAAAGAAATGAGGGGCAGTAAAAGCCAAAACCCTTTCACTCTGCCTTAGGAATTTGACTAAATCGCTAACTATTTCTTTAAAACTTGGCTTTTAACAACTTGATTGTCTGGAAGCCATCACTTTCTACATGATAAATCCTTCTGTTAAGTCTTTAGCTTCTGAGCCCCCCCCCCATCCCCCTTCTCTTGCTGTGGTGAATAGATGCAATGGGAATTAGCCTTTTTTGGTAAATCTAGGTGCATTTTTCTGGTTATTTAAATTTTTGAAAGGGGGCAACATTTGCAATGTTATGGATTTTTATTTTCATTTGCATGTGTATTTTTATGTGTCTTATGTCTATGGATGTTCTTGTATAAGTGAGTGTGTGTGTGTGTGTGTGTGTGTGTGCGCGCGTGTGTGTTGGATGTCTTTCTCAGTTGCTCTCCCACTTTATTTACTGAAGAGGGTCTCTTGCCGGAACCTGGAGTATCAGGAAACCTTGCTACCAGCTTACCATAGGGATCCTGTGGTGGCTTGCACGGGGACTACTCACCGGCCAGACTTTAATGTGCGTGCGTACTGGGAACTGAACCCAGGTCCTGAGCAAGAGCAGTAAGTGCTCCACAGAGCCATCTCTGTGTATTTTAATAAAAGATTCTAGTTTTTCCATCTTCGTAATCTTATGATGCATTTGAGAAATAAATTTTATTGAAGATCATTCTTCTTGGGTTTAGTTTTCCAATTTGAAATGTCTTTCCCTTTTTCTTCTTTCCTCCCTTCTCCTCATCTGGAGACAAGGTTTCTTTGTGTAGCCCTGGCTGTCTTAGAACTCTGTAGATCAGGCTAGCCTTGAACTCAGAGCTCTGCCTGCCTGTGTCTCCTGAGCACTGAGATTAAAGGCGTGTGCCGCCACTGCCTGGTAGAAATGTTGTTTTTCAAATAGTGAAGTTTAGCATGGCTTGGTAGCACTGGGAGGCAGAGGCAGGTGGCTCTTTAACATTGAAGGTGGTGGGACTCCATGGTGAGAACCTGTTTCAATACAAAGAAACTATTCCTCCCCTCAAAAAAAAAAACAAAAACAAAAAACAAACAAAAAAACCCACCGTTTTGTTTGCTTTGTTTTTGCTTTTTATTAAAGGATGAAGAAAAATCTTTCAGACCATGATTTTAAGTATATCTTAGATTACAAATTGTCTACTAAAATATGCACAGTAAAACCAACTGCCACCATGAATTTAGAAATTTAAAGGCATTTATTTTAGATTTATGTGTATGAGCATTTTCCCTGCATATATTTGTATGTGTTCACCACAGGCATGTCTGGTGCCTGGGGAGGTCAGAAGAGGGCATGCTAGTCCCTGGAGATGGAGTATGGTTGCAGGCTATCTTGTGAGTACTAGGAACCCAAACCCAGGCCATAACTTCAGCACCCCCAGATGTTTTCAGTGCTGTTTTGCAGTGAAAGTAAGGTAGACTAGAGGCTGTGCTGTTACTCACAAAGAGCAAGGGAGGGATGCTAGGTGTGATTCCCAGACCCTTCTGTTAAGGTTCTAAGTTTGGGTACTTGGGTGTTAGAACACCTGTGCCCTAAGACTTAGGGGTATGCAATGTCTGTCTGGGGTTGGCGTTGGAGTGCTCCTTTTGATCCTTTTTGCTCCAGTAGAATGAGAAAATAAAATTCTAAACTGCCCTCAGTGTGCTTAGATGAAAGCCCCAGACAACTCTTATGTGGTCTTTGGCTTTATTTGAACTGAGCTCTTATGTGGTCTTTGGCTTTATTTGAACTGAGCCTCCTTTTGCATCCGTGGTCTGGAATCACGAATAGTAATCCTATTAAAGGACTTACTGGTCCTTGTGACTCTGAGGTCCTGTTTGTGGCTTTCAGGTATCCAGCAGGATACTGTGTCCTGCGAGTGCATGTTGGCACTTCTCACAACTGAGAAAGGAGACAGGTCTGTTTCTGTTTCCTGAGCAGCTGGCAACTGCTGCCAGCAGGGTGTGAGTCCAACCCCTCTGTGTCCTCCCTGCCCCGAGAAGGGGGTGGGGCTGCGGCGTTTCTAAGTGTTTCGTGATTGGTTGCCTTCTCATTTGCCTTGGTCTGGGCAGAACCCGTTTCCAGCTCTTTGGTTTTGGGCTGGGATCTGAGTCACTGTAATGTGCTTATCACCTAATTTTGATCACGCCAAGACATTTGGGAAAGGCTTTAGGAAGTTTTGGTTTTGGTTCGTGCAGATACAACGGCCTTTTTAGTGTGATTGAAGGTTGACTGTTCACGTGGAAGGGAAAGCAGGATTGCTGTACTTTTTTTTTTTTGGTAAGGTGTTTTTGACGTTGGTAATTGCCATTGGACTTTTAAACTTTGCCATTTGCCAAGATATAATATAATTATATAATTATATTTTTATTACGTCGATCTTCATAATTAGGATGGTGAAGCAGTAATATTTTCTATCTCCATTTTTCTAGAGATGAGAACATATTGTCCTGTTTGTACTATGAAATTAAACACAAAGTCCTGGCTAGTTTTATGTCAACTTGACAGAAGCTAGAGTCATCTGTAAGGCATTTTCTTTAATAGTGGGTGGTGCTATTCCTGGGTTGGTGGTCCTGGGTTCTGAGCAAAACCATGGAAGCAAGCCAGTAAGCAGTGCCTTTCCATGGCCTCTGCATCAGCTCCTGCCTCCAGGTTCCTGCCCTGTTTGAGTTCACGTCCTAGCTTCCTTCAGTGATGAACTTGAACGTGTAGGCAAAAGAAGCCCTTCTCAACTTTTGGTCATGGTGTTTCATCATAGCAGTAGTAACCCTAACTAAGACACATGCCAAGTGAAGAAAAATATCTTCAAAACTTCTTCGAAGATATTTACAGTTAAGTTATTGGGTACAGTTATACTTAATAAGTTGATTTGCATATTTATTTATAAAATGTATCTAGGAATACAGAAAGCACATATACACACACATCTTTTAAGAATATATGCATTAAAAGTATTTTCTACATATTGAGAATTTGTATCAGTGGTGGGAGAGGGCCTTGAGTGACGATAGCTCAGTGGTTAAGAACACTGGACGCTCTCAGGAAACCCAAGCTTAAATCTCACACCTGGCAGCTCACACCCATCTGTAACTCCAGCTCCAAGGGCTACAATGTCATCTTCCCACCCACAGGCATCAGGCAATGTGTGAGCAGTCATGTAAGTGCTCGTACACATTCAAAACAATCTTTTTTTTTTTTTTTTGGTTTTTCGAGACAGGGTTTCTCTGTGTAGTCCGGGCTGTCCTGGAACTCGCTCGGTAGACCAGGCTGGCCTCGAACTCAGAAATCCGCCTGCCTCTGCCTCCCAAGTGCTGGGATTAAAGGCGTGCGCCACCACCGCCCGGCTCAAAACAATCTTAAACCAGAAAATGAAGATCAAGCTAGTAAATTTCAGTCTGGGGTATGGGTGGGGCTTCTAAGGCCCTGCCCCAGTTGAAGAGCTCTTGACAGATGATGGAAGGATAGTCATGGTTGGGGGTGTGAAGTTGGGAGGAGGGAGAGTGTTGGTGAGCTCACGGAGGAGTTGGACATAGATGGTGGTGTGTGTGTGCATGGATAAGATCAAAATACATTGTATGCAGATTCAAAGAGGAAATTAAAAAAAAAAGATTCTTATCACCTGGCATCCTTGAGAGTCTCCTAGTTTATAGTGTGTGTGTGTGTGTTAAGATTAATTTATTTTTTACTTTGTGTGTAAGAATAAGTTGGATCCCTGGAACTGAATGTGCTCATAAGGTACCATGAACTGAACCAGGACCCTCTGCAAGAGCAGCATTGCTTTAAAGTACTAAGCAGACTCATTCACCTCTCACCCATAACTAGGCTTTTAATTAATTAATTAATTAAAAGCTTTGGAGAGCAGGGCCTTATGTCGTTTAGGTGGGCCTCAGTGTCAAGTGCTGGACCATGTGTAGGTGTGTGTTTCTATCCTCGGCTCCAAACGGACAGACGTGAGCATGAGTGTGCTCTGCTGGTTAGTTCCCTATTACTAACAGACAGATTGGCTCATCCCCACGTCGGCAGACGGACACTATATTGGCTCTGTGGTATTTATGGTGAAAAATAATTGTTGCCATAACTTATTTAGACAATCCTTAAATATTGGTCATTGTTCTACTATTTTTTTTTTCTTTTTTTTCGAGACAGGGTTTCTCTGTGTAGTCCTGGCTATCCTGGGACTCACTCTGTAGACCAGGCTGGCCTCAAACTCAGAAATCCACCTGCCTCTGCCTCCCAAGTGCTGGGATTAAAGGCGTGCGCCACCACCGCCCGGCCATTGTTCTACTATTAAAGTAAATACAATTATATCCATTTAGTTATTTTCTAGAATAATTTTGTCAGGTATGTATTTTTAAGGGGTTTATATTTAAGCATGAGCATGTGTGTATGCGTGTGTTTGTGTGTTTGCCCTAGAGTACAGGTGCCTGTGCAGGCCAGAAGCACTGGGTCCCCCTGGTGCTGGGTCCCCCTGGTGCTGGGTCCCCCTGGTGCTGGAGACACAGGCAGTTTTGAGTCATCTGACATGAGTGCTAGAAAGCAAACTCAGGTCCAGAGAAAGCAGTTCATGCTCTTAACCCCCCAGCCATCTCTCCAGCCATTGATACATGTGTTTTATTTAAAATATTTATATGCTGTGCATGGAGGCATACCCCTGTAATCCCAACAGTTGGGAGGCAGAGGCAGGAGGATCTCTGTGAGTTGCAGGCCAGCCTGGTCTACATTAGTGAGTTGTGATAGTAAAGGTGTGAACAACCATGGCTGGTTGGTTTTGTAAAAGATAGCTATTTAAGAGTTATATTTGACTAGAAATATTGAGCTGAAAGTGACGACCACTCTTCTGATTTTCAGAGCGGAGAGACTTTCTAAGCATGAAGGTTGTAGAAGGACTGAAAAAAGGTACTAGATTTGACTTCAGAAACACTTCTAAATGACCTTGAAGAGTTAGAGCAGTCACAGACTTACTGCTGCCCTGACTTCATGAGGCACCCACACAGGAGACAAACATCAACACTTACTGGAAAGATGGGGGAAGTACCCACAGTTCTTTAAGAACTAGATATGTGGGTCAAAGGAGTCAAGACGGACGACCTGATGCTCATAACTTGCTTTTAGACAAAGAAAGAGCAAGTGAGTCACTTTCTGGGGGATCCTCTCTGGTCTCTCATGCTTGGACAGTTTTTTGCTTCTATCTTTTTCTCCATTCACTTAGTTACTTGTTTAGGGTTCAAAGCAAACAAACACCCACAACAAAAAGAATTTTCCTAGTTTATTTGCATTTCCAGTTGTAAGGTATATTTCTCTGAGCCCTTAGAAGCAGGAAGAGTTGCTGAGTTTGCACTGCTCGTTGGCTGCTCTCTGGGCATAGCCTTAATCTGCACTAAGTACCTTTCCATCCTTGTTATTTAGATCATGACGTGGTATTTTCTCATCTGATTACTGTTTCATCTGTTAAACTGACACCACAGCCCGGCAGCCAAGGGGGATGACGTGGGGATAATATTCCTCCTGACTTCTACTCTTCTTGCTGCTGAGCAATAAATGTCTCTCAGGGAGATGATGATGAGAGTCAGTAATTGATGTTAAGCCTGATAAAATAGCATTCGATAATTCTGTATTATTTCTGTCCACATTTTAGGTGATTTTATGTATTTTCTGTGTGAAATCAAAGATTGTCAACTGCATAGGTTAAATATCCTGTATCTAGAATACCTAGGACCATAAGTATTTGACTTTTTTTTTTAGGTTGAGCTTGTACAATGTGACTTTAGGATAAGACCCAACTCTAAACATGGTTTTTTTTTTTTTTTTTTTTTTTTAATGTTTTCTATACTTCTAATACTTACAGC
This sequence comes from Mastomys natalensis, assembly GCA_021653895.1. Classification (NCBI taxonomy): domain Eukaryota; kingdom Metazoa; phylum Chordata; class Mammalia; order Rodentia; family Muridae; genus Mastomys; species Mastomys natalensis. The sequence continues at coordinate 383,442 of JAJTUV010001391.1, forward strand.
TTGAAGGTAACTTTATACAATACTTTAAAATAGTTGTAATACATTAAACAAAGTCTTGTGGTATGGAATTGTGTGTACTTTTGTTAATGGCTTTGGGATTTTTGGTTAGAGATGCTTCATCTTGTGGCGCCTTTATAACTGTGCTATGAACAGGGATGCATGCTCCTTTGTGTAGAAGAAGGAGTAGGATGACACTTGCCCTCTGCTCTGCACTCTGTTCTGCACAGCTGCTCTGCACCTGTGAATGGAGGGTGAGTTGTCCCAGAGTTCGGGGTGGGAGGGACCCTAAGTTGAAGGATGCTCACTCCCTGTCATGCCTGGTTTGCTCCTTAGACCCTTGTTCAGTGGATAGGAAGCCACATCTGTCTGATGAGCATTGAAACATTTCCCCCAAATAAGTCTTTCAAGTGTCTGGGACTTTGTTTGTACTTTATGTAATTTTGGGGCTGAAATGAAATCTTAATTGTGAATTTTGGAATTTGCCCTTGGGAACCCTTATTTTTTTTTAAACTAATACTTTTAGCTCTTTTCTTTTTTGAGATAAGATCTCAGGTAGCCCCGACTGACCTTGAACTTGTGATCCTCCAGCTTCCACCCCCCAAGTATGGGGTTTATAGCTCTACATCAAAAGAAGTATCTGCACGTTAGAAGTAATTCAGATTTTTCAGAATTGTGTTAATTAGGAAGGTCTCAATCTTATGCTCCTCTTCCCACTTCAAAGCAGCCTGAGGTATGCGCTCAACAGTATATATAACTACACAGACACAACACACACAATTTCTCAATAAAGGTAGGATCATACTATAGATATTGTGCAACCTGAAAATTTCAAAGAACTGTATACTTATTTTTAGGTGTAAATAATCCATTTTATTTTACTTTTTGTTTATGTGTATGTGTCTGTGAGTTATGCAGTGTGTGATGGTGCTCCTGGAGGCCAGAAGATGGTAACTTACAAGCCATTGGCATCTGCCTCACAGGGGTCTGGCAGCAAGCACTTAGCCACGGAGGCCCCATGCCCTGTACCCTCATTACACCTCTTGTGGTGGTTTGAGTGCCTGGCCCAGGGAGAGGCACTATTTGGAGGTGTGGCCTAGTTGGAGTAGGTGTGGCCTTATTGGAGGAAGTGTGTTACTGCTGGGGTGACTTTAAGAGACCTTCATCCTAGCTGCCTGGGAGTCAGTCTTCTAGCAGCCTTCAGATGAAGATATAGAACTCTCAGCTCCTCCTGTGCCATGCCTGCCTGGTCACTGCCATGCTCCTGCTTTAATAATAATGGGCTGAGCCTCTGAACCTGTAAGCCAGCCCCAGTTAAATGATGTCCTCAGTCACGGTCTGTCTGTTCACAGCAGTAAAACCCTAACTAAGACACCTCTTGACTCATTTTCAGTGCTGATTGCTACAGTGTGCCTCTTTTCAGGTTGTTATGAAGATTTTATTTTGGTAAGTTACATTTTTATGGCCTTGCATTGTTTTAGAAAGGAAAATGTATTTCTTTATTCTATTCTTTTTTTGTTTGTTTTTTTTGGTTTTTTGAGACACGATTTCTCTGTGTAGTCCTGGCTGTCCTGGAACTCACTCTGTAGACCAGGCTGGCCTCGAACTCAGAAATCTGCCTGCCTCTGCCTCCCAAGTGCTGGGATTAAAGGCGTGCGCCACCACCGCCTGGCCTTTATTCATATTCTAATCACTTAAAGGTTTTCCTTCCATTCATCCAAATTTCTGAATTAAAAAAACAAAACAAAACCCAGGTTCAAGATTGTGGGAAAAACCTGGGGGGGCCGCAGCAGCAGCCCCTGGGACCACGAGGCAGCGGCCCAGGGCCTGCGGGGTGGAGGCTGCCTGCAGGCAGCCTGTCTCACATACCGGAGGAAGGTCCCAGGTTCCATGGGCTGGAGGCTTCAGTGGCGGCAGGCTCGGCAGGCCCCAATGATACGAGGAAGTCCTTGGTTCCAAAAGGGTTTATTGGCATGGCAGATGGTGGATGGATCTGGATGTACCCCCCCAAACTCAGGGCAGACCTGGGTTAAGTAGGGAGGGAGAAAGGGGGAGGTTCTGGGGGCAATTTTTAATTGGCTCCACCCTCTGACCTTCATTAGTATGTAAATCTCTAGGACCTGAGGCCTGTAGTTACACCCTCTACCGTGCACTTTGGGAGGGGCTGTAATGGCCTACGTGACTGAACAATGTACGTCCATGGAGATTAGACTGCTTTTCAGGACTCTGAGTTCTGGGGGCGTGGCCGAACTCCTGCCGTTTCTCCCTTGGAGTCTCGGGGTTCTAGACCCATGCCCAGCCGAGAACCAGGATACCCTTACGCAGTCCCACACATGATGGCTCATTGAAGGTCAGACTGGAATTCCTCTGTTTATTTACCTCCAGCCCACTGGTAAGCGCTGAACTAGCTTACCCAAGGTCAGCTGCTAAGAGTGGAAACTCATCAGCCTGAGAGTTTCCATCAGTCTGACCAGACTGTTGGCTGTCTAGAGCTTCTTTCTTCACTCTGATGGGCCAGGCTCATGACTAGGGCTGTGCTGGCTGTACCCGAGATAGCCACTGAGTCTGGCTCTGGGTTTTCGTTGTAAATGTATGTACAAGTACATATTACTTTTCTGTTGCTGTGATAAAACACTATGGCCAAAGCAACTTATAGAAAGAAGAAGGGAGAGTCCATAGTCATGGCAGAGGTGTGGCAGCAGGTGGTCAGAGCAAGAAGCTGAGAAATCATACATCCAGCTACACACAGGAAGCAGAGAGCAAACTGGAAGAGGGCTGGGGCTGTAAACTCTCTAAGCCTGTCCTCAGTGGTATGTTCTACAAATTTATAACCCTCTACAGTGCTACCAGCTGAAGAGCAAGTGTTGAGGTACATGAGCTTGTGGGTGACAATCCTCATTGAAACCACCTGACCCCTTTAATGATTCTAGCGGAAGCCTGTAGAGCTGCCCGTCCTTTAGCTTTAGAAGCAGAGCATGATCGTCCCAGGGTGTTACTAAATCCTGATTGTGGTAGCATTCGAGCAACATGGAGCATGGGTAAATTAAATGCAGCAGCTTTGCTGTTCTGATGGACACGCATCCCTACTTCCTAACTCTGTGTCCCCAAGCCTGGCAGGAAAGAAGCCTTTACTCTAGGATGTGGACCAGTCAGTCCATGAGTTGTGAATGGGCACACAGACTTCAGAGTACTGAGCCCTATGTGAATGGCATCCTTCCTTATGTACAGATACTTGGGATGAAGTTCAGTATATAAACTGCCATAGTAACTAACAGCCACAACAGAAAGTAAAGCACAACAGTTGTGATGTACTCTAATAAACTCACCAACACTGCTTTAGAAAAGATTTAGTGTGCTTGTGTTTCCAGTCAAAGCCCTGTGTTAAGGACATGATATTTAAAAAAAAATGATGAAAAAAAGTCCGACTGAGAGCAAAATTGATTTTGCAGATGGTCTTCTAAAATAAGATCTTTGAAAATATTTTGTGTGCCATGTGGTGGTAGTGGGCAGGGTCAGAGGTATAGGCATCTCTGAATTTAAGGCTACCCTGGTCTATAGAGTAAGTTCCAGGACAGCCAGGACTACACAGAGAAATCCTGTCCTGAAAAAAATCAAAAGAAAAAAGAAAAGAAAGCATTTTGTGCAACAAAAGGAGAGTTTTGTTTTGTTGCTACTCTTTGAACATGCTAGGTAAATATGCTAACCACAGAGCTACGTCCGTAGCTCTTAGTATCTTATTGTATTTTATTTTATTTTTTTAGACAAGGAATTATGTTAAGTTACCAAGACTTGCCTACAAACTTTGAACTTCTGTATCCCAGGCCGACCTTAGACTCACGCTGTAGCGTAGGCAGACCTTGAACTTGTGTTCTTGCTGATAGTTGTTATAGACCTGAACCTCCACAGGAACTGAAAGTGTGGTATGTGACCAAGCTTGGTTTGGACTGGAGCCTTGAAAACGTTCCACAACAGAGAAGCAGCCAGGAAGTGAGTTTTAGGATTGGGCATGGGTAGATGAGAAGTCAGCTCCATTCCTGCAGAGCGCCTCCTGCTAGGTTTAAGATTGCTTTAGATTTTAATTCACTACTTGCTTTTCTCCAGCTCGGATTTGATTGTGCTTCCTAGGACTTGCCATTCAGCTTTGCTCTTGGAGCTCAGATGCTAGTAGCAGCGTGTGGTCGGGTCCACAGACGGCCAAGGATGTTTCTAAAACACAAGCAGCACAGTCGTGTGTTTCTTCCTTGATTCTGCTGAGAACCCTTATCCCTAGAGCCGCCTATACTGACCTCCCCATTGTACGCTTTAGGAAGAGCCTGGGAGGGATGGATGAATTGTTAGGTAAATGATATGATAAGATGATGGATTCCTCTGGGCCAAATTCAGTGTAAGTGAAAGGACTACCCCACCCCCAGGACACCCCAAGACCAAGTTCTCAGCACAAAGGAGATTTATTTACCCTAGAAGAACAAAGGGCAGGAGATGGCAGGCAGGAGATAGGGAAGGGGTATTTGCCCAGGGGTGGGATGGGGAGGGCCTACAAAGGACTGCCTCTAGATAGAGGGTGGACAGATGTGGCTCATAGGCAAGAGGTGGTTAGGGGAGACCCATGTTAGGATGAGTTGGTTCGTTTGATTGCCATGTTAAGTAGGTGAGCCAGATGGGGCTTTTGGTTGCTGGACTTCAGTACTTTGATAGCTGGACCTTGGTGGTCATCCTCAGGAGGAGGAAGTACCCAAATAAGGGAGTAGACCTTGTTGGCTAGCTTTAGGAATGTAACCTAACAATTTAGCAAGAAAGAGGGAATGGGGGAAGGGGAAGGCCTGTCAGAGCCATGTTTGCCTGCTGGGGCCTGCTAGAGCCCGCCAGTAAGTAGATTAGAAAATAAACGTGTTCAGTCTTGACACTTAGATTAATTACAAGGTAGGAGGTAAATATTTGTTTTGCTTTTTTTTGCTTTTGGCTTTCCTTATTATTAGCAAAGCTTTGTTGAGTGTGCTGCTATTGGCTGTCCTGGGGTCACCATGGCAGTAGCCTGTTCTCTTACCCCTTCTTAGCACTCTGCAGTTTAATAACTGGCATTAAAGCCTAACATATCACTAAGAAACATTGTTCCTTCTTCATTTTTTACTGTTCCTACCCCAAAACTTGAAGGGCAGTATAATGTTTGTTTGTTTCAGTACAAGGGATTAAACCCATGGTCTTTTATATGCTTTATCCACCAAGCTGTGCCCACAGCATACCCCTTCCCTGCCCCTCACTACCAACCTCTGCCCACAGCATACCCCTTCCCTGCCCCTCCCTTTTTTAATTTTACTTAAAAAAAAAAAAAAAAAAAAAAGAGGCAAGGTCTCTCTAAGCAATCTATTTAGGCTGGCCTTAATATCTGTAGCCCAGGGAGCCCTGGCCTGTCTCCTTCTTCCAGGTATCTGGGTTCACAAACCTGGGCTCACCAGGCTGATCCCTAGTCTTAGTTAGTTTTGACGTTATAAATGATACTGCAACAGCATCTCTCATGGGGGACAATGACCTAGTGGTAAGGTTGTTAGACATAGTACATAAAACATTGATAGATGTTAGCAAATTGTCCTATAGAAAAGTTACAAGAAAGGACATTCTTAGTCGTACATTCTCTAACACTTTGTTTTATCAAAACCAAATGAATTGAGTATGGTATGAAATATGGTATCATATTTATTTCTATTTAGTTTTAATTTACATATTGTGAAATCCTCTTAAGTATATAGTTACAAGACCTGTTACAAATGCATAGAGGTGAGACAAATACTTTTAGTCCCAGGCACAATCAGGTGAATTCTATGTTCGAGGCTAACTTGGGCATAATGACTTCCAGGCCAGTCAGAGTTACATGATGAGACCCTGCCTTAAAAAACAAAAACTAAAATACCCAGTCAATAAATACATACAAAGGAAGCGCTTTTCCTTTTTATATTTATTTACTTCAATATGTGTACAAGTCACCTCTCGTTCACCATGTGGGTCCCCAGGATCAAACTCACGTCGCCAGGCTCAGTGGCAGGCTCTTCCCACTAAGCCAGCCCTCCAACCCAATCATTTATTTGAAAAACATTTACTTTATTTTCATTTATAGTAAAAAACATCTGTGCTTACTATTAAAATAAACCTAAGGCTGTAGAGATGGCTTAGCAGTTTTCCAGAGGACCTACAGTTAATTCCTAGCTCCTACATGGCAGCTTACAGTTGACTATAACTCTAATTCCAGGTTATCCAACATCCTCCTCTGTCCTCTGAAGGCACAAGGCATGCACATGGTGCATGAATACAGACAAAACAATTATATTTATATAATAAAAATAAAAGAAAGAATTAGCACATTACAAAGATTAGGAAGACATGTCCCTGAGCCTACCACAATGGACATTTTTGTGTGTTTCTTTCTCTGTCCTTTTGCTTCCTCTGTGTAATGTTTTCTCCACTTAAGCCATTGTCATTAAAATAAATGTACATTATATTCCTACAACTAACGTGCATCGATGCAGAAGGCAAAAGGAGGATCTACCCGAGGGCAGTAGTTACCACCTATCTCATGGTCTAATGCATCTCCTCGTGCGTCAGTGAGTTTTCTAATGCTCGGTTGTCTTTAATGGGCGTTTGTCAGATGTATCACCAGCTTCAGCTTGTCTCTCATCCCTGGGATTTGCTTCGTTAAATGCATTTCTTATTCCTTTTTCCTTTTTAAGATTTATTTATTTTTATGTTACATAGATGAATGCTTTGCCTATGTATATAACCGTGTCCCATATGTGTATCTAGGTGCAGTGCAGGCCAGAAGAGGAACTGAGTCACTGATTGTGTGACGTCATATGGGAGCTGGGAACTGAACTTGCTTCTGGAAGAGCAACAAGTGCTATTAAGTACTGGATCATTGGCCGGTCGGTGGTGGCGCACGCCTTTAATCCCAGCACTTGGGAGGCAGAGGCAGGCGGATTTCTGAGTTTGAGCCCAGCCTGGTCTACAGAGTGAGTTCCAGGAGAGCCAGGGCTACACAGAGAAACCCTATCTTGAAAAACCAAAAAAAAAAAAAAAAAGTACTGGGTCATTTCTTTGGTACATCTTCTTCTTTCCTTCTTTTTTGCTTGCTTGCTTGCTGAGACAGAGTCTCACTGTGTAGCTGGCTGGCCTGGAACTCACAGAGATTCACTTGCTTCTGCTTCCTGAGTAGAGCCTTGGGATTTACCATCACCACCCCTTACTTAATTCTGTTCCTAATTTTGTTTTTTCTTCCTTGCTTACTGTTTTTGTCTAGCTACTTCCCAATTGTCAAGAATGTTTTATATTCACTCTTAATATCCATGGCTTTTTATAGATTGAATCATTAAAAGATCAAAATTATTTAGAATAGGGATGGAAAGATGGCTCAGCAGTTAAGAGTTCAAACTGCCCTTGCAAAGTTTTCAAGTTCAGTTCCTGATATACATATGGCCCACAACTGCCTGTAACTCCAGTTCAAGGAGATTTAATCAATCTCTCTTCTGACTTCTGCTGGCTCTGGCATGCATGTGGTATATATAAATATACTCAAGCATATACATACATGTAATATTAAATATTTTAAAAAATAATTGTGAAGAAAAAAGTTGCAGGCCCAGTTTCTTGTCATCACCCTCTAAACAATAAAGCACTAAAGCTATTTTCGTGACCTTCATATTGTTTTAGGGATTCTGAGATAGAGGTGAGTGTTCATGACTGTACATGTTACATGCCAGTACAGCCTTATTCATACAAGAACTTACCTCTGACTTGTGTTTTGCCTTGGAGGATTTTCTAGAAGCAGTTCACATATGTCTTACTTAGGGTTTCATTGTTGTGAAGGGATGCCTTGACTAAGGCAACTCTTATAAAGGAAAGCATTTAATCAGAGCTTACAGTTTCATAGGTTCAGTCCATTATCATCATGACAGGAAGTATGACAGCACGCAGGCAGACATGGTGCTGAAGGAGCAGAGAGTTTTACATCTTGATCTGAAGGCTGCCAGGAGGGGATTGTCTTCTGCAGGCCAGCCAAGAGGAGGGTCTTTTCCATACTGGGCAGAGCTTGAGCATGGAAACCTGAAAGCTTGCCTACACAGTGACATTCTTCCCCCAATGAGGCCACACCTATTCCAACAATGCCATGCCTCCTAATAGAGCCACTTCCCATGGGCCGAGTATTTAAACTACCACCATCTGATACCAAGGGTCAACCATACATAGATTTGTTTGCTGCTGCTGCTGCTGCTGCTGCTGCTGCTGCTGCTGCTGCTGCTGCTGCTTTCTCTCCTCCTCCTCCTCCTCCCTCCTCCTTCCTTCCTTCTTCTTCCTCTTCCTCCTTAACCTCCCCTCCTCCTCCTTCTTCCCCCTCCTTCTGAGACAGGGTCTCACTACATTAGTCTGAAACTCACTATGTAGACCAGACTGGCTATGAACACATAGAAATCTGCCTGCCTCTACTTCCCAAGTGTTGTGAGTAAAGGCATGTGCTACCATACCTGGCCTTGTAGCCTCTTGATCTTCCTTCTTGAGATGATTGTGCAGCGAACTCTAAAACTTAGGTTTCCCAAAGCCATGTTCCATTTACATCCTTGAGATGGCTCTGAAGGATTGTTTTCTTTCACTTTGCTGTGTGTATTGTGTCTATCTTCTATGCTTGGAGTCTCGACTCTACATACCTCTCTCTACACACTAGATTTCCATGAGCACTTCCTTCTTGACGCTGGTCAACCTGAGACTGGCTTCAAGTTCCACTGGGGCTCTTACTCAGTGCATAGACCACAGTCATAGTCAGAAAGCTGTATGATTCATCTCATTCCATTGTTCTAAGACTGTCAGTACTGCACCTGGGATGCCGAGCTTGTCCTGAGCTAGGAACAGACTTTTCACCTCCATGACTGAGAACGAGCAGAGGACAGCACAGCACTTGGCTTCATAGCTGAGAATACCCGCTGTGCTGGGGCCAGGAGCATGAGTGAGGAGCATTGTAGAAACAACTAGGACTACACAGATGCAGAGGATGGGGGTATCTGCCCCATTAACAGTTTTTAGCAGTGAGGAGTTCTTGTTCTATTGGTATCTGTTCCCAAGAGACCTTCCTGTGTTTGGAATTTTGTTTTGAGTTTGCAGTCTGTGTGCTGTTGACGTCACCGTCTTACTTTCTGACTATGAAACATGTTATATAAAAACTGTTTATGGTTTGATTCTTAGCAACAAGACAATTAAATATTTACCAAAGAAATTAAGTAGTTTCAGGAACCCTTGTAAAGTCATGGTGACTTGCATAAGAAGGAGAGAAAAAAGATGGCTGGTTGTGTAATGGTGATCATGAAGGAGACTGCAGGTAGGTCAGGACTCCTGCCTTTTCAACTAGAGAGAA